>JAZKJV010002580.1:0-484316 GCA_037367405.1 Ottelia alismoides | reverse complement strand
TAAATATAAAAAGTATGAGGTCCAAACTGTGAATATTTTTATCTACAGTTTGGGGAGATTGTGTAGATAAAAATAATTTTATCTACCCCTGGGGCCGCCATGTGTCAGCCATTTTTGGCTTTATTTTTATATCGTTTTTATAAAAAAAATAAAAAGGCCAGCACGTGCGAGGCACATGCCTCCAAGGCACGCGCCAAGCACATACGCCCCTCTCCCCCCTTTCGTCCGCCACGAGGCCACAGCAGGGCCATCCGATCTCGGCGATCGGACGACCCCTGACCATCGTCTTCTCCAGGCGCCCCCTCCCCATTCTGGCACTGCCCCTCCATTATCTCTACCACGATTCGCGGCCACCTTCCACAACCGTCGCCCCCGTGATCTCCGCAAATCTAGCCAACCTCCTCCGCATATCTCATCGTCACTGATCTCCCCAAATCTCGGCCGCTCATCAGATATCCGTCAACTCCTTCCAAGATCGGCCGCCTCTTCCTCGTCTATTTAAATGAACCACTGCCCCGTTCGCCAAGCATCCGCCGATCGCACAAGAAAAGGGCCCCGGAGGTGACAGCCCGGAGCCCCTCTCTCCTCCGGCGAGATCCGAAGGTCCCCGCAGCTTTCGTTGCAGACGCGCCCCTCCGCCGCGCCATGCTGCCGAGCTCCAGACCTTCACCGACTGTTGAGCCTACGACTTCTGACTTCTCTATTCAACTTCTACGCCACCGAACGACGTCGACTACACCTCCGCATCGACCAACGTTCAACTTCGAGCTACTCCGCCAACGCTTCTCCAACGTCTACCGCCTCCGACTCCATCGCCATCACCATCGACAACCTCGTCTTCTCCGACTCCAACGGCTAGCTGCGACCTTCTTCCCCGACACGACTCATCACCAGGATCCACAACACCACCCTCCGCCTTGGCTGATCTCACGACACCATTGGAGCTCCACCTCGCCTCCTCCGCCGGCCATCGCTGCCTTGCCGCAGTCCGCCGTGAGACACCAGCCACTCTGCCGCATCCCCGGGCGAGGATCCCGAGACCCCCATACACGTGAGGCACACGTGCGTAGGGGGGACTTCTTGCATCTAAGCCCTTGGAGTTCCCCATATTCCCGGAAGCACCACCATCAAGAAGACACGTGCTCTGCACGTGCCTGCTTGGAGGATTTGCGACCACACCCCTGGTGGACCTCTTATTTACATATCAGCCCCGCCAGCCAGAGGTCACGTGCTCCGCACGTGACCCTCCGGAAATTGCAGAAGACCGCCCAAACTTTTTTGGTAATTACATTCTAGCCCTGTTGCATTTTCATATTTATTTTATTTTTTTTTATTATTATTTTGCAGTTGTATCCCTGTGTTCTCCCTCGGTTTTGAACCTCTTCTTGACATTATTTTATTATTCAGAAAATAGCATGATGTTCATCTTTTAATTCTCTACACTTTGGCATATTGTGGACATTTTTGTGATCGATGGTTAATTAATAATTATTTATTTAGTGTAAAATTGCAACCTTTGCCCATTTTATGCTCTTAAATTTGCTATCGATAACCCTTGCTCTAAAAATTCTCCAAAAATCACATATTGTAGAATTAATTGTGCTTGACATTATGCTAAAAAAGAATAGCATTTGCATGCATAAATTGCTCTGTGAAAATCATTTTGCATATTTCAGTATTTGATTTTTAATAGGTATTAAATCTCACACTTTTGAGGTTTAGGATTTTTCTGAGATCCCTCACCTAGTGGTAGATTTTAGATAATTTTATCCTTAAAATAATAGGTTAATATTTATTATAATTAATTATTAAAAATCTTTTTGTTTGCATTTAAAAATCCATAAAAATTCATATTACACCCAAAAATTCCAAAAAAATTATAGTGCATTCATTTCATCATATTTTGCATCGTTGCCAAATTTTATATTTTTCGGACATCATTTGAATGTATTTGACATTTTAATCTCTAAAATAGGCCGAAATTGCATTTGCATCATTTATTGCATTAAAAATAACAAAAAAAGGGACCGCCTTGAAAATCGTGCACGAACTATGATGGACATAATTCTAAGTTGTTCCTTTGCCTCCTTGTGATCGACCTTGGGACTTGTCCAAGTAAAATAAACATAAAACCACATGACTGAAAATTGATTAAATCATTTTGTATGGTTATTTTCTTGACCAATTCCGATTGCCGCCTACAATGCACGACGATAAATACAATACATCTTCTTAACAAGCGAATTTCGGAAGCGTCAGATGGCGTCGTTGTCAGGGAGGCAAACAACTTAGTTTTGTGTTTTGGGGAATTTTCGTTCGGTTTTCCGTATTCAGGTAGTCTGACCCCCGAATTTTCATTGTAAATTCCATTTTATTTCTTGCATTTATTTTTCAGCATTTATTTTTTTATTTTATTTTTGATTATTTTTGAGTCACTCTCTTACATCTTCTCTCTTATTTTTCTTGCAAGGTACCCGGCGTACGTGGAGCGGTTTTTCAAGAAACCGAGGCATCTTCACCGACATCCGAAAAGCCGCAATTAATTTAAGATCGAGTCGAGTCGTGAGAGAGCGTAGAGTTTAAGATTTTAATTTCCGCAATTTTATTTTCATGTAATTAATTGCTCATTGTAGCGGTGTCCGTTTGGACTCTCGCACGTGTAAAAAGACTCTGAACTTTTCTGTGGTGTGTCGTGGCCTGTTTCACTCTCCGGTGAGGGTGGGGCCCGACTTGAATGGCGATTAGGATAGACCTGCACATACGACTCTCAGAGCATTTATATTTTTGATTGTGCTCGTAGGATCTAAGGCCACACTACACTTTAATCGAGACACACATAGATCGTTCAACTTAGCCAAATTTAACTCAATTCTTCCCCGCTAATAGAACTTTCTGCTAGGTGCGGTTTTTCATCGGCTTGCATTCATTAGAATAAATTTTCAATTTCTGTCTAGCATCCCACATGGAGATTGCGAGGATTCACTATAAGTCTTATAACTGAGCATACATCATTGTTTTCGCATGCATCGACTTTCTCGAACTTCTCGCTCTTGTTTTATCACATAATTTTAAAGGAAATTGGGACTGGATAATAGACGTGTATTATTCTACTCTCTTAATATTTCAATGATCACCAAATTAAAATTGGGTCTGCTAAATATATCCGATCTTAAGAACCCATAAAATCAAGAATTTTTGCGGGAGAGCAACCCCGACCTTGGATGCTTTTATTTTTCTAAGTGAGAGAGAGACGACACTTAAGCTAGAGCCCAAAACCGGATATTCATATTGACTACTGATTCTACCAAAAATGATTAGGCTACTTCTCAGTGAGGATCTACGGGTAGCCGATAAACGGTCCGGATTTCCTTAGCAGAGTGGGTGGTTTAGAGGATATTGCGTAAGGCTCCGTCCTCAAGTAAAACGGGTAGCCGTTCTACGGTCCGTACTTACACCCACACTAGCTGAAAGTAGGTGCAACTTGTCGTAAGAATTCGAGCCAGTCATTACAAAAATTTCGGCACCTAAGAGCTCGCTAAATTTTTGCCAAGATTGATTTGTCATAAATAAAAATTGAAAAGATAATAGCCGAACTCTTACGGCTTCATTGTGTGAGTTAGTGAACCCGGGGTTTGATTTGTGTTTGCAATGGTGCGCGGAACCCATTTCGATGATCAATAGTCGTACATTTGATAAAATTTCTTTTGATTATCCCTTGCAAATCATCTCTCTCCTTCTTGATTTAAACCTCATCATGGAACTCTTGTCCAATAACTCTTACAAGCCCAAACCATCATTTCTTTCAGCTCTTTCAAAAATAACCGAATATGTATCTGTAAATCTATCAAAGCTATACTATGAAAATGAATTTGTCTCGGTTAGGCCCAAATCAACTAAATCCTCTTCTCTCAATAATCCTCCAACATTTGTGGGAGACTTTCACCCGCGGATGAATTCAGCCTCCTCATTGAATTTCTACTCGAATCATCCAACCACACATAACCATCTACCATCTTGGACTGAACCGTCTTATTCTCGGTTTCTCGCTGATGAGCTATTTCAAGATCAAAATACCTTTGAGTCTCATGACTGGCCGAGAAACCAAACCTAGATGGAAAGACCTGCACTTAATGGTCATCAGCGTTGGATTGACCATGACAAACCCCTCTTCAGACATGATACTCATACAGAGGACTGGACTGACCATATAGAAACACATAAACCCTGTATGACGACTCCACAATATCAAGGTTTGACCAATCATGGATTGAACTCTACTCAGACCAACTATACATGACTGGACCATATGAGTAGCCTCCTTCCATAATTTTTGAGGAGAAATTTTCAGAAAATAATGATCATATAATGGATATTCCAAGAAACTCTCCTCTTAACACATACAAGAAAATGGAAGATGAAATTATTGAACACACACCGACTGCTCCCATGATTTATCATGAACAGAATTTTGACGACAATATTTCGAGGATAAATAAGAAATTTGAATTAATGGAGGAAAAATTCAGAAATTTTACTGGCCGACTCAGTTTATTTTATGGGAGCTCGGACATAAAAATGAATGAGGAAGTGATTGGATTTCATGCCAAAATTTTTGAGGATATTCAGAAACCTGGGGATGATTCCGACATTGACACCTCTGCATATTATTCCCCCAGAAATGACTATGCCTCTGACTCCCACTCTGAACATCAGAACCCCTGCTCATCTGAGAAGTACACCACATCATCAAACCACACAGAAAATACCAACAAAATCGGAATATTTGAAAATCACAAAAAAATCGAATATCTCGAAAAAATACATAAAAATTTGAAACTGAAGAAAATCTGAAGAATTTGGATCCTGTTGTAGGGAAGCACTAGGAAAGAAATTGATTTTTGAACTTCCCTTTCTACAGGCCATTGAACACTTTCCCGATCTTAAAATATTTGTAATGGATAAATTAACTATGAAAAAGTCGGGCAGGATTAGAACAAAGACCGAAAGATATATTTTATCAATGGCCTCCTTCTTGGTGTTGAGGAGAAAACCAAGAGCCACATAGTGAAGCGGTTGCCCAGATTTGACTGCGAAATCAAAAACACAATTTTCACCCATGCTCGAGTTGATGACGATTCACCGATCAATATCCTCCCGACCTCTGTATTTCATGAACTCAAACTCAGACAGATTGTTCAATTGGCTGACCGATCAATAAAACGGCCGAGAGGAATCATTTCTATCATCATGATATTCCAAGGTGCTCCGCTCAAAGTAGAATTCACGATTATTGATATTGAGCATCAAGGAGAATTCAACCGGTCTCCAATTATTATCGGAAAACCATTCTTAGCATTGTCTAAGGCAATTATTGATTGTGAGACTCGGGAAATCAATTTCACAGCATTAGAAGCACTTAGATCTAACCATGTTTTTGAGGAATCACGATCTTCTGAGGCAACCCACGAAGTCCCTGGCAACTGTATCCATGAAATGGTAGAAGATCCCTACCCCGAAGCCACACCTGAGATAGCGGTTGTTGATGAGACTATTGGTTTAGAGAATCTCCCCCTGCTCCATTCCCAGCTGCTCTTAGCATGGAGAATCAAGTACATGAATCATATGATCCGGAGACTTATGCATGGCACACCCTGGGTCAACCTATTCTGACTACATGGATCACATCAGCTTGACATATGAATGCTCCAATGTCAAATCAATTAAGAACGAACATACAAAAACTCTTCCCAGTATTTCAATTCCCGCGGATCTCAAAATAGACAAATCCTTCTACTACGATCTTGAGACATATGCATGGTCGCACCCTGGAACAACCCTCTCTGAATACCTTGACCAAATCATCCCAAATAGATAGTGCACCAACATTCAGAAGACCAAGAACAAACAAATAGGACGCAAATGACCAAGGAGAAGAACTCTAATGGCTACTCATCTGGATACTCAAGTGAACCGACACCTTCACGAAACAAGAAAAAGAAAGTTACCTTTGACCTTTCGGAAGAGGAATCAGCTGATGATCCCTCATCAGGTCCGGAAAAGGTAGTCTACATGAGTGAAGTCTGTTCGACAGCTCTAAAGCCATATCTTCGCAAGGATCCAAAATTCAATTCTCGTTGGACAACTCCCGTTCCTAACTACTATTCATACAAAGCTGATGCTCCTGCCTTCTTCAAATACACTAGAATTATTTCTTATGAGCTGACTGAGACCGGTGCTTCCGAGTATTCATCCAAGGACAAACCACTTGATCCCAAGAAGGAATGAATTCTGAGAAAACAATTGAAGAAAAAAAAAGACCAGAATATTTGGAGTATGCCCAATTTCGAATACTACTTCTCTGAGGATAATTCCGATGATGGATATCTTTCATCTGACTCAAACACTTCATCCATTATCCATCATGATTTTTCTGAGGATGACACTGATCATAGTTGGGAATCATGTGCTTCATCTCCGTCTCGTTATTCCAATCTCCCATCATAGGTTCACAAAAAGATCAGCCGAAAACCGCCTTAATCATCGACTACCCACCCTCCCTCCCGACCACATCAATCACCTTGTACAGCTTCTTCATCTACTTAGGCCAAGGCCTAAGTATAGGGGGGACCGATGCCATCTGTATATACCATCCTTCTCCTTCTCTCGATCACTTCACTTCCACCCTTCTTCTATACTTAGGCTGACCAGAGCCTAAGTATGGGGGGGGGGGCGATACCATCTGTATATACCATCCTTCTCCTTCTCTCGATCACTTCACTTCCACACTTCTTCTATACTTAGGCTGACCAGAGCCTAAGTATAGGGGGAATCGGCATCCACCTATATATACTCTCCTCATTCATATATCCCGACCGCTTCATTTTTTCCGCTCTTATTCTATACTTAGACTGGTCACAGTCTAAGTATAGGGGGCGGTTCTATAAATCTTGTTCTTTTTCTTTTCATTTTTCACTCTCTTACGCTTAGCCTGAGCTATGTCTTCTTTACGGTTCTTGTGCTCTGAGGACACAACACTCGCTAAGTATAGGGGGTCTGTATATATACTTTGTATATATTTTACCCATATCTCATACTTTCACGTAAGTCTATATGTATTTACGGGATGGGTTACTAACTTGTGAAAAACAAACAAAAAAAAGAGTTTCGCCACTAACTGTGAACAACCCAAAATTTTTGAAAAAATTGGCTTCTTATCCATTTTTGCATAAAAAAATCTTTTGCATAAAATTTCAAAAAAAAGAAAAGAATTGTGTCTGCATTTCACACACCTGCACTTCATCCAGCATTTCATTCACTTGCATCTGTGAAAAGTCATTGGGTTCCGAACCGAGTTGTGAGCAGAAACTGAAAGTGGTCTGGACTTGACCTTAATCCACCTAATTTTCAGAGGAGCTTCACCGAGAAATAGGATTTTAGAAACTTTGGGTCTGTGACTTAATTCTTTGAGTTCCACATGACAATGTACAGCGTTTGACTCTTAGTGTCTAACATGGTATCTTCATTCTGGGTACAACTCTGGAATAGGGAATTAATTTGCACTCTCACATTATGCACTTAGCTCAACTCAGACGGGATGTTGGAAGACTGTGTGAGTTTCGTTTCTGGTAGCGTGGAAATCTAAATACCAGAGTACGGGTTGAAATAAAGCTTCGGAAAAGGAATGGACGGCTGGGCACAATTTTTTCTAAGACCTCAAAAAATGTACGGAATAAAAAAATTCTATATCCGTAGGGGCACAATAAGATCCAGGCAGAACCACCAGAAATTCCAAATACAAAGAAGCATTCTACCAAATAAAAATCTGACCAAAAAGGTCCAAGCTCCAAGAAACCTGCAGATCTTGGTGGAGACTCGGCTACACTGGCCATCTTCATAAGGAGAGGTGACTACACTGGCCACCCTCCAGTTCTTTTTCCCTTCTTCTAACTTCTCCCCCAATTCAATTGTGTACACAACACGACAGACCTTAGAAGGAAATACCTGACTCCCCGAGGACGAGTTACTGGAGAGGAGAGGAGCATGGTAGTTCGGCATTATGGATGGGAAGAGCAAAAACCTTTCACACACATGAGTTGATTGTTCAATGTTCATAGGGTATACTTTGGGAAGAAGATTGATCTAAGTTGACTTGTGAGCCGAAACTGTAGCAATGATGTGTAGAACTTGAAGGCTGTTGATTTTAAAATTCTAAGTCTCACAGAAGTTCCGACACACAAATAATCCAAAGGTCGAGTTTAGTTTCATTTTCACCTTCAATTCATGGTCTTGGTATGGAACCCAATCTCATTTCACCTCATGGCATTATTTTAATGCTCAGGGACGAGCATGGTTTAAGTATAGGGGGATGATGAATCTCGGATTCATCACTCTAAATCTCATTTATTAAGCTCAAAACCCTCAAAATCAACAACATTTCTTCATTTATTCTGCATAAATAGCATTCAGGCATGTTTTCATAAGAATTGCATTTTAGCACTGATTTCTGCATAAAATAAGAAGCCAAAAATCCAAGCCAAAAATGACATGTAAATAGCCTAACTTCCCGGATTTTTAAGTCCTTCATGTTAACTCAGAATGACACAAAACCACCTCCACTGTGTACATATCACTAACAAGAATAAATGAAAAACACAAAAAATAACTAACTCAATAAGTGGACCAAAAACCCAAATCTTAGTTTCAAGATTTCCGGACTAAAAGCCCCATATCTTCCGCATTCAGTGTCCATTTTGATCCTACTCACTTTTGAACTAATGTACATTCAACTACCTTCAAAACAAGACCAAGTTCAAGCGAATCGGAGCTCATATGTGAAAGTTGGGTCTTGACCTCTTTTGTACATTGTATATTTTAGCTATTTTTGACCTGATATTTTACGTATATATTTTACCTATTAATAAAAATCCAAAAAAATACATTAAGGTGTCTTTATTTATATTTGATTTTACCATTTTTTTCGGATTTTTATATCGTTTAAAAAATGACTAAAAATACAAAACCCAAAAATATAGGTATTCTATGTATATGGGATACCCCAAAAATTCACTTTGTGCATTTGATCGATTTTTGTTTTGATGTCTTCATGAAAGTTGTAGATCTCATAGAGACGAGCATTTTTTGTGAAGGATCTTTTTTGATCCGAGGTTGTTTGCTATTTATTTTACATTTTACAAAATAATCTTTTTCGATTTTTCTGGTGCTGACATGTGGCAGCCCCTGGGGCCGCCACATGTCAGCCGTTTTCGGCTTTATTTTTATATCATTTTTATAAAAAAAAGGCAAGCACGTGCGAGGCACGTGCCTCCCAGGCACGCACCAAGCACGTGTGACCCTCTCCCCCTTTCGTCCGCCACGTGGCCACAGCAGGGTCGTCCGATATCGGCCGATCGGACAACCCGTACCCATCGTCTTCTCCAAGTGCCCCCTCCCCATTCTGGCGCCACCCCCTCGATTATCTCCGCCGCGATTCATGACCACCTTCTACAATCGCCGCCCACGTGATCTCTGCAAATCTCGCCAACCTCCTCAACATATCTCGCCGTCACCGATCTCCCTAAAATCTCGGCCGCTCATCAGATCTCCGTCAACTCCTTCCAAGACCGACCGCCTCTTCCTCGTCTATTTAAACGAAGCACCGCCCTGATCGCCAAGCATCCGCAGATTGCACAAGAAAAGGGCCCCGGTGGTGGCATCACGGAGCCTCGCTCTCCTCCGACGAGATCCGAAGGTCCCCGCGGCCTTCGTTGCAGACGCGCCCCTCTGCTGCGCCATTGCTGCCGAGCTCCAGACCTTCACCGGTTGTTGAGCCTTCGACTTCCGACTTCTCAGTTCAACCGCTATGCCACCGAACGATGTCGACTACGCCTCCGCATAGACCAACGTTCAACTTCGAGCTACTCCTCCAACGCTTCTCCAACATCGACCGCCTCCGACTCCATCACCATCACCATCGACAACCTCGTCTTCTCCGACTGCAACCGCTGGCTACGACCTTCTTCCCCGGCACGACTCATCACTAGGAGCAACAACACCACTCTCCACCTTGGCCAATCTCGTGACACCATCGGAGCTCCACCTCGCCTCCTCCGTCGGCCATCGCTGCCTCGCCGCAGTCCGCCGTGAGACACCAACCACTCCGCCGCATCCCCGGGCGAGGATCCCGAGACCCCACACACACGTGAGGCACACGTGCGTAGGGGGGACTTCTTGCGTCTAAGCCCTTTGAGTTCCCCATATTCCCAGAAGCACCGCCATCCAGAACACACGTGCTCTGCACGTGCCTGCTTGGAGGATTTACGACAACGCCCCTGGTGGACTTCTTATTTACATATCGGCCCTGCCAGCCAGAGGTCACGTGCTCCTCACGTGACCCTCTGGAAAAATTACAGAAGACCCCCCTAACTTTTTGGTAATTACATTTTAGCCATGTTGCATTTTCATATTTATTTCTTTATTTATATTTATTTTGCAGTTGTATCTTTGTGTTCTCCCTCTATTTTGAACCTCTTCTCGACATTATTTTATTATTATGAAAATAGCATGATGTTCATGTTTTTATTCTCTACACTTTGGCATATTGTGGACATTTTTGTGATCGATGGTTAATTAATAATTATTTATTTTGTAGAAAATTATAACCTTTGCCCATTTTATGCTCTTAAATTTTCTATTGATTAACCGTTGCCCTAAAATTCCTGAAAAATCATATATTGTAGAATTAGTTGTGCTTGACATTGTGCCCAAAAAGAATTGTATATGCATGCATAAATTGCTCTGTAAAAATCATTTTGCATATTTCAGTATTTGATTTTTAATAGGTATTAAATCTCACACTTTCGAGGTTTAGGATTTTTCTGAGATCCCTCACCTAGTGGTAGATCTTAGATAATTTTATCCCTTGAAAATAAGTAGGTTTAATATTTATTATAATTAAATATTGAAATTCATTTTGTTTACATTTTAAAATCCATAAAAAATTCATATTACACTCAAAAATTCCAAAAAAAATAAAGTGCATTCATTTCATCATATTTTGCATCATGGCCAAATTTTATATTTTTCGGACATCGTTGGATGTATTTGACATTTTAATCCCTAAAATAGGCTGAAATTGCATTTGCATCCTTTATTGCATTAAAAATAACAAAAAAAGGACCGCCTCGAAAACCGTGCACGAACTTTGATAGACAAAATTCTAGGTTGTTCCTTTGCCTCCTTGTGATCGACCTTGGGACTTGCCCAAGTAAAATAAACATAAAACCACGTGATTGAAAATTGATTAAATCATTTTTTGTGGTTATTTTCTTGACCGATTCCGAATGCCGCCTAGAACGCACTACGATAAATACAACACTTCTTCTTAACGTTGCGATATCGGACCCGTCAAGCACGCGACTCATCTCCACGCTTGTCTCCTCCGACAGATCAAACTTGAGACAGGTGGTCTCTTCTATTAGAGACTTGATCACAACCATACTACAAGATGTATTCCTATATCTAGTATGTGGTTTAGATGAAACGATCCAAGAAGCATTCTTGGATCATGTGATTTCATCGATTAAAATTTTAAATTCTGCTGCACCGAGCAACTAGTACGACTAGTCGCTCTCGATCGTATATAATGTGATCCTCACGATTCCGTGATGTGCTTAAGGATTCTCCCATATCCTTCATTAACAAGAAGAGAGTTGTAATAGTTGAAGACTCTCAATACTCTTTCTCTCTCAAGGGGCACAAAATTTAGAAGAGGATTTTGGTCTTTTGTAAAAAAGAGAAAGCATAAATATCCTTTTATACTTGTTGTGCATGTCCAACATGTACCATGGTAGCCCTTAGATTTTAAATCAAGGGCTAAGAGCAAGTCCTAATTCATTAAAGATCATCTCCTTGTTATCCTAATTAATATTAATTAATTATAAAATAAGCAACAACTTTAGAGTCCTAATTCAATAAGAACTCAACAACATGGTGGACCATGTCTACTTAGTATACATGCCCACCAACTTCCATAAATGGAAGTTGTTGTTGTAAATTTAATTAATTAATTCGCTTGATGATCATATTATCAACGTTGGAGAAATTATGAAATTAATCATAAAACTTATGAATCATTTTCATTGGCCCAGAATTAAATGTAAATCTAGTTTACATCTAAAAAATTATTGTGAATCAAATTCACAAAATCTCATGCCTAGAAAAACTATGTAAATCATATTTACATAAAGATTTATATCAACCACATCCATATAAATATTAATTATTGTGAATCATCATTAAAATTAATTAATGAATTATTCTTGTGAATCATATTCACAAATTTCCCTTATCAATAATAGGTAATAATCATAATTATTACTATATTGCCATAAACAAGTATGAGTCCTAATCAAATTAGGACTCATGACATAGGAATGCAGAAACTTGGAGAAAATATCGAGGAGATCATACTATCCATGTATAGTGACTTGAAATGTGGATGACTATTCAATTTCATGGCTTATATAATTTTTGCAAAAAATTGTCACCTACAAATGTTGAGCTTGAGTTGTAACACTTTACACTCTCAATGAGCTCAACGAAATGCATCACACTCTCCATGAGTTGGATAAAGTGTCGATGTGCTGAATCTAGCTTCCTTGACCATTTCTAATCATAGTTCAAATAATTTGGAGCAAATAAATGATCTCAAGGAGCTTGTATATTCCATTTCCATGTCCATTTCTTTTTCCAACTTTTGGACATTGAAATTAGAACCGAAATTGGAAATTAGATTCAAATGAATTGTGATTTAATCCTATTAAATCACAAATCATCTAGCTAAATGGATTCACTAAAATCCATCATGTTTCTTCACTCCCTCGGATATTCCCAATACTCGTACATCCTTCACATCGGAATTTTTTAATAAGTCTGAAGTTCAATCCCCTGTTTGATTGTCTTCTTCGAAATCTGTCACTAGATTTTTCATTTGATAATTGGGAAACAATATTAATCATATACTTTCCAAAAGCATATTATAATATCTCAAATTTGAATCTGATCAACCGATTTTTCAATGGTTTTTATTATTAATTCACAAATGTTGTTGTTCACCCAAATAAAACCAATTGAATTAAACAAATTTATTGAATCCAACTTAAAGAAATAAAAGAGAAAATAGATTTTTCTATTTACTAATTACATGGTATAGCTCCCAGGATCAAAGTCAAGAAGACAACTATTATTAAATGAGGATTACTCAATTCAATGAAAAATCAAAGAAAAGAAAAAGGAAACTCAAAGCACATGATTCTAGGATTTTTTGTGAATTTTTATATATTTATATATTTTTTATAGATTTTTTTTATATTTTTTTATGTTTTCTAATTTTCTAATTTTTAATGATTTTTAATTTTTCATATAAAGAAAATTATTGAAATGTAAAAGGATGAAACAACCACTCTTTTTGTATTTTTCAAATATAGTAAAAATGTCTAGAATAATCACACAAAAATATTTTTGCATTTTGGATATTTTTTATTACTTTTTATTTTAAAGAGATGTTTTTTAATTTTGAAAACAATTAAAAAAAGAAAATAGAAAATCAAGCAAATGTTTTTAGATTTTTAAAATATAAAACAAACTCAAAAATACGAAACTAATTTTCACGAAAAGTATTTTTATTAGGCTTCAAATCAAGTCCTTAAACATATTTTTTGATTTTTGAATGATTTATATGAATATTTTAAGTATTTCAATGCTTTTCAATTTTTAAAGTTTTTACAAAAAATTCAAACAAAAATTGCAAAATAATTTAACCAACTCAAATTAAAGCTATGCTATTTTTTTAGATTTTTTAGAGAACTTTTCAATTTTTTTATGATTTTTTTAAAATAAACAAAATAATTTTTAGTGATTTTTGAATTATTAAAAATAAAAATCAAATCATTTTGTAAAACAAAAATTTCTGAAGAAAAAAAGACACTAATAAGAGCTTAATCTTATTTTTATGGATTTTTAGAGACTTGCAATTATTTAAAACAAGCAATAGAAGCCAAGAATGTTGAATATGGAGTACATGGTCTGGAATGTATTTTCTTAGAAAGTTTTAATCAAATGATAATAGAGAAATAATTTAGGGTATAATGTGCAATTTTCACATAACACACGCACATATTACGTGTTATCCAGTATTTCAGGATTAGTTTGCACTCTCACAAAAGTGTAGGAGCTAGACAGAAATTTACCCAAAATATCTCTACCTCACGTGTAATGCACGTGAGGGTCTTAAGAGGTGGGTGATGGGCCATCTAGGATTGACATGTGGATGGGGCCGAGAGCATTGGATCGGGTTGCTTTGGCATCGACGCGTAGCGTACGGAGGCGTGTTGGATGACTGATCGAAGGGCTATGGATTGATCTGGAAAAAAGGGTGTTCTTCCCCTATTCAAGTCAGACGACAGTGATTGTTCTTCATAAGCAGCTCATGGGTGACGTCCTTCTCTGTGTAGTAGAGGAGACCAATGGCTTGAGGCAGCAATTGTTATTTGTGAGAGAGTCGATCTGCGATGAAGATCGAAGAATTCTGCGTTGATCCTCTTACGGTGTTCCTCAAATCAGACGGTAGAGCTTCGCGGCTTCTGCAGGTGACGATAGCTTGGATTAAGGAAATGAAACGAAGGGCGTCATATTGTGGTTGGTTGCTCCAGATGTTTCGTTCTCGATCTAGATCGGATTGAACACCAGGTGATGGTTCACCGTACAATCTGCTACATTGATACAAGCCGTGAATCTGATCGGTTCAGTTATGATTCTCGCTCAATTAACAGGAGCTTAATGAAAGTTGCAGCTCCAAGAGACGGGTTTGAACAAGTATATCAATATGATGTTCTTCTGATGACGTTCAGATCGACGCAATGATCCTCAATGTTGATCTATCTCCAGGTAGTTCTATTGTTTCGTAGGAGGAAATTTCTCGATGTTGATTTCCAACTAGGGACCTACACATGTGATTACACCACACGACTCGAGATCAATGTCTCGATCCTAATTTAAATAAAGATAGTGAGATGAATGGAATGCTAATGCAATAATGGAGGATAGAGTAGGTGCTCCAGCCACCATATGCGATTGGAGATGGTCGATCATGTAAGGTAGAAAGGGAAAATGGAGAGGTCTCGAAGGTGAGACGATGATCAGAGTGGTCGGATGCAGATCAAGGATGGAAAGAGGGCAAAGGTGATGATTGATATATCGGAAAGTTGAAAATCAGGGACCTCCGACCTGATTTATTGGAGGTCAAATCTACTACTATGAATTCAAAATGGATACTAAGATGGATAAGGTACCTGTGCTTGAGCTTGGAGGAACTCCGGGGTCGTTGCCTCGATGTTCGTCAGTCCAGAGGCTAGGCTCGCCAACAAGGCAGAGCACGTCGATTTGTCACCGGATCAAAGGCTGAATCACACCTCTCCTCACTGCACAATCAATCCGGTATCACTCGAGGTCAAATGGAGCTCATCGGAATGTGGGAAATGGCCAATGATAGAAGAATGAAGGACCTAGATCCTTATTAAAAGGATGAGAAACGATAAATTTCAAATGAAATTTCAACTCGCAAAACGAGGTAGAATATTTTGAAATTTTATTGCGAAAATGAGGGTTATTTGATCTTTGATTAAATAAAAAATCAAGTCAACTAGATCAAAGACTCGATTTAAAAAATTGGGAGAAAATGGCTTGAGTTGAGTAGATTATATGGGTTGTGGGGGGAAAAGACGAAATAGAGAAACAACGAAATAGCGGATTAAATAGAAAATAAATAAAATATAATATAAAAAAGTTTTTAATTTAAATATTATTAAAATAAATAATGTTAATAATTTAACAAATAATTTTGTGGTAAGTTTTAATAAATTAAATAAATAGGGTAAAATAAATAAAAACCTTTATTAATAGCTAAAATACCTATATATAAAAAGCAAATGGATTTTTAATATTTTTTAGATACATAATTTAACAGTTTATTTATTTTCAGAATAAATTATGGATTTTAATTATATTTATATTTTATTTTCAAAAATCATTTTAATGGAACAAATAAATAGGAATATGTACAAGAAAAGCATATTAAACCTATGTAATAAATACATGATTTTATTTTGGATTATTTTTTATTTTGTTATTTTTATTTGACTTTTATATAGTTTAAAAAATATATACAAAACATTTAAAAATTCAATAAGTACCTGAATATAGAATAAAGACAAATAAAAATAAAAATACAAGTATATACATATCTACAAGTACACCAATAGGGTTCCAAAACCTACTTTTTGCATATTAACTTTGATTTTAGTGAAACCACTCTCATTTGATAGATAATTTTACAAAACAAGCTTTAAAATTCAGTATACCCAAATCAGAGTTCATATGGCTGAGTTATGAGGTTCGGAAGTTAGGCTTTACGGCTTTTAAATTTTGAGATTTATTAGTATTTATTTATATTTATTTTTAAGTTATATTTTTATATTTTTAGTGATTTTTAGGAACATTTCAGAAAAAGAATTAAGTTAATTGAAGTTACAAATAAAAAATAAAAATAAGGAAGTTTTATATGCATAATGTACATATATACAAAGTGGTCCAAACGCCAAACCTCATACGTTTTATTTCACGATTTTTGGGTATTTTTAATAAATAATATTAGTTACAAAATGAAGCTTAAAGGTGAGTTTGGTCAATTTGGAGTTTTCTATAAATAGTTATGAACATGGGAAGTTGGATTTTTAGGCTTTTTAGGTTCGTTGTAATTATTTATTTCTTGCTTAGATACTTTTTCTGATTTTTTTATAAATTAATATACATCATTATGAACAACTTTCAAGAAGGAAACATTTTTATTTGAGGTTGTTTTATGAAGAAAGAAATATGTGAAAATATGTACAAGGTGAAAAATGATGAATATGTACAAGTGAAATTTGGTTTTCATATTTTTTATAAGTTCTATCCCTCCCTACTTTATTCCTTGTCGATCAGGTCAAGTCGACCTTTTATCAGGGTTCAGGCCAGTCTGTATTTATTCCATAAATACATCCTTCTTTATTTCTTTTCTTTTTCTTTTATTCTTTATTGTTTTATTTTGGTTAAAAAGAATGTAAATATACATTATTAACAAATCAATTATGAATGATAAATAATAAGAATTAATGAATGTATATAGGTATTTTACCAAGGATTTTAGCTAAAATAAAATAATAAAGATGTTGAATCATGGATTCATCAATGTCTTATTTCATAAACAAGATGAGTATGCACGGAATTCATTTTGACCCCAAAATATCTCATGAGTGAGCTCTGTCTCCCGGTTCATCAACTATGAACCTGTATGATTCCTTCGAGAGATCATACATCTCATGTGACTTCATATGCACACCAATGCACCGGTATATGGACCTTGGATAGGTCACCAACCTACTGATCTATCAAATGTGCATACTCATGCATATAGATGCATATATGTCTCAGGTCAAAGGATGTGTGCGTGATCGTGATGGTTACGATCCATGTCTTCATTTATCTCGACCTCATAAAGTCAACTCTTTGACTGATTATTCCAACACTTCTGAATCTCCATTCTTATGCAGAGGACCTGCATCAATAAGTCAGTTGGAAATCAGTCTTTAGAGAAAGATTGCCATATCTTTCTTAGACTAGAGATCTTTATTGAATATCACATGTTTGAAGTCAGTTGTGTCCTCTCAACTGCATAGTATACAATATGGCCATGGTACATAACCCTAGATGTACAAAGAGACCATAACAATAAAGTGCATTAATTCAATTATTCATTTCATTTCAGATGGACATGATAAAACAATAACTTTTATTACATTAATGGGTCGTCGAGGGCTTACAAGTGCAATAGTCTCCCATTAGCCCTTAGAGCCATTCATGTACAACTCCCAACCCATACTCATTGTGCTAATCATTGACTATTTGTCAAATAGCTGGGTAAGCTGATTAGTCACTCTGTCATCGATGACTATGCCAAGTTTTGTTACAAATTTGCATACCCCAAGTGAACATTAACTACATCCAATGTAGTTGCCGCATATTATGAAGCCAATGCTTTACTTTGTCGAAACATCTGTAGTGTCCTGCTTCTTGCTACACTTAGCTCATGCGGCACTACCATAAAACAAAAAATAAGAACCCTTAAGCTGACTTGCTATCATCCAAATCTGATTGGAAATCCAAATTAGTGTACCTTAAGACTTGGATATCATTATATCCATAAACCAAGATGTAGTCCTGAGTTCTTAGGTACTTGAAGATGCTCTTCACTACAGTCCAATGTTTCTCTACATAGTAGGATTGGTAATGTCTTATCACTCCCATTACATGGCAGATATCTGGTCTAGTATGCATCACGACATACATCAGACTTCCCACAACCGATGCGTAAGGGCATCTGACCATGGCTTTCTTTTTCTCAATAGTTGAGAAACCATACCTATAGATAGACAAATACCCATGTCTTACGAAGGAAGACTTTCTTGGAATTATTCATACTAAATATTTCTAAGATATTCTTGATATATCCTTATTGTGACAGTCAGAATATCCTCTTTTATTTATGAACAGTTTCAGACCTAGGATGTAAGAGGTTTCTCTGAGATCTTTCATCTCAAAGGTATTGTACAACCATATCTTAATACTAGTCATCATTCATGTATCTTGCCAATGATAAGGATGTCATCCACATAAAGCACAATGAACACGATGGCACTCCCACTAAGCTTCTTGTACAAAAATGTTTCATCCGGATTCTAAATGAGATCATAACTCTTTATGGTTTCATCGAATCAATGCTCCGACTACGAGAAGCTTGTTTGAGACCATAGATGGATTTCTTTAGTTTGCATACTTTTCCTTCCTCAACTAGGAAGCCCTGGGGCTGTTCCATATAGATATCCTCTTTGAGGTATCTATTGAGAAAAGTGGTCTTCACATCCATATGATAGATGTCATAGTCCAGGTGTGTAGCTGTAGCCAGCAATGCCCTGATGGATTTGAGTATGGCCACAGGAGAGAACGTCTCATCATAGTCGATGCCTTCCCTTTCTGTGTAACCCTTGGCTACAAGTCGTGCTTTGAAGGTCTCTACCTTTCCATCAGGTCCCCTCTTTCTTTTAAATATCCTTTTGCACCAAATGGGTTTAACCCCTTTAGGTGGATCTTCGAGGATCCATGCATGGAGTCTATTTCAGACTTCATTGCTTGCATCCATCTAACCATGTCGTGATCACTCAAAGCTTCATCAAATGAAGTTGGATCATCATCAGACTCTTCTGATACATGGAATCTGTACTTTTCAAGCTTTCTTACAACCCTAGATCTCCTTCTATAAGGTACGATCGATTCGATTAGTTCCTTAACTATCTCCTCAGTTTCTAGTGTAGGAACTTCATCAGTCTCTCTAGATTCGATTAGTTACTCAATTTCATTATTTGCTTGACTTCTAAGGAATTCATCTTCCAAAAACTTGATGACTATAGAAATAAATACCTTTTGAGTCTCAAGATCATAAAGTTGCTATCCAATACCATTCTTTACGTATCCAATGAAGTAGCACTCTTTAGTGCGGGATCCCAGCTTGCTTGCATCCATGGTTTTAGCATGAACCATACAATCCCAAGTACTCAAGTATAGTACACTTGGCGTGGTGCCATACCAAGGCTCATGATGGGTTTTGCGTAGAGATTTAGATGGAATCTTTTTTAGAACATAAGCTGTAGTTTCTACTGCATGTCCTCAGAAATTGAGGTGTAAGTTTGCTTTATTCATCATTGATCTCACCATATCCTACATGATTCTGTTGCATCTCTCTACAACTCCGTTGAGTCTACGAGTACACGTAGGAGTGAGATTGGAAATAATTCCTCCCTCCTTAATGTATTCTTTGAATTTATCTGAGAGGTATTCATCACCTCAGTCAGATCGAATCCGTTTTGTCTCCTTTCTTGTTTGGTTCTCAGCCAAAGCCATGAATTCTGTGAACTTTTCAAAGGTTTCATGTTTGTGATATAATAAGAAGATAAAACGATATCGTGAATGATCACTAATAAAGTTCACATAATATTGATGTCCATTTCGAGTCGTGATATGAAAGGGACTGCATAGATCGGTGTGTATTAGGTCCAATATTCATTTGCATCATTTACACTTCTAAGAGAAGGATACCCTGGACATTTTCCAACAAAACAATGTTCAGAAGTTGGTAAATCACGGACTTCTAGGAAATCTATTTGCCATAAAATTACCATAATGACTTATGATAAGTTTATTACAGAATATGAATGAATATCCATGTCCAATTAATTTAGATACAGATAAAAGGTTCCTTCTAACATCAAGAACATAGAGACATTCTCTAATAGTTAGGACGCTTACACTATATAACGATAGTCGGCATGTCCTGATGACAACTTCTGCAACGGTTACGTCAGTTCCCATATGGATGACTATCTCTCCATCATTAAGACTTCTTGTTTCCTGAAACATATGCGAATTATATACATGAATAGAAGCACTAGAATAAAAAATACAACTATCTTCTCATCCTATGAGTAGGTCGGTTTCAATGATGAAAGTAGATGAGTTACCTGCCAGGACAGCATCTTTTCCCTTCTCGAGGGTCTTCAGGTACTCTGGATAGTTGTTCTTCTAGTGTTCTAGCTTTTTGTAGTGATGGCATACATCCACTTTCTTGGATGTCAGATGTGTATAAGCTTTTGAAGAGGTGCCAACGGCTTGGCTCTTCTTCTTCTTCTTTTGAGTTGGACCCTTCTTGGATCCTTGCCTCCTGTTGAGCTTCTTTTTGACCTGTGCAACCATTGCACTACCGGAGGGATTCTTTAAAACTTCATGATTTCCTTAGTGGATCTCAATGAAGCAAGTAACTCGGCATTTATATGCTTTAACTTATTCATATTGTAAGAAACAATATAGTTGTTGAAAAATCTAGGAAAAGAAGGCACTATGAAATCAGATTGCATTCTGCATCCATCTAAGCTCCTAAAGTTTCTAACTTATGGATATACCCAAACATTTTGAGTACATGTTCCTTGACTGGAGTGCCTTCTTGCATCTTGCAAAGAAGCATCTTTTTCATAACATTATACCGCTGAGTGCGGTTCACATCCCCAAACACCTCCTTTAGATTCTCCGAGATGTCTAAAGCTGATTCCATATCTATATATTGCTTCGAAAGCACATTAGATAAGGAACCAACAATGTAGAACTGGGCCAATGTGTGGTCCTCGTCCTACTTTCCGTATAAGCCCCAGGCATCTTCAGTCCGAGGATCCTTGTACATATTGCTAAAGAGCACATACCCGATGCGCTCAGCCGAAGCACTAGCTCCAGATTTCGGATCCAATATGAAAGTTGGGGTCGGTCAACTAATTAACCTCAAGTAGTTTGTTAAGTGAGTTGAGAGATTTCATCTGAAATAAAAGGAAAAATAAAATACACTTCAAAATCTTGATTAAGGAAAATTAAACAATTTAATATTTTAAAATCAAGAGTTCTCATTATTTTGTACTTTGAAATGCTTTCCCTTATAAGCTTTCAAAGCATGAGGAAGGTTAACTAAAGGTCTTAGTATGAGATCTGAGAGTCCTTTACATTTCCATTGTACCCCAATAATATGAGAAAATGCAACTACGATGAAATAAGTGAGAAGTCTTTCCACTTTACAAGTCCAACTTGTATTCTTAAATCGGTCTTCAACACCTACACCCCCTACATATATATAGTTAGCATGTTGTAAATTAAACCAACCATCAATTAGCAAATATCAATTTAAGCTATGCGCAATCCTATGCTGCTACAATAATATGGGGAATAACATTGGGGCCACTACGCATATGACCCATCTCTTTCGAGAAACGAAGAACCTTATTTCATGGCTATTTGTATTACGGAGTCATGACTATGCATGAGCATCTCCAAAAATACAACCCATGGTGACTGAAAAACTCGAAATTACCCTAGCTAATTATGTGGAATCAACGTTTAATTTGTGCAGTTGGGAAATTCAAATTAATAAAAAATGACCACTTAATTTATTTTAGCAAGTAAAGCGAGCGATCAATTTATATTTTACTTGGGCAAGCTCAAGATCGAACTCATGGAGGCAGCTATCTCCTTAGTTTGATTAATGGTCGATCTAAAATTCAGGTTTTCAGAAAAGAATGTTTTTTTGTAATTTTTTTATGCAATTAAACATGCCATGCAAATTCGAGCTAATTTAAGGACTAAAATTTAAATTCCAATCAAACGATGTCCAATAACCCTCAAACTTTATCAAAGATGGAAATGATGAAATTATTACATTGTAGTTTTTTTTGAATTTTCTGAAGCAATAGGAATTAATTACAAATTAATAATGCATGCAAGGTGATTTATTGCAAATTAATTTTAATTAATAGAAAACATAAATATTTCCAGAAATTAAAATTTCCCTAGATGTATATAATGAGGATCTATCCAGAAAAAATTTTAATTCCTAAAAATGTCGAGATTATAGTTTATTAAAAATTAATTAGTCAAATCACTATTTATTTTATTGCAACCTCGATATGTGTTCAAATACCATGAAATTTAGGCACAATGTAGAATACACTTAAATCTAATTACTACGTTTTTTTGGAATTTTCGACATAACTATCAATTTAATAGAAATTTAATAGCATACAGTTGGCAAATATATAATTTTCACAAAGTTATTTATATTAAATAAATTACAATTAAAAAATATAATCAAACATCCACAATGATAAGCATAAGTGGGTCTACAAACTGCAATTTTCAGAATTTAACATTGATGCGAAAATGATGTTCAAAATAAGATGTGGAGACAAGGGTATGAATGCAATATAGAAATTAAATTGACAAAAATATGCCGACAAGACTAAAATGTAATTACCAAGAACTAAGGTGTTCTTATTATAATTTCGCCACTGGCATACGTGCGCTGCATGTGCATGGTGGAGGCAGGGTCGGTGGGTGATTTGATCAATCATGGAGGTTTGTAGCATAAATTGACCAACTACGCATGTGCGTTGCAAGTGCGATTGGATGTGGGGGTTGTGTCCGTGATTTTCTTGAAGAGTGAGAATGCCGGTGCAAACCTCCCCATCCCACGTGGTGCGCACGTGACAAGGAAAGCGAGGTGGCTAAGCTCGAGGGATCAATCACTGAGGCTAGGCAGTGGTCAGATCAAGGCACGTCGCCCAAGGAAGAGGCGTTGGAGTCAGGTGAGCCGTGATGTGGCTGTCGATCTCCGATCGAGCGGTGACGATGGTGTGCATGCAACGAAGCAGCAAGAGGACAGGCGTAGGAGGAGCGACACGTTGTCAGTGGAGGCTACGAGGCATTGGAGGTGAGGGAGTCCAAGGCATCTGTAGGCAACACACCCCGTTGGTGAGGTCAAAGGCTGGTCGAGGGTGAAGGTCGGAGGCACGTCTCTCGGAGAGCGGTTGTGGTTGGAGGCCAATGGTGTAGGCATGACTCGGTGGCATTGAGAGGGCAACGAGGGGGCGGAGGAGAAGCCCACAGGGCGTCGAGATGGTCGATGGAAGAAGAGCGGAATTGAGGCGATAGTTGTGAGTGCTGGTAGAGTGGATGATTTGGGGATTTGATCAAAACAAAGAGGAAGACGACGTGCATGGAAGAGATGAATGGAAGAGGAAGAAGAGAATAAAAAATGAGGATAGGGTTTTTCCTGAGATGGGTAGAGTTTGTTGCATGTGGAGGAGGAGATAAATTTTGACTCCGTGATGGCCTCGACATCCGATAGTGGCGGAAGCTTGGCTGTGACCTGGGCAATGCGCAACAACACGGTAGGGCCGTGGATCTCACCATCAAGGTCTCTGTTGCTCGACCTCGCACCCTAGCTGTCACCTAGAAGAGGGAGCCGAACCTCGTTCTCTCTTGAGAATTGATGGATGGCCTCTCTAAGTAGATGGAGATGGGTTCAAATAGGGACAAGGCCGAGGCTTTGGGCGAGCGATTGGGGCTCCTGGAGATAGGATAAGGGGAGGTGGTTAGGTGGTTGCAGATGGCAGGTGTTGGTGATAAGGTTGGGTGATGGAGACGGGGCGAAGGTGGTTCAGTCGCTTGGAGAAGGCGGAGGGTCAGTGGAGGAGTTGGTGGGAGGATGACGAAACACTTGAAGGGCAAGTGCATTGGGGAGAGAGAAAGGGCGGGTAAAGAGAGAGAGAGAGAGAGAGTGGGGTGGTACGTGGCAGCCCCAAGAGCTACCACATGTCACACCAAAAAGTTTCAAAATTAAATTACAAAGGAAATTAGAAAATATAGAAGACATCCTCGAATTGAAAAATTTTCTTCAAAAGTTGTTTGTCTCAATGAGATCTACAACTTTCATGAAGGGACCAAGAGAAAAAAATGTCATATGTACAAAGTGATATTTTTGGTGGCTTTCTATGTATATAGAAAATCGATTTTTGATATTTTACAATATTTTTGTGATTTTTAAAGAGGATAGAAAAATTGAAAAAAATACAATAACATATAGGAAACATATTTGGACATTAAATAAGAAACTTGGAAAATAAAATAGAATAAAATATAGGAGGACTTTTGTATAAACTCAATAAACACTCAGACTAAGTCAATTTCTTTGATTTCAGTCTTATTTTAGATTTGAATTTTTGTGTACTTTTATAAAACTTTTGTCAAAGAAAAAAATGAAAAAGAAATAAAAGAAAAAGGGTTAAATATGTACATAAAATATCAGGTCAAAAACCGTAAAATACACAATGCACAAAAGAGGCCCAAAACACAATTTTCACAAATGAGCTCCGATTCTTTTGAATTTGGTTTCATTTTATAGATAATTAAATGTGCTTTAGTTTAGAAGTGAGTAGGATATATTTGGACACTATAAGAGAGATATATCAATGTTTTAGTATGTCTGTCATGAAATTAGGATTTGGGTTTATTTTTCAATTATCTTAATTAGTATCTTTTGTATTTTTCATAATAAGGCTAATGACATGTACAAAAAAGAGTTGGTTTGAGGTCAATTGGAGTTACTATGAACTAATTAAAAATGCATGAATTTAGATGGAAATATGATGATGAATATGAATGCATACATGAATGTTAATTTATGCAACTTTATTATGAGTGCATGAAAGTTAATTTTACGGAGTTAACATGCAAATGCACCTAAATTCTTGGAGAGAAGCTCTATTTTCAGCTAATTAGAGGGATGAATCACATATTCATCAACCTTTTATACTTACACCTTGCTTTTCCCCGAGCAACTAAAGAAATGGAGCGGTAAAATGAGATTGGGTTCCATACCAAGATCATGAGCAAACAGTGAAAATGGAGCTAGACCCGACCTTTGGATTAATAGTTTAACGGAACTCCTATGAGAGTTAGGGTTTTAAAAACAACAACCTCCAAGTTCTACACATCATTGTAACAATTTCAGCTCAAAAGTCATATTAGATCATTTCTCCTCCCAAAGCATACCCCATGAACATTGAACAACTATCTCATCTGTGTGAAGGGTGTTAGATCTTCCCATCAAGAATGTCAGACTACCATGCAAACCTCTCCTCCAATAACTCATCATAGGCCAGTCAGGTATTTCCTTCTATGTTTAGGTATGTGATGTGTCAACAATCGAAGGTGGACGGAGGTGGAAGAATAAGAAGAGAACTAGAGTGTGGCCATTTTAGCCACATCTCCTTGTGAAGCCGACCAGTTTATCCAAGTCTTCACCAAGATTTGCAGGTTTTCTGAAGCTTGGACCTTTTTGATCAAATATTCATTTGGTAGTTGACTTCTTTTTGTATAGATTTTTGGTTGCTCTACATGGATCTTTTGTGCCCCTACGAATATAGAATCCTTCTTTCCACACATGTTTTGAGGTCTTAGAAAAATTGTGCCAGCAATCCATCCCTTATCTGAAGCTTTATTTCAACCCGTACTCCGGTCTTAAGATGTCCACGTGATGAATCTGTGATTCATCATCTTTATTCATTTATTTTAGCTTAAAACCCCTTATAAAACTCCTGTATATAACACTAACTCCATATTCTTACTAACTTGCATCTGTGTGTAAATATTGTACACTTCTTACTAATTTTAACCTAAAATAAATAAATAAAGAAAGAAAGAAAAAATAAAGAAAAGAAAATAAAAAAGGAAGATTGTATACAGGCTTACCCAAACCCCGAGAGAAGGTCAAGACTTGACCTGATCGACCATGAATAAAGTAGGGGGAGATAGGGTCCTTAAGCAGAAAATCAAAAAAAATGTGTGTGTGTTGTTATAAATACTTCTCACTTATTTTGTGAATATCTGTATAAAACTAGCACTAATTTATTTGTGCCTTAATTGACCTCAAATCAAATAACTTTCAAAATCCAAAGTTGTAAATAAAAATGTGTCCTAATTAATAAAAATAATTGCACAATTAAATCTTTAGAATAAAAGTAGCCACACTTGGAAAAAGCTATTACGCATTAATTGAAAAACCAATTCTGACTCCATATGAGCTCAAATTGAATCAATCTAACTTCCATTGGATTCTAAATTAAATTATCTTCAAAATGGTTGTGATTTCATAATTTTTGGAGTTACGAGTAAAAAGTCAGTTTTCTGGGGTGGTTTGTGCAATTTTTGCATGTATTTTGTAAATATCGTATTTGTATATATTTATAAATATTTTTACTAACTATTTAAAATAAAAATAAAAATTTAAAAATAACAATAAAATTCTTAAAGCAAAAAGGGCTAATTTCCTCATATACCCTTGTATATAATGTCATATATGTTATAGTATATGTATATAGTTGCTATTTTTAATTAGCCGCCATAAAAAAATAAAAAAAATATTTTTTAATTCAAATAAGTGAAGAAAATTCAAAAAAATTAGATAATTTTGTAAATAATTTTATCTCTCTTTTATTTTATCTCATTTCTCATTTCATCTCTCTTATCTCTTCCACCAAAAAAATCAAAAATTCATTTCAATTTTCATCTCTCTTATTTCTTTATAAAAAAAAAATCAAATTTCATTCCATCTTTTCTATTTATATGTCTCCTTCTCCCTCATTTCAACCAGATCAATCTTTAGAGAGAGGGGCCTGATCTCCGAGAGAAAATTTCTTCGAGAATAGTGCCTAGCCTCGAGCCATCCGGTGACGGTGAGTCGGCCTTGTCGAGGCGATCACAGTCCATTTCCGCTCCTAAGGTGAGATCCACATTTTTCTTCTTATTTTATCTTAGTTTAATTGTAGTTTATTTTTTTGCATTTTTTTATTCTATGTCATTTTATTTATCTAGATCTTAGAATCATCAACCACGATTTATTCCGCTACCGACTCAAATTTTTTTCATCTCATGTTCTTCATCTCTCAACGTTCTATTATATCGTCCACAATCTCTCAACTTCGGTCGCGTACGGTGGTCGGAGATCGGATTCGATTCTCCCATTTTAACTGGATCCTCGTTCATTTTTCTATTTGTAAATAAATAAAAAAAATTATTTGTTTCTTTTTTCCTTCACATTTGTTTTCCAAGATCATTAAAAAAACAATAAAAAATAAAAATAAAAAATTTCTATATCCTTTTTTAATTCCTTTTTTTTCAGATTTACAAATAAAATAAATAAATAAAGTTTTTTTATTTCTATTTACATCACCAACAATAAAATAATTACAAAAAAATATAAAAAAACAATAAAAGGGAACGGCTGCCTTCCAGGCGCTGCCCCCGGGCTCCGCCCTTGCGCGTCGCCCTCCACCGCGGCCTACGTTGCCTCTCCGTTCAGTCGACGTCGATGTGCCACCAGATCGCCGCACAGCGGTGACTTCACCCTCCTCGCCACTCGCCTCCAGGTCGACCCGTCTCCCGTAGCGAACGACCACCCCTGACCGCCTCTCCAGGTCGACACGTGCACGGCACCGCCGTACACCACTTTCGTGCCACCCGATCTACAGCAGCACCTACCATCCACCGTGCCTTCCAGCGCGGCCCCGCTGCCTCGACGTCTCCAGCGGTCGCATCCTATCCTTGCACCAAGCTTGCCCGCCAGCGATCTCGTGGGCCTGCCATCTCCTACGGCGGCCTTGCCCTTGCGCTGCCCCCTTGCGTGGAGAAGAAGCAAGGGGCGGTGGCCACTCCTCCTCTGCCCTCTTGCCCCTTTACTTTGAGAACGAAGGGTACCAAGGAACCGTAAGTTTTAAAATAAAGAATTGGTGAAACAACATGCAAACCCTTAGACATTTCCGAAATTAAGAAGGAGCCCTTGCCAGTTCAAGAATTATAAAATTGACAAAAATTGCATCAGAGACCCTAGAAGACTCCAAATTGCAAAGAATCCCATCCGGAACCTCAAGCATGTGCCACACATGATTTAGTGGTAAAATTGCACATTCTTCCCTTTGTTTATTTCTATTATTTATTTGATGCAAAACAAAACTTATTTACATTTTAGTCCTTGTTCTCAGACATTGCATGATTCTTCTAAAAAAATAAATGTTATTTGTGATCTAAAAATCTTGCATAAATTATGCTATGCTCCTGATATGATTATCTTCCTAGCATAAAATTTTCATTGCATTTTGATTTCATCTATTATTATTAAAAAATCAACAACAGTGATATTTTATCTTCCCGAAATTTGAAAATTCATAAAAATTCAAATATTGTTCCAAAAATTCTAAAACATTAGGGTATTTTTACTTCATTGTCTTTTAATTTCTGCCCAATTTTCATGCATTAATTATTTATAAAACCCAAAAAAATGAAAAACATCAAAAATTTATAAAAATCATAAAAAATTCTACAAAAATCCAAAAAGTGTGATTTCAGTTTCTATTTGTAAATAATTGCTTTTATTTTGTCATAAAAATAATTGCCAGGAATTTTGGGCATTTAAAATATTTTAAGTTGCAAGTTACTCCAGGCTATGCACATTCTTGCATTTTCCCACTGTTTGATTTATAGAAAAATACAAAAACATCTGAAAAATCCATAAAAATATCCAAAAACATTTCAAAATATTTCAAATATAAAAATATTTTTCTGCATTTTTTAGATCATTTTTGGATAAATTGAAAAATTATAAAAAGTGTTGGTGTGCGTATTTTTGATCTTGTGAATATTGCTTCGTGTTATTTTTGAAAAATAAAAAAAAGTGCAAAATCAAAATCACAAAAAATTGAAAATCAGAAAATAAAAAATTATTAGAAATAAAAATAAAAAAAATTTAAAAGATAAAAAAAATCACAAAACCAAGGATAGTTGTCCTTTGAGATTCTTGTTTTTCTCTTAATTGATTCTTGATTAATTGAATAAACCTCGGGATTTGTAGCCTCCCTGAGTTCGATCATGTTCATTATACAAGTTAATAAGTAGCAAAAATCAAAAAAATATTTGTTCATTTTTCACTGGATTTCTGGGGATAGCAACGACAACGTATTTATTCATCAATTTCCGTGCCACTAAAATTCACGTGTCAACAAAATGGTGCCGTTGCCGGAGAGGCATGGCGAGGGTAGCTAGGTTTCTCCTTTGACCTACTATTCTTGGTTGTACATATTTGTTTTATTTTTTTCGCATTCACTTCATTGTTCATATCACTGCATTTGTTTCATTTTTTTTCATATTTGATAATTGTTTTTCTTACACATTCTCTATTCTTTTTTCTTGTGAGGGCCCACGGAGCGAAGGAGGTGATCCTAGGAGAGCCAAAGCACCCAAGTGACGTGGAGGTGGCTTGATTCTTCACCAAGCCGTAGGATAACGTGAGAAGAGGAGAAGAAGAATTAAAAAGAGAGAGAGAGAGAGTTTTTCTTTTCTACCATTTGAACTCTTGTAAACGGACATTCATTTGTTGCGGGGTCTGTTTCGCCAAGTGTCGGTGCACTTGGGGGACCTTACCGATTTTGTTTTCATTGCCTTATTTTTCTTTGTTTCCCGTGGATTTGTTGAGCTACCTCTTGATTGCTTTAATTAATTTGCTTGAGCCAGGTAATTAATTAGGTCCAAACGCCATACACAAGAAATTTCATTGCCTATAGAGTAGAGCGCAATTTGGACTTAGTCAAATTAACTTGTTCTTGCCCGTTAATAGAAGCTATCATCTAGGACGGTTCACTTGCATTTGCATACAAGATAGTTTATTTAAATTCTGCGTGGATCACTTGCATGTAGAGTGTTGGCGACAAGGTACGCATCTCTAACCCATGCATGCATCATTATTTTTAATCGTGCATTGGTATTTCCGATCTCCTTCCTTGTTTTCACTCACATAAGTTAAAAAGGAAATTGGACACTCGATAGGCGATTCTTTGAAAATATTTTAACCAAGTGACAACTGCCTAAAATACGGGACTGCTAAAGAAAACTAGACCCTGAAAAAAAGAAGGAAAAATCATTGTTTTGGGGAGAGTAACCCCCTCATTGTTTGGTTTGATTGAGCGAGAGAGCGACCCGCACACTAGGATAGTACCACGCCCGAACACTTTTCAGACTATTATCTTGGGTTAGTCGTTCTCCAGTGAGGATCTCTCTGGTAGCCGGTAAAGCGACCCGCGATGTCCTTAACAGATTGACTTGATCGGGTAGCCGGTAAACGGTCCGCAATTCATACTGGCTGGGAAAGATCTAACTTTAGGATTGGGCCAATCTCCTGAGAGCATCGGGTTCTTAACAGCTCGCTTTAACTGCTCTAATGTATTGTATTCTCACCAAACTCTAAAATTGATAAGATAATTGACCGAACCTTCACGGTCTTCACTTTGAGCTGAGTTGGTGAACTGGAGGTTTGTATTGTGTTTGATTGCTTGTGTGCTTGCTAGATCCTTCTGTGCATTTGCGCCTTTTTCTCCATATCTTTTGACTTGACCACTCTTGCTCTTCCCGATCTCGTCTTTTGTTTCAGAGATGGCCGACTGGAGTTATTTTAATCTGATCTCCACGGATACCTCATACTCTCCAGACGATCCACCTTCTATTTCCAGGAGGACTTTCCTCTTGATTTTTGTGCATATCCGCCTAACCCATTATTTCAGGATTTGGAGGACTTTGATTTTCATCCACCCTTATTCAACCCACCCGATCCTGGGATTTTGGAGTCACCTTTCATGATTTCCACACTTGAGACACTGAACCAGATGATGGAGCATATGAATTCGAGGATTAGCAATCTATTTAACATAAATACGAGCCAGAATGCTGCTCTACTATTTGAGGATATGGATTCACTTGAGGATAATCTTGAGAACTTGCAATCTCCCAAGATACAAAAAAATGAGAAAAATTTAAAAATCCAAAAAGATTATGCGAGACACATTGTTGATTCATTTTGTGAGGAGAGGACCCAAATGCCCGATCATTTACCCACACATCTGTTCACATCATGTCCCAACCGTGACCCCGAGGATGCCACTATACAGACTGCTCTCGGCAATCCCCATGTATATGCTGATTCCGATCTCCTCCCTTGTATGGAGGAGGTCCAAAAAATCAAAAAAATGTTGACTGAACCCGAAATGCTGGCGACCATTCATGAGATTATTAAAGCCCCACTTCAACAGGCCATGATAGATTTATCTACTCCTCAACACAAGAAGAGAAAGCGAAGGAGAAGATCTGAGCGTCACATCTTGACCATGGCCACTGCCTACGCCATCTCTCACCGTCCGTATTTTAAGAAAGGGAACACTGCCACACCTCTTGTGAGTTGTTCCATATCTAACTATTCTTGTGGTAACACTCTCCTTGATATAATACCCTTCTCTATGGTACAATCTCTTCATCTTGGGCCTCTCAAGAAAACTAGGATGATAGTTCAATTTGCTGATGGATCTATCAAGAGGCCGAAGGGTATTCTAGAAAATGCTGTCATTCTTATTTAGGGCATGAATTTCACTTCAGATTTTGTTGTAATGCCCATGGAGACCTCCACCCTTGTGGAGCACCCTCCAATCATCATGGGACAACCTTTCCTCACCTCTGCGGGAGCCGTTATTGATTATGGTTTAGGAGAGATTGGCTTCCGTTCTGATGTAGGGAGCGATGTGTTAATCACTACACCCACTACCGTCCAGAGACCTGTATCCCATGAGAACCCGCCCGTGTTAGCCAACCCCAAGGAATTTGACATCGATGATAATATCATAGATTCTTGTTATATGTTGGATGATAAGGAAACCCAAGAATTCCTCTTGAAGGAGGAAGACTCGAAAAGCATAGACACTGGAGTTCCTCCTTCTAGTATGTGGAGATGTATTGATGACATCCGCAGGATATACATGATAGACACCCTAGAGCGGAAGGCAGACCCTAAGACTAGACAGGACAGACATGATTCGAGTACTTCCACTGATGAGTCCGTTCCTATTCACCCTGATTCAGATGAGACTGATCAGGCCAAATTTGATTTGATTGCTTTTATAAAGGAATTTGGGCCTTTTGATAAAGATGATGATCCAGTAGAGGCTCTCCAGGCTGAAATTGATCCTACTTTTTCTGATAATGATTTCGAGCCATTTTACTTTGATGTTTGCGAGAGTTTCCAGGCAGAACATGACCACACTACTTCCAATAATTGGTTCAGGCCTGCACAATCTGAAACCGCTGAGGATACAATCTTGGTCGATCCTACACAGTTTATGTCTAATGATGATCCCAATATCGACCTACACCTTGTCAAATCCATACCTCAGCTGTCCCGCAAGAAGGTTCGCTTTCGACCTTCTTGACCTTTGTACATAAACTCCTCTTGTATATCCTTTTGTTTCACTCTTTCTTCTCCCGTTTTATCATTTACCCCTTTTTCTGTGTGTGTGTATATGCTATACTTAGGATGTGCTTTATCCTAAGTATAGGGGGGTGAATGATTTGTGTTGTTCATATTCGTCCTGTTCATCACTCTTGTTGTTGTCTATACTTCGGGATACTCTACCCTAAGTATAGGGGGGGTGATGTTGTTCATATCGTGTCTTTTTATTTTTGAGTCTGTACATTCTCTTCATCGATTTTCCCCTTTTGTACACTCTACTATACTTAGGATTACTTGATCCTAAGTATAGGGGGGATCACCAACTTCTCTTCTTTTTATCCTTTCTTTGAGTCGTTGTAGTATAGGAGTCTTTTCACTTTTCTATACTTAGCACGAGTTATGTCTTCCTTTTTCGCTCTCTGATCAGTATGATGGCATAGTTCGAGCTAAGTATAGAGGGTGTCGTATATATTGTATATATACTTTAGACATAACTCGTACTTTTAAATACGTTTATTTGGGGGGTTATGTGTATAATTTTGTAAAAAAAACAAAACAAAAAAAAAACAAAAACAAAAAAACAAAAAAAAACAAAAAAACACAAAAAAACAAAACAAAACAAAAATAAAAACAAAAAAATCAAATAAAAAAAGAACACAAAAAAACAAAAAAAAACAACCAAGAAAATCTTGTATATACTTGTACATTTTTATTACTAACCTTTCTTTTTCCTTTAAAAAAATACAAAACCAAAAATCTATAAAAATTTGCATAATTCAAAAAAAAAACCTTTCTTTCACATCTGCATTTTCCCTCCAAAAATCCATAAAAAGTTCAAAATGAGAAAATTGTTCAAAAAAATGTTCTTTTCACATGTGCATCATTTCTTTTCAAAAAAAACTCCATGCATTGTTCATATTTTGCATTTGCATGTGCATTTTTCAGGATAGTATTGATATTTAAACTATGTATGGCATAAAATTGAAGAATGGAGCTTAGTTGGACCTTAATCCACCTAATTTTCAGAGGAACTTCACCAAGAAATAGGATTTTAGAAGCCTTAGGTCTTTGACTTAATTCACTGAGTTCCACATGACAATGTGCAGCTTTTGGCTCTTAGTGTCTAACCTGGTCTCTTCATTCTGGGTATAACTCTGGAATAGGGAATCAATTTTTACTCTCGCACTATGCACTTAGCTCAACTCAGACGGGATGTTGGAAGACTGTGTGGGTTTCTTTTCTGGTAGCGTGGTAATTTAAAGACCAGAGTATGGGTTGAAATAAAGCTTCGGAAAAAGGGGTGGACGGCTGGGCACAATTTTTCCTAAGACCCCAAAACATGTACGGAAACAAAAAGATTCTATATCCGTAGGGGCACAACAAGATCCTAGCAGAAGCACCAAAAATCCAAATACAAAGAATCCACTACCAAATAAATATCTGCTCAAAAAGGTCCAAGCTTCAAGAAAACCTACAGATCTTGGTGGACACTCGGCTACACTGACCAACTTCACATGGAGAGGCGACTACACTGACCACCCTCCAGTTCTTTTCTCCTTCTTCTAACTTCTCCCCCAATTCGATTGTGAACACAGCGCGACAAACCTTAGAAGGAAATACCTGACTCCCCGAGGACGAGTTACTGGAGAGGAGATTTGCATGGTAGTCCAGCATTGTGGATGGGAATAGCTAAAACCATTTACACACATGAGTCGATTATTCAATGTTCATAGGGTGTGCTTTGGGAAGAGGATTGATCTAAGACGACTTTTGAGCCGAAACTATGACAATGATGTGTAGAACTTGAAGGCTGTTGATTTTAAAATTCTAAGTCTCACAGAAGTTCCGACACACTAATAATCCAAAGGTCCGACAGAGCTCCAAACTACAAATTTATCAAGCTAAGTTTAATACTCAATATGTCTTACTTTCTTTATTTTCCCTTTCTTTTTCTTTTTCTTCATTTATTCTTTCAAATAAGTGTTTGCTAGGGGACTAGCAAAGGTAAATCATAAGGCGCTGATGAATCTGCGATTCGTCATCTTTATTCATTTATTTTAGCTTAAAATCCCTTATAAAACACCTGCATATAACACTAACCCCATATTCTTACTAACTTGCATCTGTGTGTAAATATTGTACACTTCTTACTAATTTTAACCTTAAATAAATAAAGAAAGAAAAAAAAGAAAAAAAAAGACTTTAAATAGGCTGACCCAAACCCCGAGAGAATGTCAAGACTTGACCTGATAGACCAGGAATAAAGTAAGGGAGATAGGGTCCTTAAGCAGAAAATCCAAAAAATGAGTGTGTGTTGTTGTAAATACTTCTCACTTATTTTGTGAATATCTGTATAAAACTAACACTAATTTCTTTATGCCTTAATTGACCTCAAATCAAATAACTTTCAAAACCAAAGTTGTAAATAAAAATGTGTCCTAATTAATAAAAATAATTGCACAATTAAATCTTTAGAATAAAAGTAGCCACACTTGGAAAAAGCCACTAAGCATTAATTGAAAAACCAATTTCGACTCCATATGAGCTCAAATTGAACCAATCTCACTTCCATTGGATTCTAAATTAAATTATCTTCAAAATGGCTGTGAATTCATAATTTTTGAAATAGTAAAAAGTCAGTTTTCTGGGGTGGTTTGTGTAATTTTCCCATGTATTTTGTAAATATTGTATTTGTATATATTTGTATTACTAATTATTTAAAATAAAAATAAAAAATAATAAAATAATAAAATTCTTAAAATAAAAGGGCTAATTTCCTCATATACCCTTGTATATAATGTCATATATGTATATAGTTGCTATTTTTAATTAACCACCATAAAAAATATTTTTTTAATTCAAATAAATAAGTGACGAAAATTCAAAAAAAAATAGATAATTTTGTAAATAATTTTATCTCTCTTTTATTTTATCTCATTTCTATTTCATCTCTCTTATCTCTTCACCAAAAAAATTCAAAAATTCATTTCAATTTTAATCACTCTTATCTCTTTATCCAAAAAATTCAAAAATTCAAATTTCATTCCATCTTTTCTATTTATATGGCTCCTTCTCCCTCATTTCAACCAGATCAATCTTTAGAGAGAGGAGCCCGATCTCCGAGAGAAAATTTCTTCGAGAATAGTGCCTAGCCTTCGAGTCGTCCGGTGACAGCGAGTCGGCCTTGTCGAGGCGATCACAGTCCATTTCCGTTCCTAAGGTGAGATCCACATTTTTCTTCTTATTTTATCTTAGTTTAGTCGTAGTTTATTTTGTCGCATTTTTTATTTTATTGACATTTTATTCATCTAGATCTTAGAATCATCACCCACGATTTATTCCGCCATCGACTCGAATTTTTTTTCATCTCATGTTCTTGATCTCTCCATGTTATGTTCTATCGTCTCTCAACTTCGGCCGCGTACAGTTGTGGGAGATCGGATTCGATTCTCCCATTTTTCATCAGATCCTCATTCATTTTTTTATTTGTAAATTAATAAAAAAAATTATTTATTTCTTATTTCCCTCACATTTGTTTTGCAGGATCATAAAAAACAACAAAAAAATAAAAAAATAAAAAAAATTCTCTATCTTTTTTTAATTCAGATTTTTCGGATTTACAAAAAAATAAATAAATAAAGTTTTTTTATTTCTGTTTACATAACCAACAATAAAATAATTACAAAAAAATATTAAAAAAATAAAAAAGGGAACGACTGCCTTCTAGGCGCCGCCACCCCCCTGAGCTCCGCCCTTGCGCCTCTCCATCCACCGCGGCCCGCGCTGCCTCTCCGTTTAGTCGACGCCGACGTGCCACCTTATCGTCGCACAACAGCGGCTTCATCCTCCTTGTCGCCTGCGCCTCCTGGTCGACCCGTCGCCCATAGCCAACGACCGCCCGCGACCGCCTCTCCAGGTCGACACGTGCACGGCTCCGCCGTACACCGCCCTCTAGCCACCCGATCTACAGCAGCACCTCCCGTCCACCATGCCTTCCACCGCGGTGCCGCCGCCTCGACGCCTCCAGCGGTCGCGTCCCATCCTTGCGCCAAGCCCGCCCGTCGGCGATCTCGGCCGACCCTCCATCTCCTTGGCGGCGGCCCTGCCCTTGCACATCCCCCTTGCGTGGAGAAGAAGCAAGGGGCGGCGACCACTCCTCCTCTGCCCTCTTGCACCTTTACTTTGAGAACGAAGGGCACCAAGGAACCTTAAGTTTTAAAATAAAGAATTGTTGAAACAACAAGCAAACCCTTAAATATTTCCGAAATTGCGAAGGAGCCCTTGCCAGTTCAAGAATTATAAAATCGGCAAAATTGCTTCAGAGACCCCAGAAGATTCCAAATTGCAAAGTTGCCCATCCGAAACCTCAAGCACGTGCCACGTACATGATTTAGTGGTAAAATTGCGCATTCTTCTCTTTGTTTATTTCTATTATTTATTTGATGCAAAACAAAACATATTTACATTATAGTCCTTGTTCTCTTACATTGCATGATTCTTCTATTGAAATAAATGCTATTTGTGATCTAAAAATCTTGCCAAAATTATGTTATGCTCTTGATATGATTATCTTCCTAGCATAAATTTTCATTGCATTTTAATTTCATATATTATTATTAAAAAATAAAAAAATGATATTTTGTTTTCCTGAAATTTGAAAATTTGTAAAAATTCAAATATTATTCCAAAAATTCTAAAACATTAGGGTAGTTTTACTTCACTGCCTTTTAATTTCTGTTCAATTTTCATGCATTAATTATTTATAAAACCCAAAAAAATTGAAAAACATCAAAAATTTTATAAAAATCATAAAAAAATCTACAAAAATCCAAAAATTGTGATTTAATTTCTGTTTGTAGATAATTGCTTCTATTTTGTATAAAATTAATTGCCAGGAATTTTGGGTAATTAAAATATTTTTATGTTACAAATTACTCCAGGTTGTGCACATTCTTGTATTTTCTCACTATTTGATTTATAGAAAAATACAAAAACATCTAAAAATCCACAAAAAAATCCAAAAATATTTCAAAATATTTCAAATACAAAAATATTTTTTCTGCATTTTTATGATCATTTTTGTATAAATTGAAAAATTACAAAAAGAGTTAGTTTGCGTATTTTTGATCTTTTGAATATTGCTTCGTGTTATTTTTGAAAATTAAAAAAAATTACAAAATCAAAATCACAAAAATTGAAAATCAGAAAATAAAAAATTATTAGAAATAATAATAAAAATTAAAAAGATAAAAAATCACAAAAACCAAGGATAGTTGTCCTTTGAGATTCATGTTTTTCTCTTAATTGATTCTTGACTAATTGAATAACCCTCGGGATTTGTAGCCTCCCTGAGTTTGACCCTGTCCGCTATACAGGTTAATAAGTAGCAAAAATCAAAAAAATATTTGTTTGTTTGTCACGATATTTTTGGGGATAGCAACTACCAATTTTTATCATTTCATTAATTTATCCGATCCACAAATTTTCGTCACAACACCACGCTACAAGAAAGGAGACTCATACAGTCTTCTAACACCTCATCTGAGTTGAGCTAAGTGCATAGTGTGAGAGTGCAGATTAATTCCCTATTCAAGAGTCCTACCCAGAATGAGGCGACCGGGGTAGACACTGAGTCAATTTCTGCACATTGTCATACAGAACTAGAAGAATTAAGTCGAACTCTTGAAGCTTTTAAATTCCTTTGTCGCAGTGAAGTTCCTTTGAAAATTAGGTTGATTAAGGCCAAGTCAAGACCACTCTTGGTTTCTACTCATAACTGGTTTCAGAATCCAAGGGATTTCACCAATGCAGATGCATGAAATGCTGGATGGAGTGCAAGTGTATGGAATGCAAACATTTTTTTCATCATTTTATATTTTGTGATGTTTTTTATTTTTTTTAATCTTTAGAGAAACAATGACTAGCCCAAGCTCATATGAATAGTTGCATCCACTTTCAGCAAATATGGGTGTAAGTACGGACCATTAGACGGATACCCATGTTACTTTAAGATGGTGCCAGATGTGTTGTCTTTTAACGATCCACTCAGCAAAGGGAGACTGTAGTTCCCTCACTGGAAACTAGCTACTCATTTTTGAGCTTAGTATTCAGAATTTCTACCAAAGAAAAGATTTTAATCTTCCAGATTTTTACGATTTTTATGGGTTTTTTTACATGATTGTTACCCACCCCGTAAATAAAATACAGACTTACGTGAAAGTACAAGCTATGGGAAAAGTATGTACAGAGTATATACATCCCCTATACTTGCAAGTGCTATGTCTACAGAGCACTAAAAGCATAGAGAAGACATTGTCCGGGCTAAGCTAAAGAGTGTGAAAAAGAAAAGAAAATAAAAGTCGGCTCGCCCCCTATACTTAGGTTGTGGATGGCCTAAGTATATAAGAGGAGAGAGAATGGGGTAACCAAGAGAAGAAGTAGATGATAAAGGGTATATACATCAGGCATCGGGTCCCCCTATACTTAGGCTCTGGCTTAAGTATAGAAGAGGTAGTACAAAGGAACTGATGAGATTGAGGGGAGGTGCTGATGTTCAAGGAGGTTTTCGGCAAATTTTCTTCGGACATGTGGTAGGAGGGGATATGGAAATTAAGAATGTGAATAAGAAGAATCCCGACCATCATCGGACTCATTCTCAGAAGAATAACAATAGTACGTAGATGATCTCCAAGCATTGTTAACTAAAGGTAAGCATCCCTTGATAGTTGTTGTACTGATTGCACTTACCTGGTGTACTACCAGAGGAAAAGATAAGGAGCTTGACGAGGAATCTTTAGAAGTATCTTTATTTCTAAGGTAAAATTCAAATTTCTTAGTCATTTTTTATAGGAGGATGATCATATTCTTTTTCCTACTATAGGTAATAGATCTGAAAGTTGTGGCATATATGGGTTCCTCGTTAGATGAATCACCGTAAAAATTGACCTGCTCCTGTAGGGTCATGGCACATCTCGGGTGTGTTTCCCCAATTTGAGTATGTATTGTGTACTTGTCCTTGGTGGTAGAATATGTCACCTTTTGATGTTCTAAAGCTTTGATGACAAAAGCGATTTCCCGAGTCAACTCTTTGACTGGTTCCAGTATTTCATGAATTATATCCACCTCAAAAATTGGACCACTAAAGATAATCGTGATAATCCCCATAAATATGGTCCGAATTCATATAGACTCCTATATCTAGGATCAATGTCAGGGTGAGACTCAAAGTTCAATTCAGAGTTCAATTTCTCGAGTGTGTCTCTTAGGGTTTCTACTTGTGTTTATGAGGAGAGGTCTGATCATGTGAAGTGGATGTCGGTTTCATGTTCAGTTATCTCAAGGTTAGGTGTGTCCTCGAGAGTTTTATTATTAAGGTTTTAGTTCGGGAATCTAACATCTTGAGTCTCGCAATCTATAGTCGCTCTAGCATAGGCTAAGAATGGCTTTCCCAGAATGATGGAAGACTCATACATCTTTCCTTGGTGCTCAATGTCCTAGACAACGAAGTCCACTCTATGTTTGACACATTGGAATCTCATGACAACTGAAATAATTTCTCTTGATCTTTTTGAGGATTGGTCAGGAAATTGACCTATCACTCTGGTGTTTTTGAGTGGTCCAAGTTCAAGTTGGTTAAACACGGACTTCAAGAGGATATTCAAGGTTGAGTCGTCGTCAATCCGAACATGCGTAAACTCGATGTTCTTAATTTCACAAGTGACCATAGATAACCATTTGACTCTATGACTTTTACGCTTTTAATCATCATCATTGAACTGGCCATAGTGATTAAATGAAATTCAATTCTAGATCTCTTTCTACCCGTCTTCTTGGGTGATAATCGACTCTTCGCAAGTCTCTGAAGATTAGGCACATACTATATGGCCTTGATTAATGGAAGCTCTAAGATCAAACTTCTACAAAATGCTTCCATATCAATGTTGTCTTTTTTTGATATTCTTACTAGAACCAGTAGAATTGTCAGCAGACTGGTCAGATGCTTGTGGTGTTTGTGTCTGAAAGTTTTGCACATTATATGTATTGGGTTTGCTATGTGTGGTTCTCACTTCTCCTTGGTTGTCTATCATTGTTTTAACCATTTGGATGACATTATCAAGTTGTTTTATTAAAACATCGGCTCTCTGATTAATTCTAACTATGTCATCCGCTATCGTCTCGTGACTCAGAGATGATTGATTGTACTTGACATGCTGTGACTCCAGCATGTAATACTGAGCCAAGTAATAGTCATTCTCAGCGGTCTTGGCTGGGTCATGATTCCTATTTCCTTGACTCTAGCTCTCATAGATCTGGTCAAAGGAAAACAGATTATGTGGGGAGAAAGTCATCTTGAGTCGGGGAAGGTTCAAGCAGTGAATTTTCAATAATAATTGGGAATCATGTTTCTCTATCAAATTCGGTTATGCACATGTCCATCCTTGAATTCGCTCGCTCCATTGTTTCCACATAATAATCATTCAGTTCAGTGAGCGGTTCATATCGTTAATCGTTCTTAACCCTTCATAAATCTAACTTTTTGGATTTTTAATAAATAAGAAAATAGGATTATAAAATAGAATAAAATACATGAGGACTTTTGTACGGACTCACAATGAACACTTAAACTAAGTCTGTTTCTTTGATTTCAATCATATTTTTTTATTTGGATTTTTATGCACTTTGATAAAACTTTTATCAAAGAAAATAAATGAAAAGGAAATAAAAGAAAAAGGGTTAAATATGTACATAAGATATAAGGTCAACCCCACTAAAATACACAATGCACAAAAGAGGTCCAAAACCCAATTTTCACAAATGAGCTCCGATTTTTTTGAACTTGATTTTGTTTTGAAGATAATTTGAATGTGTATTAGTTCAAAAATGAGTAGGATTTATTTGGACATTGTAAGAGAGAGATATCGACATTTTAGTCTATCTGTCCTGAAATTAGGGTTTGGATTTATTTGTCAATTATCTCAATTTGTATTTTTTATTCATTAATTAAGGTTAATGATATGTACACAACATAATTGGTTTGAGGTCAATTAGAGTTAGCATGAATTAATTAGAATGCATGAAGTTAGGAGAAAATATGATGATGATTATGAATGCAAACATGAATGTTAATTTATGCAAATTAATTATGAGTATATGAAAGTTAATTTTATGGAGTTAACATGCAAATGAACCTAAACTCTCAGGATGAAGCTCTATTTTCAGGTAATTGGAGTGATGAATTACAGATTCATCAGTGATAAAGTTTTTCATAATGGCGGGAGAACATGGATATTATCATCTGACTAGTTCATATCATGTTTAAATTAATGATTTATCAATTTGAATCATCTTATCTTGATTAATCTAAGGTATAGAGTTAGAACATATGCCTATTGTCTTAGTTTTATTCCAATTAAAATAATGATACTTACGCAGTCCAACCTAGGGCTTGATATTTATGCACTTGATGTTACCATATAGTATTTCACCCTCAATTAGTACAATTTAATATTCCGATTTTAGTTGTCGAAGTATGCCATGACTACTCATGCCACCTTTCATCGAAATGGATCCACCCAGGTCGGACATACAATGCTAACAGTGAGCGATGCCACTGCAAATGCGGCATAGGATGCTAACTAAGTAACCCATTAGCATTTCCACTGCCTAAGAAAAACTTCTTTGAATCAATTCAAGACAACACAATCGGTACATATTGTACTAAGGAGGTTTTGTTGATCTTTCGATCGAGTATGCCACTATATAGTAACTCTCAGTTATTTTAGGAATTTTAAACTCTTTTAAATTTCCCAAAAGGTCTAGCGCAATAATATATATACTTCTTGAATTCAAAAACACTTTTTTTAACTTAAAAGTCCTAGTGCGATAATCTATACAATTCTTTGAATCAAAATATATTCAATTGTGAATGATGCCTTGTGCAACAATCTAGACAATTCGTGAAATTAATCTAATTAATTCCACAATTGCTAATTGCATTTTAAACATTCCAGTGCATAATTATTTAGGAAAAATATGAAATAAAATACATTCTTTTTACAAGTTGCTACTATTGCACTTCAAATTAGGAAGCATCATATAACTTGGACTTAAACGTTGCGACCCATGATATTTCTAAAATATTATGTATAATTGCTGATGTAAATATATCAAATATATTTCCATTATTTTTTAGTCCCAAAATATGAGAAATAATTCAATAAGATGATCTAGTCATCTTCCAACTCTGCCTATGGTGAAATCTAATTTATCGAGTTTGCGTGGTTGGAATCGTGTGAAACTTTTTCACGCTGATAAGAGAATTTATTAATAACTTATTAGTCAGCATTATATCATGTTATTTGATCCAAAAAAATTTATAAATTCATAACTTTAATGCTACAATATTTGGGTGAAATCAGAGTATGCAATTGCTTTTAACATCTGATTCTTCTTTCGATTGTCACCAACGATTGGTGCATCTTTTGGGTATGAGACCAGACCTTCTAGACCTCATATATTCCAAAATTACATTTATAAATGCGGGAGAACAATAACAACTTCAAAAGTCATCGAATCATTCAAATCGTTAAAACTATCACAGGACAACGTGTTCCATCATCCAGAAACTATCGTAAGACAACGTGCGCCATAATCGGGATGATCTAACCGATTGTTCTCAAACTTGGATGCAATCCAAATCCTTCGACGTATGCCATTGATACCAATTGAATGAAGTAAATACAAAATTATATACTACACATCATAGAAACACAAAATATTTAGCAAATAATTTGCCAAAACAATGTTAGTTCATCATATGAACTAGAGATTGTAGCACAATGATTTGTGCATCTAGAAATCAAATTAGAAAGGAAACAATTTCCATTATCATGATGAATAAGAGAGGTATATCGGGGTTACCTTTGAAGCATGAGTTTCTACGAAAGAAACCCCCCAAATCTAGTCTGATATGTAGACTTGTCTCTTGTGGGTGCGTAGATGAGTTGCGTTGCTTCCCACGAACCCGAACATCGACTAGGGCATCAAGAGAGAGTTGTAAGAGTTGAAGACTCTCAAGACTCTTTCTCACTCAAGAGGGCACTAAATTTATGAGAGGATTTTTCTCTTAGAATTGTTGTAAAAAAAAGAGAGAGCATAGCCCTCCTTTTATACTTGTTGTATACATCCAACATGTATAGTGATAGCCCTTGCATTTTAAATCAAGGGCTAAGAGAAAGTCCTAATTCAATAAGGATCATCTCCTTATTATCTCCAATCAATATTAATTAATTAAAAATAAAATAAGAAATAACTTTAGAGTCCTAATTCTATAAGAAATCAACAACATGGTTGACCATGTATACTACGTATACACATCCACCTCCTTCCATAAATGGAAGTTGTTGTTGCAAATTTAATTAATTAATTCTTTTGATAATCATATCATCAACATTAGAGAAATTATGAAATTAATCCTCAAAGCTTATGAATCATATTCATGAGCCCAAAATTAAATGTAAATCCAATTTACATCTACAAAATAAATGTGAATAAAATTCACAAAATCTCATGCCTTGGAAAAATTATGTAAATCATATTTAGATAAATATTTATATGAATCACTTCCATATAAATATTAATTATTGTGAATCACTATTCACATTAATTATTGAGTTATGCTTGTGAATCATATTCACAAAATTGCCCTTATCATAATATGTAATAATGATAATTATTACAATATCACCATTAACAGGTATGCGTCCTAATCAAATTAGGACTCATGATATAGAAATATGAGATAATGTCAGGAGATCAGACTATCCATGTATAGTGACTTGAAATGTGGATAACTATCCAATTTTAGAGTTTATACCATTTTTGCAAAATTCTGTTACCTACGAATGTTGAACTTGAGTGGTAACATTTTACACTCTCAGTGAGCTCAACGAAATGCATCACACTCTCCATTAGCTGGACAAAGTATCAGTGAGTTGAATCCCGCTTCCTTGACCATTTGTAATCATAGTCCAAACCATTTGGAGCTAAGAAATGAGCTCAAGGAACTTGTATATTTCCATTTCCATGACCATTTCTGTTTCCAACATTTGAACATTGAAATTGGAACAGAAATTGGAAATTCGATTCAAATGAATTGCGATCTAATCCAATTAAATCACAAATCATCTAGATAAATAGATCCACTAAAATCCATCTTGTTTCATCAGTCCCTCAGAATAAAAGTGTCATGATAGATGATCCATTACAACAAATGTAACCTTGAGTATTCCCCATACTCATCCATCCTTCACACTAAAAGACTTTGATAAGTCTAAAGTTACATCCCTAGTTTGACTATCTTCTTCGAAATCTATCAATAGATTTATCATTTGATTATTGGGTAACAATATTAATCATATACTTTCCAAAATCATATATTAATATCTCGTATTCGTGTCTTATTTTGTATATAAGACAACTATGCATGGAATTCATTTTTGACCCCAAAATATCTCATGAGTGAGCTCTGTCCCCTTATTCATCAACTATGAACTTGTATGATTCCTTCAAGAGATCATACATCACATACGACTTCTTAAGCACACCAATATGCCAGTATATGGACGTTGGCTAGGTCACCAAACTATTGGTCTGTCAAATGTGCATACTCAGACATATAGATGCATATCTGTCTCAGGTCCAAGGATTTGTGCCTGATTATGATAGTTACGATTCATGTCTTAATTTGTCTCGACCTCATCAAGTCTACTCTTTGACTTGATTATTCCAACATTTATGAATCTCCATTCTTATGCAGAGGACATGCATCAAGAAGTCTGTTGGAAATCAATATTTTGAGATAGATTGTCATCTCTTTCTCAGACTAGAGATCTTTATTGAATATCACAAGTTTGAAGTCAGTTGTGTCCTCCCAGCTGCATGGTATCCAATGTGGCCATTGTACATAACCTTAATTGTATAAAGGGACCTTAATAAGAAAGTGCATTCAGTAAATTATTCATTTCATTTTAGATGGACATGATAAAATAATAACTTTATTGCATTATTGGGTCACTGAGGGCTTACAAGTCCAACTCTTTGAGAACCAATCTCTAGACTCCTCGTATTCTTTTCATTCCACAATTAACCAGGATCACTATTTTCTCGACATTAGCCCCTTGTGAATGGAGATCGATTTATCTTCATATCAAATGATCCATTCACCCATATCTGGAATTGACCGTAATTCCAGATCCATCTTTTCATCTGGTGCCAATGACTGCCAGTCTGAACATGATGCATCTTATTCAATAGAACTGACCTTGGATCTAGTGTATATACAATCCTCTGAGTCTGATTCAGATGGCTCCTCAAGGGAAGGGGAAGGGATCACAACAACTGAACCAAGGTCAGCCAGATCAGAATGCAGTAAATGCTTACTTGCTAGCTTCCATTCAGTCTATCCAGCAACAATTCATAGACCAGGCTCTCGCCATTCGCCTTCCAAGACATGCTAAATGTCATGAGGAGAGACAAAGAGAAAAAGGAGGAGGAGGAGGATATGATGAACAAGGAGATGGACACCGTGGAGGACTGACAGATGAGCCGAGGATAGAGTCCCATAATCATACTCTCAAAGAGACCTACAATCCTGGTATTGGCCAGATGACTGAGTGGACATAGATTCCTATTGTCCACGGACACTTTGAGCTCAAGTCTCAATTCTTATCTCTTCTACCCACCTTCCACAGGAATAACATTGAAGAAGTATACATCCATCTCCAATAGTTTTCTCTCATATGTCACACCACTCACTACCCTAACATCCCGGTGTAGATGATCACATTTCCCTTCAACCTTTAGGACAAGGCTCTATACCGGATTAGTCATTGGGGGAAGGTCGTGATGACCTAGGAAGAACTTAAGTCTTCGTTCATCCAAAAATATTACCCTCTTGGTCATATGAAATAGATGTGTGCTTGTATCAACAATTTCTCCTACGGACTGCATGAGTCCATTCATGAAGCCTAGAGAGGTTCAGAGATCTACAAGAGAACTGCCCCCATCAAGATATCCCTCGGACCGGCCTTGTCCAACATTTCTTTAGGGACTGACTCCAGAAAGTCAGAGGCTAGTGGTTACAACATGTGGTGGATCCCATTTCAATAAGGATGAGGATGTTGTCTGGAAGATATTTGGAGAAATGTTTGAAGGAGATTCTGCTTTATCCTCATCTTGTGCTTATCAACGTCAATTCTAGATCCACCATAATCATGTGAACATGGCGACATCCCATGAATCAGACATGGATGAAAGCTCCAACCTCATCACAATTGGGAGCCACCTGTCTAAAGTAAAAATAGATATCATTGAGAAGAGATCACAAGACCTTAAGAAGTTGTCTGTGATCGATCAAAAGACCCAACACCCAGATAAGCTGGATCAGATTTCCAAGGAGTTGGAGATTCTCGTCAGCACCATCAACACCGTCCAGTCTGCGAGTCCGACAACCACAACTCGTGCTGAGCTGGAGGATAGTGGCCACGTAAACCTCACCTGAGTTCAGGTCAACCTCTGGTTCATCACGTATATTAGGTGTAGGAACCTAACCGGTAACCTTCATAGCTGTTGTAGCAGATAGTCATCTACCAACCATAATCCCAATCCTCATCATATGCAGATCTATTTTCCCACCACCACCCCAAATTCAAGAAGTGAATGATATATGGAACAACAATATACAATTTGCCCATTCAGGCAGACAACAACAGGGCCAATCGTCAGCTATTCGGTCATATCACCATCCCTCTGGTGGGAGGTTTGTTCAGAACCACCAACCTCTACAACAACAATCTCAACCATGACAGAAGATATGGAGACAGAATCAAAACTATTAGCATTGTCATATCATCAGTACCCATTGCATCACTAGTACGCGGTTTCCCAACACCAGCAATACCTCCCTCCTCCTCAATTTCATCAGCAACAACCTCCTCATCAGTATAGTCATCAGTTTTCCCACTCTTGGCTTCCACGACCATATCATTCCCAGCATGATCAACATGCTGAATCTAGGGCTACCTTTGTGAACCCAGCTTTTGACTATTTTGCTCAGTTAGTCAAAGGGCTATCAGAGATGAGCAATAATCTCGATGACCTCACGACCACCAAAACTGCAATTCCTGTGTAGATTGAGGTTACCCCAACAACTTCAAACAGAAGGAGCAGTTAGTTTGTGATATATCGTCTGGTCATGTGAAATTAGGTATTTTAGATTTTGTGTTGTCTCATGCAGTGACTCTCAAGAGCAACAGGACATTGCATCCATCTATTGTACAAAAGGAGAAGAATAAAGCAGTATCTAGTGAGATGTCTTATACATCAACCACTCTAGCAATAAAAGTGGGTGAGGAAGAAGATGATGGAGGAGCAGCACCAGTTCACCCCACCCCCTCAAGAGCATAAATACAAAAAAATCAGTAAAAGGAAATTTTCAAAAAAGAAAAGAAGAGCTGAACCCAAGAACGACTAACACAGAGGAGCCACCACCAACAGCATCTCCAACATCGCCTGACGAAGTCGAAGCCATGTTGATCCATTTTTGCCTATTTTGCGTGGTGGCTTAACTTATAGATAACCACACGCACATATATATAATTCTGTAATTAAGAATAATGCATTTTCTTCTGTGAATATTCTTCTTCCTGATGTAATGAAAATTTCCAAAAAAATAGAACAATTAAAAATGCATTGTCAGACCCTGGTGTTGCTAAGGTTGCTGGAAATCATGTTTTGAATATGCCCTTAATGAAGGCTATGGAATACATGCCAGCTAGAAAGAAAAGTTGAAAGAGGCATGCGTGCCACTGCGAATGCTATCAGTTATCTAACAGAAAGAAGAAAGACAAGGGAGCACCCCTAATCAGATGTCGTATTTTTGATCAGACGTTCAAGCGAACTCTACTTGATAGTATCTATTCTATAAACCACATTCCGTCCTAATTACTACAAGAATTTGGGCATGGGTCGTTTAATCACATGAATGATCCCGCAGTTCATAGGTCGGTCCATCAAGTGGCCCGGGGGCTTATTAGAAGACTTTATCATAAATGTGTAGGACATGCACTTTCCTGTGGACTTCGTGGTCCTAGACATGGACTCTCCTGCACTGTTGCTGCAGACTCCCATCATTCTAAGTCGACCATTCCTTCGATCGTAGAAGCAGACGTCGACTATAGGTCTGGAAATATTACATTCTGCTTATGTAGTGACAAGGTCACTATGGACATGATTAGTGAGCCAAAAGTTGCATCTGATGAAGGGAAGCCATCAACAATAGAGAATGTGATATTGTTGATATCAGTAATCAACAAATATCTCTGAATGACATTCTGACACATTAGATCCTCTCTTCAGAGGAGGACCTGGAAAGCACAGTCGATCCATCCTCCACTGTCCACTTGGAGTTAGATACGTAATCAGAAACACTGATTAACTTGTTTGAAGAGAATTCATGCCAAACTGAACAAGAAGAATTCATTGCAGATATGTTCGTCACATTTATATCATAGACAACAGTAACAGAGGTGGACAATAACTCATTTAATTCAATAGATCATTCAACAACCAGCACAGTATCCGAAGTGTCTGCGAAGAAGGCTCAACAATTACTAGAATTGAAACAACTCCTAGCAGGTCTGAAGTACGCTTTCCTTGCAGATGAAGAACACTTGTATCTGGTCATCATCATCATCAATATGTTGACTCTAGATCAAGAATCTTGACTTCTCGAGGTTTTAGAGAAAAACCTCAAGGCACTTAGTTGGAAAGTATCAGATCTATGAGGGATAAAGCTAGACTTGTGTTCGCACCATATCTATCTGGAAGATGAGTAGAAACCATCCTGTGAATTCCAGTGTAGGTTGAACCCTAATCTTTGGGACGTGCTTATGAAGGAAATAATGAAGTGGTGTGAAGCATTATTCATTTATCCCGTCTTCGACTCAAAATGGGTGAGCCCCATGCATGTTGTTTCAAAGAAATCAAAGCTCATTGTGATTAATAACGACCAAGGAGAGGATATTCCTACTCTGGTGCCATCATGGTGTGTGTATGTGTGTGTTGACTACCGTCACCTGAATTCAGCTACCAAGAAGGATTATTTCCCACTATCGTTCATCGATCAGGTGCTTGAAAGATTAGTTGGGAAATATTTCTTATACTTCTTAGATGGGTACACCGGGTACAACCAGGTTACAATCGCCCCTGAAGTCCAACAGAAAACTGCATTTACCTTCCCATTTGGCACATATGCCTTATGCAGAATACCCTTTGGATTGTGCAATGCTCCTTTCACATTCCGAAGGTGTATGCTTACCGGTTTTGTCGACATGGTTTGGAGTTTTCTCAAAGTTTCCGTGGATGATTTCTCAGTCTACGTGATAGTTTTTATTCTTAAATGATGCACCTATACAGAGTACTGTTGAAAAGATGTGAAGTAAATTTGGTACTATCATGGGAAACGTGACAATTCATGGTCACTGAAAGAATTGTGCTAGGCCACGTCGTTTCTAAGTGAGGCATGGAAGTCGACCTGCTGAAGGTGGATGCCATTGAAAACTTGAACCACCTCAAAATGTTAGAAACATAAGGTCATTTCTGGAGCATGTTGATTTCTATCACTGATTAATTAAGGACTTCAACAAACTTGCTCGACCCCCCACATAGATTTTATGTAAGGAGGCCGAGTTCATTGTTGAGCAACAGGTTCTCCAATCTTTTCGGCAGATATAAGACCTTGTCTCTTAGGCTCTAGTCCTAAACCCGTCTGATTGGTCTCTTTCCATTCGAGATCATGATAGACACATTAGACTTTTTGGTTAGGGATGTACTAGGATAAAGAAGAGATAAGCTGCCCTATGCCATTTACTATGCCAACAAGACATTAAAATGAAGCACAAAGAAATTACATAGTTATAGAGAAAGAATTGCTGGTAGTAGTATTTGCCTTAGAGAAGCTCAGATCCTATCTTCTAGGACCAAAAGTCATTATTTTTACTGACCACTATGTTTTCAGATACCTCTAGCAGAAGAAGGATGCCAAATCATGCTTTCTCAGATGGATCATTCTCCTCCAAGATTTCGACTTGGAAATTAGAGATAAACCTGAAGTACAAATTGTGGTGGCAGATCATCTCTCTAGAATAGAATGCCAAGATACTCAAATGAGAAGTACACCGATAATAGAAACCTTCCCTGATGAATCCATTGTCATTGTCAGCATTGTATCTCTTCATTGGATGCCGATATTGTGAATTTCCTCATCTCTGGGGTAGTGTCGTAAGATTGGACAAGAATCAAGAAGGACAAATTCTAGTCCGATATCCATTTCTACCAATTTTAGGACCCACACCTATTCATGAAAGGAGCAGATTGCATTTGGCGTCGGTGTATCCCTCAGGAGGAGTACACATAAGCTCGAATCCAATGGACATCATTCTGAAAGTTGAAAGAGAATAAAGATACTGCAATGTGGCCTCTGATGGTCGACACTATTCAAGGATGCCACTAAATATGTCAAAGCTTATATTGATTGTCAAAAAATGGAAAAAAACTCTTGGTGTCAAAGAATCTATGCCCCTCAAATCCATTCAGATCTCTGATGTGTTCGATGCATGGGACATTGATTTCATGGGACCGTTTCCTAACAGTTAGTGTTATGAATACATCCTGCTTGTCATGGACTATGTGAGTCGTTGGGTTGAAGCTATCCCTACTCGAGCAGCCAAAAATAGAACGATCTATAAATTTTTGAAATACATCATTATTTTGTGGTTTGGGATACCGAAGATACTAATATCAGATGTTGGTATCCACTTCATAAATAAAGAGCTTGAGAAACTAGTGAAGGAGTACGACATTGATCATCATGTCGCTTCTCCTTATCATCATCAATCTAATGGCTTGGCAGAATTATCAAACAGAGAAATTAAGATGGTCTTGCAGAAACATATGAAGTCAGACATAAAGAACTCGTCACAACTTCTGGATTCAATTCTCTGGGCATACAGAACCTCCTACAAGTATCCATTGGGCATACCACCCTATCATCTTGTGTATGGATAGCCTTGCCATCTGCCCGCGGAACTAATTCACAAATCCCTCAAGAAGTAAACATATGTAACCTCAACTCACAGAAAGGTTATCAGAATAGAAAAATAGATCTAAACAAGCTCATGGAATTCAAAGAATACGCGTATGACAATAGCATGATGTACAAAGAGAAGGTCAAACATTGACACGACAAGCATATAGGAAGAATGACCTTCGAATCAGGACAGAAAGTGTGGTTGTTTGACACAAAGTTGAAGATCTTCCTGGAATATTTGAAGAGTAAATGGACATGGCCCTACATCGTCAAAATTGTAAGTGACAATAGAAGTATTCTCATATCCGAACTATCTACTGATGCACAACCATTTATCATCAACAGTCAATAGTTGAATCCATATTTAGAGTACGTCACATTCCTGACTATTTTCGATTCAATTCAAGTTTTTTTATGAAGATTTACAACTTTTACAGCATCAATAGAGGCAGATAGTGCCACCCAAAATATCATCAATTAATATTCTTCTTTTCTTCTTTTCGTTTCAATTTTCCAATTCTTTCATTCTTCTGTATGGCACTCATCCCATTCATATGTGTTATACATAGGATATAGTCAATCCTAAGTATAGGGGGATGAGTTTATTCAAGTTATTCATTCTCTCGCTTATCTCTCAACATGTTGATACTCTGTCTATACATAGGGTTATTTTACCCGAAGTATAGGGGGGACAAGCCGAGCCCATTGAGTTTGTAAATTCGAATCCTCGATCATTCCAATTTTGTATACAATATGCTATACTTAGGATTAGTTGATCCTAAGTATTGGGGGATGATCAACTTCTTATTCTTTAGTTGTTGTAGTATAGACTTTCGTATACTTAGCACGTGTTATGTCTTTTTTTCTTGATCACTATAAGGACATAACTCAAGCTAAGTATAAGGGGTTCTATATACGACATATATACTTTAGCTATAGCACATACTTTCTTATTTTTTAATAATATATCTAATATACTATATGGGTAAGAGTATACGATTAATCAACTATAAATAATACATTATTAATGTGTATAAAATTTTTCAAATTCTTTGTAAACATGAACAATAAATCGGTTTAAAAATATTTTGCAAAATGATTTGAAAAATGATTGGAAAATGACTTGAAAAATCTTTTGAAAATCATTTGGAAAACTTTTGTAAAATGTTTACTAACCTTTGTAAAAAATCTTGTGTAAATATTTGCAAACTTTGTTTTACTTATTTAAATAAGCTTTTTGAAACTTCAGTTTGCAAATGAGTTGGAAAATGGTTGTAAAAATAATTTGATAAGACTATATATTTCGTTTTAAAAAATATTTGCAAAATAATTTTCATTTTTTATAAATGTTTGTAAAATTGGTTGTCAAATTATTTGCAAAAACAAGTTTTCAAAAATGTTTGTTAAAGTATTTTCAAATGATTTTGAGAACCTTGTACATAATTATAAGAAATAAAATTCTTTAGTGAGATATGAGTAATTTTGCATAAAAAATATAATGATAATAATAATAAAATAGATAAAAGTATATAAATAACAATAACTTCTGTAAATTCTCAGTGTAAATCCTTCACCCAATTCTTGTAAATATGCACATACTCTTGTGTAAATATTTGTACATACTTCTTTCACTAAACCTTTATTAAAAATTCCAAAAAAATTCATAATTTTCAAAATACTATAAAAATTTGTAAAATGTTTTCAAAACATGCATAAAATTTTACAAAAATTTTTTCAGAAATCCATAAAAAATTCAAAATTAGAAAATAGCTTCACAAATATTTTCTTGCATTGTACATAGTATTTGCATTGTTCGGAATAATAAAGTCAATTGAACAAGCCTGAATAAAATATGAAGATTGTATCTTGGTCTAGACCTTAATCCACCTAATTTCAGAGTAACCCATTAACGAGTGGAATTGAGATGCTTTAGGTCATCTTGACTTAATTCTTTAGATTCCATGAGACTATGTTCATGAGTCAATTCATTGTGTTTAACTAGAACCCTTCATGTCATCTGTACGACTCTTGAGACAATAGCTTGACTAGAAACCTCACACTTCACACTTAGCTCAACCCCGATGGATTGTTGGAAGATTTTGGAGTATAAGTCGGGATGATACTAGGTTTCTTCGTCAATGGTGGCTCAAAAACCATTCTTGGGGACTGTCGAAACCTGTATTCAACCCATTTCCTCTAGTGGCATGGACATCTAATGACTAGAGATTAGATTGAAATAATGCTTCGGACGAGGATTGGTCTACTAACACAACATTTTCCAAGACCCCAAAACATAATTAGACTAAAAGATTCTATATCCATCAGGAAAAAAAATGCAGAGCAATGCAAGTCAAGAAAATATCCAAATAGAAGCCGATACCAAAAATTACACAAAATATTGAGCTTCCAAAAAAAACCTACTTCTTGGTGACGACTCTGTTACGCTGGCCGAGCTTCACAGGGAAATGAGACTACACTGGTCCATTTCGACTTCCTTTCCAATTCTTTTAGATTCTTCCACTATCGGTTGTGAACTAGCATGTACCTGACCTTTAAATGAAAATATCCCTCCCTGAGGATGAGTTCCCAAAGGATGAGACTCCTCGATGGTTTAGGGATTTGTTTGGGATGAGAAGACCTAATTCACAGACATGGTACTTGTCATTTCAAGGTTGCGGGAATATGCGATTGAAAGGATGGTTTCGACCAGACTATGAATTGAACTGAATAATAGGATCATGGAACCTAAGGGTTGTGTTGCACTTCCAATCTTTAATGTGGTTCTGAATGCACTATGAATCCATTAATTGAGATCAAAATTTTTATTTTATAAAGACAAGTTTAAAAGTTAAAAATTATTCCAAGTTACTTCTTTTTCTTTTCTTTAATTTCTCTTTCTGCACTCATTAGCATAAGTGTTTGCTAGGGACTAGCAAAGGCAAGTATAGGGGGTTGATGAATCTCTATTTCATCTATTCATTCATTTTGGCTTTAAATCCCAAGCAAAAATCATGTATATAACATTATTTTGTACAAATTAATATTCAATAATTGACTACAAATACTGCATAAATTCATGTATTTAATTCCTAAATAAAAAATAAAGGAATAAAAGAAAAAGAATGAAGTGTCAGAAATATTGAATGACCCTAGATCCCGAGACCTGATCATCATGATGACTTGGGAGACAAGGAATAAAATAGGGGGACATAGGGCAGATCTATTGTATAAAATACAGCTCAAAACCTTAATTTTTATTCATCAATAAATGCATTTTAGCCATATTTTATTCTTTATTATTTATACCTCAAATAAAGAAACCCTCAACATGAAAGTTGTACATAAAAATATAAACAAAAATACAAATTTTATTTCACTCAAAATTAATGCACGGTATACTCATGGCACTCAGAATAAAAAGCTACAAAGAAAATTTTACAGACAAGTATCTCCTCCATAAATACTCGAAATTGACGCACTCACCTTTATTGTTCATAAAATAAAATCATTTACTTATTGAAGGCGGTTTCATTTAATTTGGTGTGCAAAAGTTGGTGTTTGGGTCCCTATTGTACTATATGCATGTAAATAATATTCAATATATTCATTCTTTATTTTTTTACATTTTTATTTAGTTAATAGCTATTAATATTATACAAACACATTACCATAATGAATAGAATAAAAGCATTAAAAATTATTTTAATTTTAATAATGAATCCAAATATATAGGTAAACTATGGTTATAATATATGCATCCCTATTTATTTAAGTGTGTAAATTAACTCAAAAAATACAATATAAATATGTAAATTTGTAATTTAATAAGTTGTATTTAAATACAATAATAAAATATAAAATGCAAAAATAAAAATCAAAGACCCAAAATATAGATAAATATATCTACAAGTATACATGTAAATATTAACATGTAATAAATAAAAACAAATAAACATTATGATAAAATACTAAAGGAAATAACAAACAAAAGTCATTTATTAATTTCCATCCAATTAGTAAGGGATTTAACTCCTTGATTTTCTTAATTGGTCCATGTGGACCAATAAGGGGGATCTGTTGTTGACCTCCTATAAACTCTTTTTCCTAGACCATCCACCATGTCAGAGTGATGGAACCCCCATATTCTTCTTTTTTTTTCGCGGGTGTTAAATCACTCATCTGGATCTGATTTTTCACACAAACACATCTCTAATTGTCCCTATACACGCTTAATACTTCTACCCTATGTACATAGTCCCGATCGATCTGAAACCCTAGGTTAATAATGCCTCTCCACTTTGTCTATAAATTAAGCCCCTTACCTTCCTCTTAGATTTTGAACCCATTACCCACTCTTAACCCCAATCTTCGAGTTCTCAAGAAGCCTGGTGACATCAGGAGTCCAACTGAAGTATTAGAGAGGAAAAGAGGGGTGTGAAAGGTGCGATCCAACAAGCCGAAGGGTAGCTCAGGCGGTGCTTCTTCTGCTCTCTGCCCAAAGCAGGTAAGAGCTAATTTCCTTTCATTAGTGTAATTTAGTTCATGTTTCTTAGTATATCTTTAGTTTGATCGATTAAGGTTTATCTTATTTTAATTTTGAGTTTTAAATATGTTGGAACTTCAGGTTCTAGCCCCAAATTCCTCATCCCTTGATTGTGTCTCGACCCATTTTCACCATCATCATGTGGCCCCTTCCACTCTTCACTAATTTCACCTGTTTCCCCTTCGATCCTGCAAGGATCGGAGATCGTTTGAGCTCCTTCCTCTGTTACTTCACCAAAGCTCCTCATTCTTCTCATCCACCTTGCACTCAGCTTCCGAGCATCTTTGCCTCGAGCATGGGAGTGTTTTTGTGCAGGTACAGAAGCAAAGCGACCCTTGGAGCCCCAAACCAGAATCTCAACCATGAGATCCAGGTCCTTATAGTTCCATGCCCCCTTCGATGGGGAACAGACTAATCTGAACCATCCTACAGATGCGGAGTTAGCCAAGGAAGCTAAAGAGACCCTCGACGAAGCATTTGGTAGCAGGATACATACATAATCAAAGATTGAAGCTCGCCTAGGAGCTGTTCTGAGGGTATTCTTCCAGGAACCCTAATGACTAGTGGATCAAGAAGAGCGACCCATATCTAATATGGCCCGTCCCCTCAAGAGGCAAAATGAAGCTTCCATCTGTTGCATGATCGAGACATGCAGACAAAGTTGAGCCCTCGTATCGAGCCACTTAAAGGGGTAATTCACATTGAATCCCCTCTACACTTTTTGTAATTTAGAGTAGTCCTGTAAGTATTAAATTATGATCAAATATTTCTATAAATATTACATTGGACCCCTTCAACTTATTGAATTTTGCATCTAGGTCCATACCAAGTCACCTCACGTGGCGACCCACGTGAGGCGGACATTTTGCATACAAGCCCGTCTGATTTTTGCTATTATGCGTTCATATTAAAAAATTGAAATTAAGTGTAATATTATGGGGTTATTTGCATAGAACACCTTGTACTATTTTTTTATCTGTAGAAATACCTCTGCTAGGCTTGTAATTATTTATTTGCTTTTCTATTTTTATAAAATAGCTCCAGTACCTCATCAATTTTGGAAAAAATATTGTAGATGATTTATTTGATGCATGTTCATGCCATGATTTTTATTTAGCATTTTACTACATTTTTCTATATATTAAAAATTATTTAGAAGCTAAATTTTCGCTATCTACAAAGGGAAATAGAAAAAAATATAAATCTATCGTAAAAATTTCAAAAAATTAGAGCATATATAATACTATATATTGCAACATGAGACCAAACATCACAAAAATATAAAATAAAAACACTAAAAATTGAAAACCTTAAAAATTTATAAAAATGAGTAAAAATTCTTCAAAAATCCAAAAAATAGTTTTTATTGTATTATTAAATTATTTATATCATATAATATATATTAAAAATAGTTTAGGAAATTTTCGAATCTATTGCTATTTAAAAAACCCCAAAAAAACACTTGGGACTATTATTATAGGTCATTGTTTGACATTTTAAATCAATTAAAAATCCCTAAAATTTAGCAAAAGTTATGAGAAAAAATAAAAAGAGAAGAAACATAAAAAAATTAAAAGATTTTATTTTGTAATTTTTGACTATATATAACAATATTTAAAAATCTAAGACTTTATATATACTATATAGACTTATATTTACTTATATACTTATAATAATAATTATTATTTCTAATTACCTATATATAATTAAAACCCTTAAAATACAATAAAAGATCGTTCTTATTTATATTTCCTATACTTTAATATTTATTATAGATACTCTTATATATAGTGTGTATATATTATTACATATATAGATATACACACACATAGATTATATATTTTTAAAAGAAAAATAAACTTAAAAAATTTTAAAGTTGAAAAGAAACTAAAATTTTAAAATTTTAAAATATAAAAATTATAAATTATAAATCACAAAAAACTAAATATAATTAAAAAACCACAAAATTAAAAAAGCCAAAAAGTATAAAAATATATAATATTTATTTTCATTATTAGATAATAAATACACTACCCCCGTTGCTCTATGTGGTTCTACACTCTACATATTGTACACTTTATACATACATTTTGTAGAGTTAAAAAAAAGATGTTTGACTCACATTTTGCATTGTATTTTCATACATTATGGGTTGATTGTTTGTCTGAATTGGTTGATTAAGATCTGAGTATTGTGAGATTGGTCGATACAACGATTGTCGGATACGACTTGTCGGACACCGTAGGCCTTCCAAGACTGGGCGTTAGGATCATCGTCAACCTCTTCAACAGGTTGCTCTCATATAGTTAATGATATTAAATTTTATTCCAATTATTTGCAATAACCTTATTTAGTAGTCCTATTGTTTTAATTTGGTTATCACTTGAATTTGAATGGAGATCTAGACATGTCTACAAGGTGATTCTAATTCCATTTAAATCCTACATGGCTCAAAACTGAGGAGAATCGAAAAAACCATGCAGTAGAATCACGATGATGAATGCAGTGTTCAGAAATAATTACAATGCTTCCTCGTAATGTCCATAGGGATGTAGGGCAAAATTTAAATTCCCCTAAGCAGATATTTCTCATGCATGTACAAGAAACCACACCTAAAACATGAATTTTTATTAGCGAGTGAGATAACAAGTTAATTCAGCTATTTAAAACTTGATCTAGTGTGTATATTAATAGTGAATGTGGGATCCTAGGACTACTATCACAACAAATAAACCCTAGTAGCTTTAATATTCATTTTACAGTCCTAGATCTATGTCAAACACCACAAATACTAGGCACGACGGGCCGAGTGTCCTATCCGGGTACAAGCACGGGAACCAAAACGTGAACCAATGGAAATGAGAAATTATTATAAATTATTTACAAGAATAAATGTCTAAAAAATAAAATTATTATCTCTGCAAAAGAATGAAAAGTTTTGTCGCTCCTCCTTAGCTGGCTCGATCCATAAAATCACATGCCTCCGATTGCTTTGAGATGTGTCAGCCTCCGAGAAAGCATCCCCAAGTCACCAGGTTTCTCACACAACAGAAACAGAATTAAATATTTTAGAAATATATAAAAATATATACAAAAAATAAAATAAAGGAAAATGCTGAAAAATAAACAAAGAAAATATGCACAAGAAAATCGAGGGTCGGACTACCCGTAGATGGAAAACGTAAAATCTAAATTGTCTAAAAAATCAACCCTAAATCATAATACCTCTTCAGAAATGACACAATTTTGAAGATACACTCTCCACCACTCTTAATTAGATGAAATAAGTCAGTTGTAGAGAGCATGTAATTAAAAATGACCATACTAAAAGTTAATGCGAAAATTAGTCTCAAATATAGTCAATTGTTTATTTTATTTTGGCAAGTCCCATGGTCGAACACAAAGAGGTAATATGGTGGGGTTTAGAGACAATTTCCAAACAATATAGGGTTTTAGTTTTCAAAGAACTATTTTAAGAGTTTTGATTTTTTTTCATATTTTTATGGGTTTTAAAAAAAATGCAATTTAAATTGAAAATTATGATGCATGAATTTTACAAATATTTTATGCTAGGAAATAATGCTATGCAATGTGTGAGAATAAAATAAATGCATTTTTATGAGTAAATGATGAAATACGATGCAAGATAAATGCGAGTACAAGCCTGCCAATTGTGTTGGTCAATTAACTCAGTGAGCCCCCCTTTAATTTTTGAGAATAAATGACCAATAAGTGTTCAATTATTTCCCAAAATAAGTCCCTAATTTTCCATAATGAATAAATGTGCTCCCAAATGACTGAATAATTTCCTCAAATAATTAATATTAAAAAATGTCTGCAGATAATTAGTTCATTACTCTAAATGATAGAGAATTAAATAAGGTTAAAATCAACCTAAAGAGTGCAATAATCAGATTACAAATTTTCAAGATATGACTAAAAGGAGTCCATAGGCCTAAAAATAAATAGAACTGCTTGCAAAAAGTACCTTATAAGGGTATGCCCACAATTTACAGAACCAATAGGGGATATTCACATTTTTTCCTTGGGCAAGCGTATGTGTGGTTGTCTGGAAGCGATAGGGCACGTTTGCAATTTCTCTCCACCTCATGTGAGGGAGGTTACGTGAAGGATGTTACCTTGAGCGTAATATACAAGAGGTGCGGCGGTGTATTTGAAGTTCCTCCCAGTCTCATGTGTGTTACACGTGAGGTAAGGGGCCTCTGTTGTCTATTCGGCTCCCAGTCTCCACGTGGTTGGATCTTCTTTCTTTTCTCAAGGCATGAGTGGTTAGAGTCAGAGCACTTTGGGGTCGTTGGATGGGAAGAGGAAGTTGAGGATCGATAGTGCATGTAGCATGCGCCTCCTCCTCGTACATTCTTCTTCATTCCACAGAGATGGTTCAGGGCATAGAGATGCCTCCCTGATCCTTCTCCAATAATCCTTTACACATCTGATTGTGTCTCACAATGGCTGACACACAACCAAGGGGCATCGATGAAGCTTCTCGTGCTTCACTTGCGTCGAGGCGGCACTCGGTCATGGTCTTGCATGCAAGAACTAGACTCGTGCCTTCTTGCTCGGTCAAGGCATTTCAAAGCAAGAGGATGAGAGTGGGTGGGGTACTCCTATTGCAGGCGTAAGGAAGGAGAAGTAGCAAATGGAGACGAGAGGTTGCGGAAGGAAGAACATGAAGGAAGGGGTCTTAAAGGTGATGCATGTGGTCGGAGGGTGATGGATCGAGGACAAATATGATGAAGAAGAAGGACTGGCAGAGGAATGACAAGTAATCGAAAGAGGAACGATAATGATATGAATATGATGAAGAATACAAGGGAGGGGGATAAGAAGTAGGACATGTGGGATATGCCTGGATAAGATCACTTGGGAGGGAGGAGGAACACTCGACTTCGATTGTCTCTTCTTGAAGGTGGTGGAAACCGTAGAAGCTCTGCTGCTCGATCTCCAGAGTAGCAGCACAGGAGCATACCTGTGGGTTTCATTGATCAAGAGATCTTCACTGGAGGAGAGTTGTGTTGTCACCATGAAACTTCTACTGGATCTTTCTCTTTCTCCATCTTTGTAGAACGACAATTGATGGTAGATATTTTTGCATGTAAATCAAGGCTTGAGTTTTATAGGGAGAAGATGAAATTGGGAGAGGCATGAGGGGATAAGGGATTTTGTTCTTGTTTTTGTTTGATATTAGGTATAATTATCAAAGAGATATGGATAGAGCGAGGGTAGTTGGTTGTCGTAATGGATTGAAGAGTTTATAGGTGATAAGGAGGGGATTGGAGGCATGGAGTTAGCTTATCGGAGTCAGTCGCTGAGGCTTGATCTTGTGAAGGGATAAAATCATGGCAAGTTGGGTCTTTGCATGGCGATGAGGTTCGGTTGGGGGCTATTTAGGTGAAGGGGGATTGGGTTCTGGCAGTTATGGGAGATAAAAGGATTAGGTGGTTTCGATTGAAGGAATAATATAGAGATAGGGAGAGAGAGTCCGAGAGAATAATGGGTGTCGAGGGTTGTTCGGAGATAGAGGAGAAGAGGCGGTGGTACATGCATCAATCAGAAGGAGGGGGATAGTCAGCTAGAGGTTGAAGGAGACACTGCAGTAGTTGGATCTTTCCTTGATTCAATAGTTGGGGAGGGTGGTGACGAATCCATGTTTCATTAATATTCTGTCTGCATTTTGTCTTAAAACCCTTAATAAATACATGTAAATATTCATTAATTTCCATCTTTTATCAAAACCACACTCATGAATAAAATGCACTTTTATGCATCCAAAACATGTAAATAAATAAAAGACTAAAAATAAGGAAAACAAAAAGAAGGTAGATTGTAGATATGTATATATGTACAATATGACTTATACAATATAAATATAGCGGGAAGATATATTTATATAAACTAAACCCCGAGACAAAGTCAACATCGATTGGTCGACAAACAAACTAGTAGGGGGAGATAAGGAAAGAAAACCAAAAAAAGAATTAAATATACATTCTACACATTATTCACTATTTATCAAATAATTATCAAATCTTCATTGATTTTTAGTTAATTCATATGTATACATTTTTCACCAAACTCTTTTCCTAATTATTGATAAAAATGTGTAGAAAAATATAAAAATAAGTCAAAAATATTATCTTGTATATATGCCAAGAAATCCAACATTAAATTGTCAAATTCCCAACTTTCGAAACATAATAACTTTCCCATATGAACATCAATTTCACTCTACTCACATTTAAAGTTCATAAAATAATATTCTCTAATTAATGAAGGCGATTCACTAAAATCGGAGTCCGTTTGCAAAAAGTCGATTTTGGGATCCAATGACAATTGGGTTTCTGGATATTTATTTTATCAAGAATAAACAATTTACAATTTCATTAATTTTATAATTTTAAATTATTTTAGTGACTTTGTTTTTTAACCATGATTTATTTTAGAATTTTATGGCATTGTTTAATATTTTTAATAAATCAAAAACACTAATTTATAGATGAATTTGAACTACAGATGATATACTCGTATTTATTAATAAATTTAGATTAATTTATTAAAATCCATAAAAATTCATATACACTCTATTTATTATCCTAAAAATTAATAAAATATAATAATGTTATGTTATTCATTAAATTATTAAATTAAAAAACATGATATCTATTTATCATTATTATTTATACATATTTATTTGTATAATTTTTATATTTTATTATATATTTATTATTTATCACAATAAATTAGTCTAAAATTTAGATAATTAATATATTTACACTTTCTAATAGACCTAATTTAAATAACAATAATTATAACTATTTTCTTTGATTAATTATACTCTGGCCTACCAGGTGCTGACATGTGTCAGCACCTAGGTTGTCTTCCTCAAGAATAGTTTGTTGATGCTTTGTTCTAACAACCCAACTTCACTTAATTCTACTTGCATCATTATTCCATCTAAATTCAATCTAGACCCTCCATTACAACCTCCGAACATCCTACTTCCACGCCTACCATTGATTCTAACCTAATCCTTCACCATTTCACCTATAAACCGATCCTGAGTTGCTTATTGCAACTAACTTCTCCAGCTTCCAGTCTAACTGACCAAGCAACCCACCTTTCTCCATCGATTATGACCACCTCTGGTAGTGACAAAACCAAAGTGTGCCTCCACCTTGAAGAAGGTTCATCGGAGGAGAGATCCCAGGTGTTCGTTCACCTTGCATCCCTACCCTCGTGGGTGTGCAGCTCCGAGAAGATGACTCGTTGAGCACCAACCAGAGGATCAGACATCCTCTATTTGTAGGTACTATATCCTTCACCCCATTGATTTCTTGATTCTAGTAAATGAATTAGCGATATAATCACACCATTAGAACCCCTTAACTACCATCTCCAATCATCATTCAAAATTCCATCCGATTGGCCTGATTTTCTTGTCAAAATCGAATCGAAAGTTTCATTTTTAAACTGCTTGTTTGTGCGCAAGAACACTTCATTTGCCATCTGATTCCATTAGAATTGAGCCATATAATCTACGTGCAGGTATACTCTTATCTACTGGAACAAATTAATAGCAATACATGGAGTGATTCTTCACCCTGATTTGAGTAGCATCTTCAACCTTCACGCAAGATCCGAATACCTCAAGATTTGGAACCATAGAGCCATGGTCTTCTTATCTTGGACGCCTTCATCTCGCGGGAGGAGAGCTCGAAGGGGGAGGTGCCCCCTTTTAGCCCTGCAGGAGTGCCATGCCACTGCTCGACTTCACCTGAGAATGAGTGGAGGAAGCTATCGTCGTCGACCGCTTCAGATTGGGGAAGAACTGTTCGAAGAACACCGTTGTACAATCTTTCGACATGTGGCAGCCATGGACGGTCTAGATCGCATCGTCGAATCTAATCAGGGCCGTTGATAGCGAAATGGTGGATATTTTGCAAAAGAAGCCCCAGCTACTTTCCAGACTCAAGAGCACTCCAAAACTTTACCATATTTACATTTAGGTTCCCACACAGGGACCTAATTGTAAGGATTTCTAGACTTTTCTTGCAATTAGGTCGCTGACCAAGGACCTAATTGAAAAGAAGCCTTTTATCTCTTTGCTTTCTTTCTATATTTTTACATTGAGACTCTTGGACTACATTGTTAACACTAGATATTATTTTATTATTGTATTATTTTCCTACATTTTATTTCGAGTCAATTTTGAGGATTTTTATCACTATTTCATAGAGATTTTTTCTTCGCATTTCGACTCTGTTTTGAGTTTGTTTTGAGTGATTTTTCGAGCTCGTTGCTCAAGCATTTTCTCTACTATATAAAATCATCTACATACTCTATTTGATCACATATTATATAGTAGATAAATCATTTAAAAAACATGCCTTTGAAAATTAAATAAAAATTGAAAAAGTAAAATTAAATAAAAATTTCAAAACCAAAAATCGATTTTTCTCGCTTTCTTCGAGAAGAAATAACAATCACAAAAAAAATTTCTTCCCAAAAATCGTAGTTTAGCTACTCTGCCTCCTTGTGTTCGACCCAGATACACTTACCTGGTAAAATAAATAGTGTAGATAAAATAGGAGAGAGCCCGCTTTCATTCATCATTCTTTTTCTCTCTCTCCTATTTTATTGAATTTTGTTTGATTAACTAAGATTTTATCTTGAGCAATTTTTCTCCACCGACAATTCAGTTTTATCGCTCACAATACCCTCGTTATCAAAATGGCGTTGTTGCCAGGGAGGCATTAGCCATACTTAGGTTTTTTATCTTTATTTTGTGATTTCTCTTTCTTCTTATTTCTCAAGTCTTCTTACGGTTTTTACAATTTTTTCTTGAGTCTTTTCGATTTTTCTCGATTTTCTTTCAAGTAATTTTTATGGTTTTTTACAACTTTCTTGTTTTTTTATAGATTTTCTCTATTTTTTTGGTATTATCGATTTTTACAGTTTTTTTTATGGTTTTACGACTTTTTGTGCTGACGAGTTTTACAGGGCCTACAAGATCAACTGGCTTCTTAGGAAGCCAAACTACTTGAGAGTGCAGAGATCTGCTATTTATCTACAAGTAGATTGCAGAGGAGTAGAACAAGTTAGCAGGATTTTTTTACTTACATTTTTTCTTTTGTATTTGGTGAGAGAGGATGAGCCACTTGCCCATTTTGATTTTTGTAGCAAGGGGTCCACTAAGGACATCCCGACTATACTAGGACTTTGACTATTCTTCAAGGTATGTTTCGCCATGTGCCGGTGCACTTGGGGGACCTCATTGTGGGTTTTGGTTTTCTATCGATTTTATTTGTTTCACATGATTTCGTGGAAGCTTAGGGTTGAATGCTTACTTCATTAGACGATTAAAGTAAAACCTATCTCCTTAATCCACACATAGGTGTAATTCACATATTTGACAAAATTAATTCACTCTTACGCTAGAGCTACTAGTTTAGGACTCAGTTTTCATCGCTTTTGCATGCATTAGCCATTTTTAAAACTTCTACGCGGATCACTTGCATGTAGACCGCTGGTGTTAGGTATGATCTCTATCTCTGCATGCAACATCATTTTTCATTGCATTCCAGGATTCTCCCTCTGTGAGACACATTTTTGAAAATTAAAAGAACCAACATCCCATTAGATATTGTTGAAAATATCCAAAAAAGTGAAAACTATAAAAATAAAAAAAATTAAGAAAAACTTGACAAAAATAAAAAAACCTGGACTTAAAATTGTATTGGGAGAGCAATCCCTCATTATTTGTAGGTACACTCTAGACAGAGCGAGGCACGTACACATAAGAAACAGAGCCCAAATCCATGGACTTGTTCCTTAAGCGCTTGGACTCACTCTCGAGTCCTATTACTTGATGCAAGCTCTTTCCTCAGACGTTAGTAGAAGTAGTCTTGTTTAGGTTGGTGTGCACCACTACCTTAGTAACTACACCTGTGAGCTTGTTAAAAAACTGATTGATCACCAAAAATAAAATTGAAAAGATATAAGACCGAACTCTTACAGTCTTCATCATGTGAAGTTGGTGAATCTGGGTTTGCATTGTGTTTCTATGTGAAGTGCGCATTGTACCACGTCTTATATTCAAACTCATGTTTTTGACTTGATATCGTAGTCTCTCCTGTATTCTCTTGACATCGAAGATGACGTCCAGACGTACTTTGCACTCAGACTCCATGAGCTTTCAACGATCCACCATCCTCGTATGTCTTCACAGACTCGGGATGACCCTCTTCCCATGTTGGTCCAACATAGTCACGAGGAGAGTCGGACCCAGACTCCCCCGCCTCCAAGCCCTTTAGTTGAGGTAGACCCACGCCTCAAGTTTTCATCTATTTCTCCTTTACATTTTTCACTGAGTTCTTACGAGACTTTTTCCTTCCTAGAGGATTCAAAGATTATGGATAGAGGGAAGGAATCAGTTGAGGATAGAGCTGTTAAGGAGAGACCGACTGAGAAGAGACATACATATGAGAGACCTGATTCAGCTTCGGATATTACTGCGGGGATTCTAGACACACTCTAGTAGATGAGTTTAAAGACTAGAGTGTTAGCCACGTGAGCCCGAGGCGAACCATTCTTATAATAAATGTTATTGTAATAACTATATATTTTATCAATAAAAGTTATTGATTGTTTTACTCCCTTTCCAAAATTAAATGAATGAATGCACTATAAGGTCCCTCTGTACAATTAGGGTTATGTACCATGGCTGTCTTGATAATCATATAGCTGTTGATTCATTAAATGAATCATAGAGGCTGGTGTTTGGATGAATATCTAAAGAGTTAGATAGAGGACTCATCAAGCACCGTCGAATGATTATTAAGAGATGATCTCCAGCATGAGTAGGAGATGGAAATCCTTTCTCACAAAGGCTGATATCTGACCGACCTCTTGATGCAGGTTCTTTGCATGGGAATAGCGATTCGGAGGTGTCAGATTAGTTAGGTCAAAGGGTTGACTTAGCGAGATAGAGATAACCTAAGTCCTATGTTAATTGATGTCACAACATAGGCACACATCCTTTGACCGGAGACAGATGTGTTACTATATGTCTGAGTGTGTACATTTGGCAGACCAATAGGTTGATGACCTAACCAAGGTCTATACACTGGCGAGCTGGTGTGCATATAAGGGCATATGAGTAATACGATCTCTCAAAGGGATCATACATGTCCACTCATGAACCCGAAGACATGAGCACACTCATGAGGTATTGTGATCGATCAAATTCCATGCATGGTAGTCGTGCTTTGGAAGCATGACAAGAATTCGAAGGTATGATATATGATTTGGGAAAGCATATGATCGATACCGATTCCCAATGACCAAGATTGAGAAACTTGGTGATCAAACCCTGAAGAAGACAGTGTCAAATTGATCTATGTCGTCAGGTTGATCATAGGTCTTCCAGTATGCAGGATGTGCAGGTATTGGGAATACCTGAGGGTGATGTGATCATAAACGATTGTATAACCATCACGCTTTCATTCCGAGGGAGTGATGAAATAGGTCTGGATTTTAGTGAATCCTCTCAGTAGAGGAGTAACTCGATCTTAGTCCAAGTGTTGGACATTGATCTGAATGAGATTCAGATGCAATGAGAAGATTAAGAATACAGACTTGATTTAATCAAGCATCTATGGGAGGTCCATGAGATCTGGATTTGAGATGAGATCTCAACATCCAAGTCACTATATGTGGAACAATGCAATCGCCCTGTCCTTATCTCCAAGCATCTGTGGAGAAAGCACATTGATCTTGAAGGAGTTCAAGAATAATTCATTTGATGAATTATGTATCAAGGCAACAAGAAGTTGATGAGTAAATGAGATTTAATTATCAAGTATAATATGAATAGGATTCATATTGTGAGAATGATTATCCAATATAATTAAATGATAATTAATTACAAGGAAATGCAGATTGTGGATAGTGCTATCCATAATATCTGTGTATATATTATAAATATAATTTATAATATATTAGAGAGAGAGCAGCTTTGTAAATAACATTTGTTAATTGTTATTGTGAATTGGATTCACATTAAGCAATTAATTGAAAATATAATTTACAATTTAGTCTGGGTTGTGAATATGATTCACATATTTTCAATGGCATGATTGAAATATTCACTAATTAATTTGGAATTAATTTAGTGGATAATTTTGCAATAAATGTTATTGCAAAATAATTAAGAGATAATGAGATAAAATAAAAAGGAGATAATCCACCACCAAAATGAGGTGGCGTCACCCATGAGTTGGTCATGGGTGACGCCCCATATTTTTAGGGTGGATTATTATCTTCCTTTTAATTATTATCTTATTATCTTGTGATAATTGATCTTATTAAATTAAATTATGTTGATGATAATGCAACTTATATTTGATTTAATATAAATTAATAAATTGTTGTTTTAAGCAACAATGATCATGGCCATTGATTAAATACACATATCAATCCAACCATTGATTTTGTGTATGCCATTGATTGTGATCCATGGACTCCCAAACTAGTATATAAAGAGGGCAACCCTAGCCCTTTGAGAAGACACATTGTACACGTCTACTCTCTCTCTCATCTATCATTCTCGCCATCTCTCTCTAAAGGTGGTCGTCCACCTTGTAATGTTGAGGGAATAGCAATCGCTTCTACGTCGTCGTGTTGTCGCTTCGATTGCTCGTGAATCTCCATCTTCTTTGGGGCTTCTTGCTCTAGAAGAATGCATCGGATTTCATTGGTCGAAATCAGGAGATTCAAGGCTTGGATCTTCATCAAGGATAGCGGGAAGCACGCGTCTCATCATCGCGCCCGCAAGTGCCATCTTTGTTGATCGGACTAGAGTCAGGAGGATCTCTTGCTTTAGAGATGTAGTGATCGCAACCACACTTCAAGAGGTATTTCTAATACTATGTGGTTAGATGAACGATCCAAGAAACGTTCTTGTGATCATGTGATTTCATCATATGTTTTAAATTTTTAAATTTCGCTGCACCTAACGACTAGTGCGGCTAGTTGCTTCGATCGCATAAGATGTGATCATCATGCTTCCGTGATGCGCTTGAGGATTCACCATATCCTTCAAGTCTTATCAAATCCTTAGGTCGGAAAAGGTTTTGGATACGATCCGTAAACCTAGGACGACTTGGGTTTGAAAGGGTTGCGAAAGTTTTATCGCATTTCAATTTTCGCAACTTTGATTAATTGAATTTTTTCGGCACTGTTTAAATTGTCTAAACACGAAATATTCAATTGTTTTTGTTCCCCATTAAATAAGGAAACCATAGGATCTGAGTTTATGTATTTTGGATTCCATTTGCTCAAGATTTGGCCCTTTGAATAAACATGTATTCACTGTTGCGGGAACTGCAAATCTGAACATGATTAATGAGTTAATTACTATTTTGATGCACTTAGAAATGCGTGAAATGTCACTTGAGTTCTGTCATAAATCAAATTATCAATCTTAGGAAACTGATTTTGCGAAATTTGGATTTACATTGATCAAGATAAGTTGACTTTAGTGAGTAGGGGTCACTGTTGGAAATTGACAAACTTTATCATGAACCTTGTGATAGTCATTCCAATAAATTGATGAAAATTAATTGTTAATTTTCTGAAATGATTGTTGATAAGTATTTGTGAAATATTTAAAGATGATAATCATTTTCTTGAATGACATCGATATGAAATCATCAACAAACATTGTTTTTTCATGCAAGCCTCTAGTTTATCCTACAATTGTTGTAGGACAACTTTTACATGCAAAACCCTCTTGCTTGAATAGGATTGGGTATTTGTTTAGCAAATCTCCTCATAATATTATCAAAATGGTTTTGATGAATATTATATGGTATAATTTCGGTTAAAAACCGATGAGCATCTCAAAGTACACCATGATCTATCTGGCATTATCCTTTCCTGATGTGGATATGGTGTCTAATCAGGGAGCATTGCGGTTGCGGGTTGTACCAATTGCGGTCTGTCCCACTTCCGTCGGTATTGGCCATGACAACGGGCAGGGACTCGATAATGCTGGAGAAATCAAAGTGTATTTTTCTAATTATTAAAATTCGAATAATACGTACTTTGAGATTATACCTACTATTCAAGAAATAATCAAGTTTGGTGATTGAAAATTGGATAGATAATTAATTTAATGTGATTAAATTGATTATATCCTATTAAAAGCACTCTATTATGAATATATATGTATTTCCCTTGGAAGAATTAATTATGTGAATATGATTCATGATAATTAATTAAATATAATTTGAATATTAGGTGGAGGATCACATAAGTGATATCCATGGTCTCTCATTAAGGAAAAGGATTTCGTCGCCAGATGTTGTATACATGAGACGCCTGTCCAAAGTGACAAATCCTGTATACGATTTATTTGGATCGGGTTCTTTGCTTTTAGAAAGAGTAAGGCCGTATACGTAGTGAACGCAAATATCGAGTCCTCATATTATTGGGGCGATATTGGATTGCTTGTAGCGAGTATTAAGCCTGTTGACAGTTGGTTCAATTAATAACGGGTCAACATCATCTAAGGGGTGGTGGGCCCGGGTGTTAAAGACCGAATTGGAAAACGCAAGTTGGACTTGCAAGGCGGAATATGTTCCTGCTTCTATTTATTAGAGTCACAAGTTCTCATATTATTGGGATGTGATAAAGATAGAGAGGAGATCCCAGATCTTGCTTGAGATATAGTAGTAAGTATATCTCTTACTTTGAAAGATGGTTAGGGAATAATCTTTCATAGTGGGCATATCAATACAAGTTTAATTTAAAATGCCTTAATCAAATGTTTTAAATATGAATATATAATTATATGTTCTAATATAGTGCATTCTTAATTTCAGAAAATGAAGTCCATGAACCCACTGAGCAGGCTCCTGGAGGTCAATAAGTTGACCGGACCAAATTATTCGGATTGGATCCGAAATTTGGATCTCGTCCTTTCTACGGAGAGCATCTCATATGTGCTAACCAAGGATAAGATAGCAGACGCTCAGACTCCGGAAGATAAATCTTTTAATGAGAAATATGATGAAGATCATAACTTGGCAAGGTGTTATATCCTTGGCTCATTGTCCAATGTGCTTCAGAAGCAGCATGTGGAAATGAACCATTGCCAAGAAATCATGCTGAATATGAAGGAAATGTTCGGTGACATAAACCGCACACAACGTTATAATGTGATGAAAGAGCTTATTCACGGCAAGATGTAGGAAGGGACCTCTGTAAGAGAACACGTACTCAAAGTGTTTGGGTACCTCTCTTAATTGGAAACCCTGTGAGCCTACATGGATTCTGATATGCAGGCTGATTTCATTCTCCTATCGCTCCCTAAGTCTTTCGACAACTTTGTCGTGTCATATCACATGAGCAAAGGTGATTTCACTAACGTTGGACTGTTAGCTGCATTAAAGTCTGCAGAAGACGTAATGAAGAAGGACGACCCCTTTGCTAGTACAATGGTTACACAAGTAAAAGGAAAGCGCGATCGGAAGCAAGGATCTTGGAAGGGCCTGCCCCAAAAGAGAAAGAAGAAGAATCAAGGAGTTAGTTCACCTTCTAGTGCTTCCACGCTAATGACATTAAAGAAGACCGATGTCTGTCACCACTGCAAGAAGCTGGGGCACTGACGGCGTAACTGCCCAGAATACCTAAAGTCGGTCGACAAAGGTAAATCCCCGGCAGATATGAAATCTAATCTCATCATTGAAACTAGTTTTCTCGTTGGATGAGAAGGAAGTTGGGTTGTGGATTCTGGTGCTTCTGTTCATGTATGCAATTCGTTGCATTTGTTTCAGGAAACTAGCAATCTAGAGCAAGGGGAGATAGTCATCCAGATGGGATCTGATGCAAGCATTGTAGCAGTCGCCATTGGGACCTACCGACTATCGTTATCTAGTGGTAGAGTCTTAGTACTTAAAGAGTGTAATTTATGTACCTGAAGTCAGGAGGAACTTGATATCTATATCTAAACTTGTTAGAAATGGATATTCCTTCCTATTATGTAATAAGTTAGTCAGTAATCAATATGATAAATTTATTGTGGATGGTGTTTTGACTTCTGGTGGACTCTATGAATTGTGCATTGATGAACATGTCATGAATGTTACTACCACTAATAAGAACCTTAAAAGATCCAGGGAGAATTGAAATCATTCAAATATGATTTGGCATCAAAGGCTTGGTCATTTATCTGTTGATAGGATCAATAGATTGATAAAGGATGGACCTTTAAATTTTCTACAGGTTCAATCTTTACCTACCTGTGAACATTGCATTCGAGGTAAATGACCAGGATTCCTTTCCGTAACAAGGTTACAAGATGCGAATGTATTATTGACCTAGTACATACTAATGTATGTGGTCCCTTCAGTACCGCGACTCGAAATAGATATCGATATTATTTGACGTTTATTGATGACCATTCACGATAGGGGTTTATCTTTCTACTACATCATAAATCTGAAACCTTTGAAAAGTTCAAAGAGTTTAAGGCATTGGTTGAGAACCAAACCGATAGGAATATTAAACAGATTCGATCTGACTGAGGTGGCGAGTACTTCTCAGATGAATTCAAGTAATACCATAAAGAGAATGGAATTGTCTCCAATCTCACTCCCCCTAGAACCCCCCAACTTAATGGTATTGCTGAAAGATGTTACAGGACCATCATGGATATGGTTCATTCAATGATGAGCAAAGCACGATTACCTCTTAGTTTCTAGGGATATGCAGTAGAGACTGCAATATATATCCTGAATAAGATTCCTTACAATTCTGTACCCAAGACTCCTCATGAGCTCTGGTATGGAAACAAACCTAGTGTTAAATACTTGAGGGTTTAGGGATGCTTGTTCCATGCGAAGAATGTGGACGCAAGTAAGCTAGAATCTCACACTTGTGAGTGTTACTTCATTGGGTATGTTAAAGATGGTATTGGATATCAACTTTATGACCCTAAGACCCAAAAGGTTTTTTGTCTCTAGAGATGTAAAATTTCTGGAGGATGATTTCCTTAAAGGTCAAGATAGAAACAAAGTAGAGGAACTCATTGAATCCCCTGAGGATTCTGAGATTCCTGAACCAGAAACTGAAGAGATAAATAAAGATGAAACTCATGTACCTCTTCGAAGGAGTTTGAGGGTGGTTGCACCACCTGAAAGGTATGAATTCCATGTGTCAAGTGAGACTGACAATGATCATTCTTCATTCGATGAAGCACTCGCGGATCATGACATGGATAGATGGATGCTAGCAATGAAGTCAGAAATTGACTCCATGCATAAGAATGGTGTATGGACCCTAGAGGATCCACCTAAAGGGGTGAAACCCAGTGGGTGTAGATGGATCTTCAAGAGAAAAAGAGGACCTGATGGGAAAGTGGAGACTTCCAAATCACGGCTCGTAGCCAAGGGCTACACACAAAGAGAAGGCATCGACTACGATGAGACGTTCTCTCTTGTGGCTATGCTTAAGTCCATCAGGACACTGCTAGCTATAGCTACATCTCTTGACTATGACATCTGGCAGATGGGCGTCAAGACAGCTTTCCTCAATGGATACCTCGAGGAGGATATCTATATGGAGCAGCCCCAGGGCTTCATAGTTGAGGATGGAAAAGTATGCAAGCTAAAAAAATTCATCTATGGGCCCAAACAAGCTTCTCAGCTGGAACATCAGATTTGATGAAACCATAAAGAGTTATGATTTTGTGCAGAATCCTGATGAACCTCGTGTGTACAAGAAGCTTAGTGGGAGCGCCATTGTGTTCATCGTGCTTTATGTAGATGATATCCTTATCATTGGGAATGATACAAGAATGATGACCAGTGTAAAGATTTGGCTATCTCATACCTTCGAGATAAAAGATCTTGGAGAAGCCTCTTACATCTTAGGCCTGAAACTTTTCAGAAACTGAGAAAAGAAGATATTGCGATTATCACAACATGGTTACATCAAGAAGATTCTTGAACGATTCTGCATGGATAGTTCCAAGAAAGGATTCCTCCCCTTAAGACATGGTATCCATCTGTCTAAAGGGATGTCTCGTCAAAGTGTTGAGGAAAAGAAGGCCATCGCTGGATGCCCCTATGCATGTGCTGTAGGAAGCTAAATGTATGCCATGATGTGTACTAGATCAGACATCTGCTATGCAGTGGGAGTGGTAAGTCATTACCAATCCTGCTATGGAGAGCAATACTGGAATGCAGTAAAGAACATATTCAAATATCTAAGACGGACGCAAGATTACATCTTGTTCTATGGAGATTGTGATCTCCAAGTCTTGGGATATACATATTCAGACTTCCAGTCGGATATTGATGATCGAAAGTCGACATCAGGGTTTGTATTCTTGTTGAACGGTGGTGCTGTGAGCTGGAGAATCAAGAAGCAGGACACTACGACAGATTCAAAAACAGAAGCCGAATATATTGCCGCATCGGATGCTGCAAAGGAGGCAGTGTGGTTGCGCAAGTTCATCTTGGAGCTTGGTGTAGTTTCCTCTGATACTCCCATCCCTTTACTCTGCGATAACATGGAAGCCATTTCCCAAGCAAAGGAACCCAGATGGCATCAAAAGAGCAAGCACATGGAAAGGAAATACCACATCATTCAGGAGATTCAAAAGTGTGGTGATATCATCATCATTAAAGTGGCCTCTGCCGACAACGTTGCTGATCCTCTTACCAAACCTCTGACACAGATGGTTTTTGACCAGCATGTAATGAGTATGGATTTAAGGATTGTTCCTGAAGGGTTCTAAGGGCTAGTGGGAGATTGTTAGCCATGTGAGCCTGAGGCGAACCATTCTTACAATAAATGTTGTTGAAATAAATATATATTTTATCAATAAAAGTTATTGATTGTTTCACTCCCTTTCTGAAATTAAATGAATGAATGCACTATAAGGTCCCTCTGTACAATTAAGGTTATGTACCATGACCGTCTTGATAATCATATAGCTGTTGATTCATTAAATGAATCATAGAGGCTGGTGTTTGGATGAATATCTAACGAGTTAGATAGAGGACTCATCAAGCAATGTCGAATGATTATTAAGAGATGATCTCCAGCCTGAGTAGGAGATGGTAATCCTTTCTCACAAAGGTTGATAACTGACCGACCTCTTCATGCAGGTCCTCTGCATGGGAATAGTGATTCGGAGGTGTCAGATTACTTAGGTTAAAGGGTTGACTTAGCGAGATCGAGATAACCTAAGTCCTATGTTAAATGCTGTCACAGCATAGGCACACATCCTCTAACCGGAGACAGATGTGTTACTATATGTCTGAGTGTGTACATTTGGCAGACCAATAGGTTGATGACCTAACCGAGGTCTATACATCGGCGAGCTGGGGTGCATATAAGGGCATATGAGTAATACGATCTCTCAAAGGGATCTTACAGGTTCACTTTTGAACCGGAAGACATGAGCTCACTCATGAGGTATTGGGATCGATCAAATTCCATGCATGGTCATCGTGCTTTGGAAGCATGACAAGAATTTGAAGGTATGATATATGCTTTGGGAAAGCATATGATCGATACCGATTCCCAATGATCGAGATTGCGAAACTTGATGATCAAACCCTGAAGAAGACATTGTAAAATTGATCTATATATTAAGGTTGATCACAGGTCTTCCGGTATGCAGGATGTGCAGGTATTGGGAATACCGGAGGATGATGTGATCATAAACGATTGTATAACCATGACGCTTCCATTACGAGGGAGTGATGAAACAGGTCTGGATTTTAGTGACTCCTCTCAGTAGATAAGTAACTCGATCTTAGTCCAAGTGTTGGACATTGATCTGAATGAGATTCAAATGCAATGAGAAGATTAAGTATACGGACTTGATTTAATCAAGCATCTATGGGAGGTCCATGAGATCTGGATTTGAGATGAGATCTCAACATCCAAGTCACTATACGTGGAACAATACAATCGCCTTGTCCTTATCTCCAAGCATCTGCAAAGAAAGCACATTATTCTTGAAGGAGTTCAAGAATAATTCATTTGATGAATTATGTATCCAAGCAACAAGATGTTGATGATTAAATTAGATTTAGTTATCAAGTATAATATGAATAAGATTCATAAGAATTATTATCCAAGATAATTAAATGAGATTTAATTATCAAGGAAATGTAGATTGTGGATAGTGTTATCCATAATATCCGTGTATATATTATAAATATGATTTATAATATAATAGAGAGAGAGTAGCTTTGTAAATAACATTTTTTAATTGTTAATGTGAATTGGATTCACATTAAGCAATTCATTGAAAATGTAATTTACAATTTAGTTTGGGTTGTGAATATGATTCACATATTTTCAATGGCATGATTTAAATATTCACTAATTAATTTGGAATTAATTAGTGGATAATTTTGCAATAAATGTTATTGCAAAATAATTAAGTGATAATGAGATAAAATAAAAAGGAGATAATCCACCACCAAAATGAAGTGGCGTCACCCATGACATGGTCATGGGTGACGCCCCATATTTTTAGGGGGGATTATTATCTTCCTTTTAATTATTATCTTATTATCTTGTGATAATTGATTTTATTAAATTAAATTATGTCGATGATAATGCAACACATATTTGATTTAATATAAATTAATAAATTGTTGTTTTAAACAACAATGATCATCGCTATTGATTAAATACACATATCAATCCATCCATTGATTTTATGTATGCCATGGATTGTGATCCATGGACTCCCAAACTAGTATATAAAGAGGGCAACCCAAGCACTTTGAGAGGACACATTGTACACATCTACTCTCTCTCTCTCTCTCATCTCTCATTCTCACCATCTCTCTCTCTCTAAAGGTGGCCATCCACCTTGTGATCTCGAGGGAATAGCAATCGCTTTTACGTCGTCGTGTTGTCCCTTCGATTGCTTGTGAATCTCCATCTTCTTTGGGGCTTCTTGCTCTAGACGGAGTCATCGGATTTCGTTGGACGAAATCAGGAGATTCAAGGCTTGGATCTTCATCAAGGATTGCGGGAAGCACGCGTCTCATCATCGTGCCCGCAAGTGCCATCTTCGTAGATCGGACTTGAGTCAGGAGGATCTCTTGCTTTAGAGATCTAGTGATTGCAACCACGCTTCGAGAAGTATTTCTAATACTATGTGGTTAGATGAAACGATCCAAGAAACGTTCTTATGATCATGTGGTTTCATCATATGTTTTAAATTTTTAAATTCTGCTCCACCTAATGACTAGTACGACTAGTTGCTTCGATCGCATAAGATTCGATCATCACGCTTCTGTGATGCACTTGAGGATTCCCCATATCCTTCATAGAGATAAATGTAGATTCCAGGATGAGTTGACAGCTGAGATCATTGCATTGAGAGTAGGGGCCGAGAACCCACCTCCACCTACCATGGTTCCCGCTACTTTGAAAGATGAGTATGACCTGGGAGCTAGGATGCTACACCATTGGATTCGGTTACCATCGAATCAAGGGTCATACGAGTTGAGATCGTCATTCATTTCTTTGCTTCCCAAATACTATGGGAACACTACAGAGGAGACACTTACCTTTTTGCAACAGTTTGAGAAGATTTGTGGTATGGCTAGTTATCCAGGGGTTACGCAGGAGGTTATTCACCTCAAGCCCTTGCCTTAGCAGTTAAGGCGTTTTACTAGTTGAGTGACTTAGGGAGGGAGATTTCTACATGGGATGGTCTGAAGTCCACATTCTTGCCTAAATATTTTCCTCTGGGACAAATGAACATGATGAGGAGCCAGATCTCCAATTTTACACAGTTACCATATGAGTCATTCCATGAGGCATGGGGTAGATTCAAGGATTTGATAGGGAGATACTCTAATCACGAGATACCATTGAAGGTGCTAGTACAGAACTATTTTGGAGGACTCCAGCCGGATATCCATGTCCTAGTGAGCACCTCATGTGGCGGTAGTTATCTGATAGGGATGCCGAGTCAGTTTGGTCCATCTTTGACGGGATGGAAAAGAACTCACACGTTGTTGTTGAGGAACAAATGCACAACACATAGGAAAAAGAGATCATGAGTTGAGAAACATGTATTGACCAAGGTGACTTCATGTGCTATTCAGAATAAGGTACCTAAGAAGAAAAGGGACTCTGTAGCTCACTATGTCACATGCCAGATTACAGATGCCACATTCCATCGTACTCTCTTAGATAATGGTTCCTCGATTAATTTGATTCCATCTTCTTTGCTTGATAAGCTCAAGCTAGGTCCTATTTACAAATTGCGAGCGATACTTCAGTTTGTTGATCGATCTGTGAAGAGACCTAGAGGCATGCTGAGGAACATTATCGTGATCGTTCAGGGCTTGCAGTTTCTAGTGGACTTTACTATCCTTGATATGACATGCCCTACAGTTACAACTAGCTCCAATCATTCTCGAGAGGTCCTTCTTGCAGACAACGAGAGCACTCTTTGATTATGATGTTGGGAGAGTATCATTCTACACAGACAATGGAGAGATACACATTGAGATGGCAAGAGGATGTAGCAGTCCCAAATAAGTATTGTCATTTAATTCAGAGGACACCAGTCTTGCATAGAATTGCCAACACATAGATGAGACACAGTCTCTTGATCTTGAGAGCATTTATTTTGATTCCCATGATATCCTACATGAGGATAGGGTAGATGACATGGTACCTAGTTCTTTAAATGACTGTTCACATACAGATAAAAAGTTTACATCATATCTAGATGAGCAGTCAGTTGCAGTAGACATCTCAGTGCTGCAGATTGAGAGTATACATATTCCAACACGAGAGTCAGTTGATAATGTTTCACAAATTATACAAGTCTATTCAGCGTAGAGAGTCGGATGGTGTGATGGTTACACATATAGACATCTTTTGTAGTCCGGCTCCAGAGACACGTATTTTAGTAGAGAGATCTATGCCACATACATATTTCACTTATAGAGGTAGCTCTACTTGTTCAACTAAGGATCGGTACACACATGCACATCAGATGATTCGGTACGACCCATGTTGAGGTGATACGCTTTGTGCATGATACATGACTACTTTCCACTTCATTTCATCCCGTACAAAGACCTGTGAGCCTTTCAATTTTCTGGAGTTCACCACTTGTATATTATTCATAGTCCACAATTATCCCCATTTTTTTCTCATCTTATATGCTTAGGATACAAAATCCTAAGTATAGGGGGGATCGATTGCCCATTGATTTGCACCTTTCTATTTTGTTCTTTTTACGTTTCTTTTGTTTTCCTTTCTTTTACACTAATCACTAGTCCCTAATTTTTGGCCACATTCTTTTCTATACTTAGGATGCCTTATCCTAAGTAGAGGGGGGCTGAGTGATTTCGTTGATTTCATTTTTCTTTCTTCCTTTTGTTCCATCGTTTGTATATTCCTTTTCCTCAGTCAACTCACTTTTGTCTTCCACTATACTTACGATGACCTGATCGTAAGTATAGGGTCGTCGACTAACTTCTTTTCTTTTATTCTTTTTCATCCACTTTTACTTAACATGAGTTATGTCCTCCTTTTTCTCTTTTGATGCTATGAGGACATAGTACAAGCTAAGTATATGGGGGGTATGTATATATTGTATATATACTTGCATCCATAACTCGTACTTTAATGTATTTTCTATATCTATAAAATCCATAAAAAATAGGTATGGTTTAATTTAAAATCCATTAATTAATTAATTTATTATTTAAAATCCTTGTAAATGAGTAAAATTTGTCTAAAATCCATATTTAAAATTCCTAATTTAAAATTCTTAATTTAAAATATGTATTTGAAATATATATTTAATATGTATAATACTTATTTAAAATCCAGTCATTAAAATATGTGTAAAAATAACTTAATCCATGTAAAATTCTTGTACATAGATTTGTTTATAAAAATTAAAAAATCCATAAAAATGTAAAGTTTGAACATTCATAAAAAATACAAAATCCTTATAATCCACAAAAAATAGTAAAATTCAGAAAATACACTTCAAAAAAACATGGTTTCATTTGTAATAGCATTTTTTATAATAAGTTTGGTTTCTAGAACTAAAGATTGGGAATAGTCTAAAGGATGGAGCTTGATTATGGCCTTTAACTTTCATTATAAGGAGCCTTGTTAGGAACTAGAATTTAGACTCTTTAGATCTTTGACTTAAATCTTTGGATTCCATAAGACCATATTTGTGAAGTCAACTTAAACTTGCCTAAGTAGAACAATTGGTGTCATCTGTTTAACTCTTCATCGGTGAATCGATTTTGGACACATGCACTTTCCACTTAGCTCGACGTGCATGGGGTTACAAAGGGTATTCCATTTTAGTAGTGCATTTTCATCCTTGTCTAGTGGCACGGACGTCTAAAGACGGGAGTTGTGGGGTTGAAATAATGCTTCGGATGAGGGAAGGATCAGCTGGCACAATTTTTCCAAGACCTCAAAAAATGGACGTAATTAAAAGATGCTATATCTGTCAAGGCAGAAAAAGATCGATGCAATGCAAGCAACATTACAAAACCAATTCAAAGAAGAAGCCACCAAATACAAATATGACCACAATGGTCCAAGCTTCCACTAAAAGCTTGCACATCTTAGAGGAGACATAGCTACAGTGGATGGGCTTCACAAGGAGATGCGTCTACATTGGTCGCACTCCAGTTTTCTTCTCATTCCTCTACTTTCTCTCTCTTTATTCGATTGTAGACAGAACACGACCAGACCTTAGAAGGGAATATCCCCCTCCTCGAGGAAAGAGTAGCTAGATGAGGGCCCAATGGGAGTGTATTATTGGGATGGGTAGTTTCTTTGCTTCTTTAAGAAGGAAGTGCTAACAAAATTTACATACAATACAAATTGAACTCAAGGATGATAGAGTTAGTGATATGGATAAGTGGATCTGAGCTGGCTGTTGAGGAGAACCTAAATAAGTATTTGTGAAACTTGAGGACTATTGAGATTAAAATCCTAATCCTAGTTAAGGCTCCGACAAAATGCTTGTTTTACGCCTGATCGAGCTCTGTCTGTTGTCTGTTCTCATGAATTGGTTTAGGAAAACAAAATCACTCTAACTTTCTTTCTTTTTCTCTTATTTTTCAAATAAGTGTTTGCTAAGGGACTAGCACAGTTTAAGTATCGGGGGTTGGTGAATCCATGATTCATTAACATCTGTCTGCTTTTTATCTTAAAACCCTTAACAAATACATGTAAAATTCATTAATTTCCATTTTTTTATCAAAACCACACTCATGAATAAAAATACACTTATATGCATCCAAAACATGTAAATACATAAAAGAATAAAAATAATGAAAACAAAAAGGCAGATTGTAGATATGTATGTATGTACAATATAACTTATACTATATAAATATAGCTGCAATATACATTTATATAACCGAAACCCCGAGACCAAGTCAACATGGATTGGTCGATAAATAAACTAGTAGTGGGAGATAAGAAAAGAAAACCAGAAAAAGAATTTAATATACATTCCACACATTCTTCACTATTTAACAAATAATTATCAAATCTTCATTGATTTTTAATTAATTCATATGTATATATTTTTCACCAACTCTTTTCCTAATTATTTCTAAAAAGTATAGAAAAATATAAAAATAATCAAAAATATTATCTTGTACAGATGTCAAGAAATCCAACTTTTAAATTATCAAATTCTCAACTTCCGAACATCATAACTTTCTCGGATGAACTCTAATTTCACTCTAATAATCTTTAGAGTTCATAAAATAATATTCTCTAATTAATAAAGGTGATTTCACTAAAATAGGAGTCTGTTTGCAAAAAGTCGATTTTGGGACCTAATGACAAATGGGTTTCTGGGCTATTTATTTTATCTAGAACACATTATTTATAGTTTCATTCATTTTATAATTTTTTATTATTTCATGGTCTTGTATTTTAATCATGATTTATTTCAGATTTTTTGACATGGTTGAATGTTTTGTATAAATTAAAAACACTAATGTATAGATGAATTTGAACTACAGATGATATACCCATATTTATTAATATATTTAAATTACTTTTTTAAAATCCATAAAAATTCACATAAACCCTATTTATTGTCTTAATAATTAATAAAATATAAAAATGTTATGTTATTTGTTAAATTATTAAATTAAAAGACATGATATCTATTTATCAAATATTATTTATACAAATTTATTAGTATAATATTTATATTTGAAATTTTGATTATTTATCATTATAAATTAGGTTAAAATTTAGATAATTAAATTATTTACAATTTCTATTTTATACCTAATTTAAATAACATTAGTTATTATTTATTAACTTTTTTTAAGATTAATTATACTCAGGCCTACCAGGTGTTGATACATGTCAGCACCTGGGTTGTCTTCCTCAAGAACAATTTGTTGATGTTTTGTTCTAATAACCCAACTTCACCTAATTCTACCTGCGCCATTATTCCATCTAAATTCAATCTCAACCCTCCATTACATCCTCTTAACATCCTACTTCTATGCCTACCATTGATTCTAACCTAATTCTTCACCATTTCACCTATAAATCAATCCTAAGTTGCTTAGTTGCAACTAACTTCTCCAACTTCCAGTCTAGCTGACCGAGCAACTGATGAATCTGTGATTCATCATCTTTATTCATTTATTTTAGCTTAAAATCCCTTATAAAACACCTGTATATAACACTAACTCCATATTCTTACTAACTTGCATTTGTGTGTAAATATTGTACACTTCTTACCATTTTAACCTAAAATAAATAAAGAAAGAAAGAAAGGAAAAATAAAGAAAAGAAAATAAAAAAGGAAGATTGTATATATGTAATAGATACAGGCTGACCCGAACCCCGAGAGAAGGTCAAGATTTGACCTGATCGACCAGAAATAAAGTAGGGGGAGATATGGTCCTCAATTAAAAAATCCAAAAAAATTGTGTGCAGTGTATATTTGTATACTTCACTATTTTATTTGTATATTAATTGACCTCAAATCAAATAACTTTCAAAACCAAAGTTGTAAATAAAAATGTGTTCTAATTAATAAAAATAATTGCACAATTAAATCATATGCAGAATAAAAGCAACCACACTTGGAAAAAAACCACTAAGCATTAATTGAAAGACCAATTCTAACTCCATATGCACTCAAATTGAACCAACTCACTTTCATTGGTTTCTAAATTAAATTATCTTTAAAATGGCTATATTTTCATAATTTTTGGAGTTATAAGTAAAAAGTTGATTTTCTGGGGTGGTTTGTGAAATTTTACCATGTATTTTGTACATATTGTATTTGTATATATATTTGTAATTATTTTTTACTAATTATTTTAAAATAAAAATAAAAATAAAAATAAAAAATAAGAAATTTTAAAACAAAGAAATCTAATTTCGTCATTTACCCATGTATATATTGTTATATATGTATATAACATATGTATATATTAAATTTTCTTAACTAACCTCCACAAAAAATTAACTTTTAATTTTCCAATAAATAAAGTGATGAAAATTCCAAAAAAATATTTAATTTTTGTAAATATTTTTTGACACTTATCTTTTTATCTCTATCTCATTTCAATGTTATCTCTTATCTTTATCCAAAAAAGACGAAAATTCAAATTTCATCTCCATTATCTTTTCCATTTATATGGCTCTTTCTTCCTCATTCCAACTAGATCAATCTTTGGTGAGAGGAGCCCTATCTCTGAGAGAAATTTTCGTCGAGAAAGGTGCCTAGTCTCTGAGCCGTCCGGTGACAACGAGTCGACGTTCGAGGTGATCACGTCCATTTCTGCTCCTAAGGTGAGATCCATCGTTATTTCTTCATTTTTTTATCAAGGTTAGTTGTAGTTTAAATTCTACAACTTCATTTCATCGTCATTTCAATCTTCTAGATCTTAAATTAAAAATAATCCATCACGATTTGATCCGTTTCGATCTCGATTTTTCACCTCACGTTCTTGATCTCTCCACGTTCTTTTCTATCTTACATGATCTATCAACTCCGACCACGCATAATGGTCAGAGAATCAGACTTGATCCTTTCACTTTCGTTGGATCCCCGTTCATTTTCCGATTTGTAAATAAATAAAAAAATATAGTAAAAAATGTTTTCTATTCTCTAACGTTTGTTTTGCAGGATAAAATAAAATAATTACAAAAAAATAAAAAAAATAAAAAAGGTTTTTATTTAGTATTTCATTCTTTGTTTACAATTCAAAAGAAAAAAAGAAAAAAAGAGAAAAAAAGAAGAGCAGCAGAGCATCGCCCTTGCGGCCGCCCTCCACTGGGCCCTGACTTCATCTGCAATCGCGCTTTAAGCACCGCTGCCTCACCATCGCTGTTGACCGCGCTCCCTCCTACAGCCGTTGTAAGCTGTGTATGCCTTGCGCGTTCAACCACCGAGCCCTCCTCCACGCGAAGTGGTCCATCTCCATCGACCACCATCGTTCAAAGCCTTCGCGTCGTGCCGCCATTGGAAAGAAGAAGAGGGGGCGGCGGCTGACGTTCCCCTTTCCTCCTGTTGAAAAACAAACGATGACAACCAATTCCTAGAAGTTGGGATTTGAATAAACTATTGAAATAATTACGAAAGAGCCCCTCAAGGTTGTCTAAATTGTAAAGACGTCCTTGCTCTCCAAAGAAAGTCACATGCATTGCAAATGTGTCCTAGGTAATTTGCAACTGCGCTTCATTTTTTATTTATTAATATATTCAGCCCTTAAACTTTGAACAATTGCAATTTGGTCCCTACATTTTCAGAACAATAATTTGCTTGATCTCTCTGATGAAATAAATGTTTTTATTTTTCGAAAAATTCTCAAGCATGCATATGCTGTAGTTTTAATCATTGTATAAATTTTTCATGAATTTTTGTTGAATTTCGATTTATTTAAAAAATAAAAAACAACATCTTTTTATCTTCCAAAAATTTAAAAATTCATAAAAAAAATTGAAAATAGCTCCAAAAATTCCAAAAAAACTAGAGTAGTTTTTTTATTGTCTTTTAATTTCTGTCCAAATTTTGTGAATTAACTATTTATAAAATCCAAAAAAAATGAAAAATACTAAAAACCTTATGAAAAACATAAAAAAATCTACAAAAATCCAAAAATCTTGATTTTAATCTCTGTTTGAAGATAATTGTCCCTATTTTATCATAAAAATACTTACTAAGAGTTTTTGGTACTTTAGATATTTTTAAATTGCAAATTACTCTAGGATGTGCAATGTTTCTTATTTTTGTCACTGTTTGATTTTTAGAAAAATATAAAAACGTCTGAAAATTCTACAAAAATTCCCAAAAATATTTCAAAATTTTTAAAACACAAAAATATTTTATTTGGATTATTCTGAGCATTTTTTTTAAATAATTGAAAAATTACAAAAAGAGTCGGTGTGCGTATTTCTTGTGTTTGTGAATATTGCTCCTTATTTTTGAAAAAAATGTAAAATTATAATCACTAAAAATTCGAAAATCAGAAAATAAAAAAATTAGAAATAAAAAATTAATAAAAAATTAAAAAGAGAAAAATTCCACAAAAACCAAGGATAGTTTGCCTTTGAGATTCCCTTTTTCTTTTAATCGAATTCTTGTCTACTAATTGAATAACCCTCGGGAATTGTAGACTCCCTGAGTTCGATCATGTCTGCTATACAGGTAAATAAGTAGCAACAAAATTGTTTGTTTATCGCGTGATTTTTGGGGATATCAACGACATACTATCATCAATTTTCCATCCTCGAGATTTCCTGCTGCAATAGCAACCCACATTTCTCCATTGATTACGGCCTCCTCTAGTAGTGACATAACCTAGGTGTGCCGTCACGTGGAAGAGGGTTCATCGGAGGAGAGTTCCAAGGCATTCGTTCACCATGCATCGCCACCTTCGTGCACGTGCAACTCTGAGAAGCCGACTCGTCAAGCGACAACCAAAGGATCAAACATCCTCTATTCCCAGGTACTACATCCTTCACCCCATTGATTTCTTGATTCTAGTGCACGAATTAACGATATAATCACACCATTAGAACCCCCTAACTATCATCTCCATTCACCATTAAAAATTCCATCTGATTGGCTTGATTTTCTTGTCCAAATTTGACCCGAAAGTTCCATTCTTGAACTGTCTGTTTGTACGCAAGAACACTTCATTTGTCGATTGATTCTATTAGAATCGAGCCATATAATCTACTTGCATGTATACTTATCTACTGGAATAAATTAATAGCAACACATGGAGTAATTCTTCACCCTGATTTGAGTAGCATCTTCAACCTTCATGCAAGATCCAGATACCTCGAGACTTGGAACCCTAGAGTCGCGGTCTTCTTATCTTGGATGCCTTCATCTTGCGGTAGGAGAGCTTGAAGGGGGAGGTGCCACCTTTTGGCCCAACAGGAGTGTCGTGCCACTGCTCGACTTCACCAGAGAACTTGTGGAGGAAGACTTCGCTGTCGCCTGCTTCAGTTTGAGGAAGAAGTGTCTGAAGAACGTCATGTACAGCCTTTCGATACGTGCAGCTGCGAACGGTCCAGATTGCATTTAGAGCCATTGATAGCGAAACTGTAGACATTTTGCAAAAGAAGCCCTGGCTACTTTCCAGACTCCAGAGCGCTCTAGAAGATTGCCATATTTACATTTAAGTCCCCATGCAGGGACCTAAGTGTGAGGATTTAAATACTTTTCTTGCAATTAGGTCCCTGATCAAGGACCTAAATGAAAAGAAGCCTTTTATCTCTTTGCTTTCTTCCTATATTTTTACATTAAGACTCTTGGACTACATTGTTGACACTAGACATTATTCTATCATTGTATTATTTTCCTACATTTTAATTCAAGCTGATTTTCGAGGATTTTATCACTATTTCATCGAGATTTTATTCTTCACATTTTGACTCCGTTTTGTGTTTGTTTTGAGTGATTTTTTGAGCTCGTTGCTCGAGCGTTTTATCTACTATAGAATATCATCTACATATTCTATTTTGTCACATATTATATAATACATAAATTGTTTGTAAAAAATCCCTTTGAAAATTAAATAAAATTTGAAAAAGTAAAATCAAATAAAAAGTTCAAAACCAAAAACCAAATTTTCTCACTTTCTTCACGAAGAAATAAAAATTACAAAAATAGCTTTCTTCCCAAAAATCATAGTTTAGCTATTCTGAATCCTTGTGTTCGTCCCATGCACACTTACCTGGTAAAATAAATAGTGCAGATAAAATAGGACAGAGCACACATTTATTCATCATTCTTTTTCTCTCTCTTTTATTTTATTGAATTTTAATTTATTAACTAGGTTTTGTCTCAAGCAATTTTCCTACATCGACGACTCACTTTTATTGCTCGCAAAACCCTCGTTATCAGTTGGCACGTGATGTGTACGTGTAAAAGTTGAGATAAGGGGAAGAGAAGAAGTCGTTGGATCTGGGTTGATCCAACGATTAGTATCGGGTGTGGCTAAGGTAGAAGTACATTGACCAACAAGAAGAGGTTGGTTTGACAAGTGCGTGATGTGGATCAGTGGGTGGCTACCACGTGGCCAAGTAACCATGTTCACCAATACAAATAAGTAAAATAAAATTAAATAAAAATAGTAAAGGACCTCAAATGCAAAATGACCAAAACTAAAAATGTTACCCTGAATACATTTTACAATGTTTATGAAGGACTGAAATGCAGATGGACTCAATTGTGCATGTTATGAATCTTTTTGGTGATATTTTATATGTGTAGGCTACCATTTTTTAGTTTTGTAATTTTTATTTTGTTTTCTGTAGATGAATAATTTAGAAAAAAATCAAATATGATGTAAAATAATTTAATGGACACAAATACATTTTTTAGATTTCTTATGAATAAAGAAAAGGTCAGAATAAATGAATGATGTATATTATTTACAGATGAATATATTAGTGTGCTCAAGTCAAAAAATTGCTTTTTATTTGCTTTCTGATTTTTTGGGAATCTTATTTTAATGTGATTACTTACACCATGAGATTAAATAAAGAAATGAAAATAAATAAATAAATAAATAAATAAAAGTCAAATTTATACATGAAATGAAAAGCCAAAGATCAAGGAATTTGCACACTATACAAATTGGCCTGAAAATTCAATTTTAACAAATGAACTCCAATTCTTTTGAATTTGATCTTGATTTGTAGATAATTGAATATACAATAATTCAAAAGCAAGTCGAGTGAAATAGGAAATTGTATGTGATAGATATCAATATTTATGACTTTCCATATTTGAATTAGGGTTTGGGTTTATTTATCTTATATACAAGTTAGTATTTTTTATGTTTTTTTATTGGTTAATATTAGTGATATTATACAATGAAATTAGTTTCATATTACTTGGACTTATAAATTAATTAAAAATAAGTGAATTAGGTGAATATTTACAGCTGAATATGAATGTAAAATAGAATGATAATTTATGCAAATTATTTACATGTGCATGAATGTTAATTTTCAGATATAAACATATGAATTCATCTAATTACTCGAGTTAAAGATTTATTTTCAGCTAATTAATTTGATGAATCATAGATTGATCAACATGTCGAATAACATGAGTGCTATTGAACTCTGTAGTGCTGAAGAAGAAGTGTGCTCTAGTATATATGAATCATTTGTAACACTCGAACTCTGACATGAGTGGATGGCACTAGAATGTAACTAAATATGATTAGGAATCTCATCTAGCTTATCTAGCTGCTTTATTCTCTATTTGATCACATTTAATTTCTCAAGTTCTTGTGATTGTTTCTTAAAAATATCCACTTTGGATGGGTGGTTCCCAGTAATGCTCAAGTCTAAACTCTCAATCCTATCCACATCATGTTGATGGTCTTGTGGGGAAGTGAAGGATGCTTCTGAAATGCATGGGAAGAAGATAATGATGCTAACACTCCGCCATTTCCTAAAAGATCTACCATAGAATGTCTTCATCTTTGTTGAAGTGTGAACCCCTACATGGGCATCTACTAGCCTATGATTATCAAAGCTCAAACCACCAAAGAAATTCTACACTAAGATCGTCTTTGGTATATCACGGTGGGGACACTTCTTCGTCAAGTCTTTGAATCGTTCCCACGCCTCATGAGTAGACTCATGTGACGTATGGGATAAGTTGGTTATAAGGGACTGCATTTGATTCAATAGTCCTAGTGGATAGTATTTATTTAGAAAAGCGGATCTTTGCTCATCCTAGGATGTTGCAACTCTTCTTGAATGATTAGTACAATAAAGCGCCTTATCCATAAGGCTGAAGGGGGAATTTGTCATCTTGAATGCCTCTAACGGGATGCTAGGGTAGTGCATCGTGCTACATATGCAGACAAACTGCTGGAGGTGTACATAAGGTTCTGCACTAGTATGTCCATGGAATATGGGGATAAGTGCAAGTATCTGTGGCTTCAGCTCAAAATTCCTGTGACCGCAGGAGTTTGAATCCAATTCATCATATGTCCCGCTCTTGGGTTGTACGAATCTCTAAGCATCAACTTCTGCACTACTCTTTTCTGATAGGCATCTCATCCATTCCCACCTCCTCTCAATTGATTATAATCTATCTTATCATCATCTCCTCTCAGCTCCAAGATCATATATCTCAAACCAACCTAGATATTGACATGCTATATCAACTAAGCTTGAAAGGCCTGAATGGATGCCAACATCATGTTGACAGAGCATGCCAACATCCAGGCCAGTTTGAGAGATATGATCTTGGAGCTAAGAGGATGTGATGATAGGAGAGAGGACGATCAACCAAGAGGAGGTGGAAATGGAAGAGATGTCGATCAGAAAAGAGTAGAGTAAAACATGGCATCTAGAGATTCGTACAACCTCATAGCAGGACCACCGATGAATTGGATTCAAATTCCTGCAATTTATGGGCATTTTGAGCTGAAGTCATAGATACTTCCACTTCTTCCCATATTCCATGGACATACTAATGAGGAACCTTAAGTACACCTCTAGTAATTTGATCGCATATGCAACAAGATGCATTACCCTAACATCCTGTAGAGGTAGTCAAGATGATAGCTTTTCCCGTTAGCCCTATGGATAAGGTGTTTTATTGGATTAATCATTTAGGAAGGGTGGTAATGTCATGGGATGAGATGAGGTCAACTTTTATGGACAAATACTATCTTGTAGGATAATTGAATCAAATGTAGTCCCTTACAATCAACTTCTCCTAGATGTCCCATGAGCCAATTCACGAGGCATGGGAACGATTCAAAAACTTGATGGAGAAGTTCCCCCATCATGATATACCAAAGACGAGATTAGTGCATAATTTCCTTAGGGGTTTTAGATCAGATAATCAAAGGTTAGTAGGTACCGCTTGTAGGGGTTCACACTTCAAGGATGACAACAATATATGGTTTATCTTTGAGGAATGGCGAAGAGTTTAGCAGCACTATCTTCTTCGCATGCATTTCGAAAGCATCCTTCACTTCCCCACAAGACCGCCAAAATAACGACATCTCACGATGTGGATAGAATTGAGACTTCCAACTTGAGCAGTATTGGAAATCACCTATCCAAAGTGGATATTATTGAGAAACAATCACAAGAACTCGAGAAATTTGATGTAATCAAATAGAGAACAAAGTAGTTGGATAAGTTGGATGAGATTACCAAGCATCTAGAGTTACTTGTCAGTACCATCCACTCCTGTCAAATTTCGAGTGTTGCAGTTGATTCTTTTGCATTGAAGCACACTTTATCTTCAGCACCGTAGAGTTTAGTATCACCCCTTGCCATTCAACACGTGTACTATGTGTAGATTCCAGATCAGGGATTGTAGTAGCAAACTCCAGTATAGATGATTATGTACCAACTAGAGAACCCATACTATTCAGAGTAGTAGTTTCCACCTCTACCTTACATTCATGAGGTGAATGGCATTTGGAGCATCGAGGAGTGTAACCAGACCCATCCACCAGGACCATCTCAGTTGGGTTTTCTGGCCACCACTAGGTCGTTTCACAAGCCTCATGGAGGGAGACATTTCTAGCACCAGCCATATCATCCTCTTAATCAATCTCACCACATTTTCGGACTTGGGGATGTGGATTTCAGTAGATGCAACATGCATATTCCCATCAGCCATACCATCAGCAGTAACCTAGGTAGTATCAATATCCTCCTCATCCTCAGTATTAGTATTCCTCACATTCTGCACATCATGGGTACAAGTAGCATCCTAAAACACCTTTCAAGCCTCAGTGATCCCTTGTTGTTGAGCAACAGAGGCACCTTCGATGAACCTAACACTTAATTAATTAGCCTAGTGATGAATCTCCATTTCATCATCTTTATTCTATCAGTTTGGCCTTAAAAACCCTTGCTAATGCATGTATATAGCATTATTTTGTGGAAATTAACATTCATGATTTATTCCATTTATTGTGCATAAAATACAAATTTTAATGCTAAAATTATAGAATAAAGAAAAGAAAAAGAATAGAATACCAAAAAGGTATTCTATAACCCAAAACCTCGAGACCAAGTCAAGAATTTATTTTGTCGACAAGGAATAAAGTACGTAGAGATAAGTGCCAAAAATATAATACAAAGCCTATTTATTTATTGAACTTGCAAATGGGTCTAGCCAAACTCAGCTCACATGTCATCCCACAAGAGCTGGACAAATTGCATGTATGCCCTCGTGGGATTTTGTATTTATATTTAATCTAATAAATTTCTATATACGATGTACAGTTTTTGGATAATTGCACATGAGCCCCTGACTTTAATTTTATTTGCAAATATGCCCTTCCTAGTTCATGTATTTCTAGTTCTTGAATTTCATTTATTAAATATACCACTCGTGCTCCAATAATTAAGAAAAAATCGGGATAGATGTTGGCTAGCTAGTATTTTCATGCCACATTTTTGGATTTGCATTTTAGGCATTTTATCCATTTATTAAAAAATTAAAATGAGCATATTTTTTCTCCATTTAACATAGAAAACACCAAAAAATAGAAAAACATTTTGAAAAATTCCCAAAAAAATATGTTGCTTATTTAAATATTTATTAACTCTAGACCAAAAACCCCTAAAAAAGAAAAAGAAAAAGTGAAAAAATTAAAAAGTTCGAAAATCCAACAAAAAATACTAAAAGTCATCAAAAATCCCAAAAATATTTATATTTTCTAAATTTTCTTTATTTGATTATTTATCTATTAAAATTGATTTATGGAATTTTGGACCTTATTTGTTATTTTAATCTTTAATTAAATTCTTCCTATTTATTTAATCCCTAATTTGGGATGTTTTTTACTTTAAAAATACATAAAAATATGCAAAAATTCCAAAAAATGACAAAAACATTAAAACTATATAAAATATAAAAAACAATTTATTGTATTTTGTTTATTTTTATAAATGTTCATAATTATATTAGTCTATTTTGTATATATGGCCTTATATATTCTTATATAATATATATACTAAAAAGAAAAAGAATAGAAAATAAGAAAATATAAAAAGAAAATAAAAATTATAAAAAAACAAATGAAAATATAAATAAAGATAAAAAATGTAAAATAAAAAAACCCACACAAAAATAGAATAAAAAGAGAAGAGAAGAGGAATAATTATCATTGCCCAATCTATTATTTTCTCCCTGAGTTCGACCTCTACACAGTCTTACATACTATACACTTTTGTTGTAGATTTATAATAAATTTTAACTCCACATTTTTTATATTAATTGATTAATTGATATTGTGGGTTAATTGTTAATTGACTTGAGTTTCTTGAGCGATCATTGCATCGACTGCGGTCTTGCCTTGTGAGACCGTACGACCTTCGAAAAACCCTTGTTATCAAATGACGCTGTCGTCGAGGAGCAATACCACATAGATTGGATTTTTTATTTGTTTTTTTACTCTTGTATACATATGCTTCTTTGTTTATTTATTTTCATGATTATTTGATATTAATTCTGAATTGTCTAACACTCCTCTATGTTTGAGTTTGTTGCGAGGGACCTCTAAGCGAGGGAGGACTTCTTAGGAGGACATGTGTACCCAAGCTTGTTGAAGCTAGCTTTCTGACTTAGTTGTTAGGAGAGAGCAAAGATAAATATGGAGGAATTTTGGAAGATAGTCCATTCACTGGCATTTTATTTTATTTTTATTTTTATTTTTAATTTAAATTTGTAAATTAAAGTGAGAGAGAGAGACAACACTTAATTTGTAATAACTTGGACTCTCCTGACACTTCACACTTCACGAGGTCCACTGCTCGAGGGATTATTCCCTTGGGGGCCTCGTCGATTTTGTCATGTTTTCATCGCTTTCTTTTTTTGTTTTTCGATTTTATTTTTATTTATTTTGTGTGAATGAGCCTTAGCATAGTCGATTAAGGTCCAAATCCCTAATATATTTGCGTGCACCTATAAATTCTCTTTTGAACTTAGTCAAATCGTAATCGTTAGCTATTTAGACTTGAGACTACGTGCTGAGAGAGGTCACATACATTGCTGGCAAGACCTGCTGCGGCGGGCACCGAGTGGCATTGAAGATTGGACTTAGGACTAGATAGTTAGCATATGGTGCTTCACGTTCATAGCAATTACTATTCTATGGTGATTTCATCGGTTTGCATCTCATGTAGTGTAACTTTCAATTCTGTTACATTTCCCACATGGAGAGAGCTGGGAAGCACTATAATCTTCAAACTATGCACGCATCATCGAATTCTAACTTGCATTGCTTTTTCAACCTTCTCCCTTTGATTTTGATCATCTAGGATGTTAATGGAATTGGAAGCTCGTTACATGGTTGTATTGAAAAATAATAAAAAAAGTGATAACCAAAAAAATAAGAATTGGGACTGTTAACTCTACTAGACTTGTAAAAATAAACGTAATGGATTTATTGCTTTGGGGAGAGCAATCCCTCATTGTATATGTATTTTATTCTCACATACACACTAAGTATTAGTTCCCAAATCACATCCATGCCTATGTGTTTGTACAACTTTTTAGAAGCTCACCTAACTCTAAAAGAGAAAAGATAAATGACCATCTTTGGTCTTCACTGTGTTAATTAGGTGAACGGGGGGTTTGCTTTGTACATTGATTGTGACTTTGGGTCTATTTACATTCATCATTCTTTGAGTTAGTAGGTCCCTTAGTTTTTGAGTTCTTCTTTTTCATTAGTCCTTCTCCATTTCTTAGCCGATTTTATCTTATTCCTTGAGTCATGATATCGGGTCCTTATCTTCAATTTTATAGTTGGATTTTGCAGCTATCTCCTTGCCCATATCACCCTATCTCTGGTCCAGTTCAAGAAGGCTTTCTTCTTGAACCACAATTTTGCCTTCATTTCACCATTCTCGCCCACCCTCCTTGTTCCCTTCTGTATCATTCATTCTTTCTTCTAGAATTGTTGTGCTACTAGATCAGGCCCGCATCGAGGTTGTGATTTAAGGAATTATTTAAGTATGCCGGGCAGACTTGAGGATACTAACATTGGTGTGCTATTTTCAGTGGATCTGACATTGATATGTGCATAAATTCTTTATTGAGGACTCTGATTTTGGCACGATTACACGTGCGATTCTTTATTGAGGATTTTTTATCTTGCAGATCGGATTGACGATGTGATTGATTCCTGATGCTTTAATGATGATTCCATGAGTCATAATTGTATGATCTTTATGTGGTTATGCCCATCTTGATACATACGCTTAACGTACTACCTCTATATGTGCTTCAAAGTGACGGTGCTCGGAACCCACATGATTTTACTCATCTTCTATACTAATCAATCCTATGTCTCCTGACTCTCCTATCCCCATTTAGCACCTAGAGGATCTCTTTCTGACATCTTGATCCATCTCAGTTGTTTTGGTTGATTTGAGGGACTACATAGCCTTATGTCCTTTTGATGACTAGTGATTGATTGATTATTTTTTAGGACTTGAGACCTGATGTAAGCATTTCCCTAATTTGATTGACTTAGTTTGCATTACTCCCGAGGACTATTTGTGGGAGAATGCAACATTTTCTCTATCACTTCTTGTGTGTCCATCTTGTTGGATCATGAAACCAAGTCGTCTGATACAAGCAATCAGTCTCACTATCTGATTGTGTGTCCAATCTGTCGGAACACAGGACTGATTATCCTAGTTGTCTAGACTCCTTTGAGTCTTCTCTCCGTGACAGTCCTCGCAAGGATGAGTCTCTTTCTTCATATTATTCCTTGCCAAGTTCACAGTATTCTCTGAGGGTTATCTGCAGGAGACTATGACATTTTCTAGATCTCCGGGTCTCTTTTGTTGGGTAGGCGATCTGTCGTCTTACGAGATCGCTTTTGTTGATCCATCTGATGGATCCGACTCCTTTAAGTCTGCTCTCCTTAAAGACCCTCGCAAAGATGAAATCTATTATGATTATTCATTGCTTAGTATTTATCTCTCCCTGAGGGTTATCCACGGGAGGATACATCATTTTGTGGGTAGGCTTCACTTATGGTGTCTCCTATCTAGTGGAGCATGAAGTCGAGCCTTCTGATTTGTGTACTCGTTCTCATTTCTGGTTGCGTATCGTATTTGATGGAGCATGGAACTGAGTCTTATGATTTTGCTGAGATCTCTAACCCATCTGAGTCTGCTAACCTTGATGACCCTCACAAGGTTAAGCTATGTCTTGTGATATTCAGTGTGTTCTTAATCTTTCGACCTTATGTCCACCAGATATTGAGCAATGTAGAGAGTCTACAGTTCTTCACTTTTCGAATCTTTCTGAGACTATGAGTGACATGGAAGAATCTGTACTGATCCTTTCTCCTATGTTTCTTACGATATCAGCTTTGATCTCTCGATCTATTCCTATGAGTTGATGTTCTACTTCTCGCTACTGGATCCTAGCTTAGTTTTTGATCTATTTGTGCCGATAGCTTACACCCACCTGATTGTGTATTAGGGTGTCCTACTCTTTCGGATTGTGTCACCATTCTCAAAGGGAGATGATGACAAGAGTACAACATTCGACTGTAAGATATCGTCATGCACTTCACCATTCTTTACTAGCCTGTATATATGTGTTTTGTATTTTCATTCCTTCTTTCTCCCATGTGTCATGTGTACCCAGATCATTTGCCATATCTGTGTATTTATACCTAGGATGTACTTTGTCCTAAGTATGGGGGGTGTGTACATACGATGTTATTCTTTCTCCATTTTGTTTCATCACTCTTGTTGTTGCTTATACTTAGGCCTCTTTTACCCTAAGTATAGGGGGAGTGATGTGTATATTCTCCCTGTGATTTAATCTTTTCTTTTATTGATCTCCTCTCTTGTCTCCTCGCTTGTTTATTTTCTCTGCAATATTTAGGGACATCTTACCCTAAGTATAGGGGGAGACAAACTGAGCTGTGATTTTTTTATTCCGACCCTTGACCCTCCCTACATTTAGATACAACCTGCTATATTTAAGATCATTTCATAATAGGTATAAGGGGGATGGTCGACTTTGTATTCATTTATTTCTTCATTCTTTCCTTCTTTATTCGTCGTTGTAGTATTAGCTTTTCTATACTCGGTACGAGTTATGTCTTCTCTTTTTCTTTCCGATCTATGTGATATAACTCAAGCTAAGTATAGGGGGACGTATATACTTTAAATATACTTTATCCATAACTTGTACTTTCGTATTTTTGAAAAATATGGCTAAAATATTATATATACATATTCAATTCATTAAACCATTTAATAAAAAGATGCATATTATTCCTCAAATTCTTTTTGTATATACTGATTAATAAATCATGTAAAAATGTTTTGCAAAATGTTTGAAAAATAGTTTGAAATTTTTTTTTGAAAAATCTTTTGAAAATTGTTTGGAAAATATTTTGAAAAATGTTTTCAACCATTGTAAAATTATTTTTGTTGTAAAAAATTCTTTTCTGTGTGTCAAATAAAATGTTTTGGAAACCTATTTGCAAATGGTTCCAAAAATGGTAGCAAAAGTATTTGAAAAAGCTCTAAATACTATTTCGAAGACATTTGGAAAATGATTTTCAAATGTTTGTATGTTTTTGTAAAAAATCTTTAAAAAAATATTTTGGATTATAGTTTTCAAAATTGTTTGTAAAATGATTTTCAAATAAGTTTGAGGAATATATACATCATCTGAATAAATAAACATTTTTCACAAACTTTATATACCTATAAAAATAAGAACATATCCCTTATGTAAATCCTTAAAAAACCCTAACTCCTGTAAATAATTGATGCACACCCGTGTAAATATTTGTATATATATTTTCTTCCAAAATCTTTTTGTTTTAAAAAATCCCAAAAATATTTGCAAAACTTTTTTCAATAATCCATAAAAAGTTTAAAAATTGAAAATTGCATCATAAACAGATTTTCATTACATTGTACATAGAATTTGCATTTTTTGGATTGAGTTCGAATAATTGAACTAGTCTGACTAAGTCGAAGATTAGAGCTTGGTTGGACCTTAATGCACCTAACTTCACTGGAACCTTATAGGAACTAGATTTGAGGTAATTCAGGTCTATTCAGACTTAATTCTTTGAGAATGGGGATGGGTTCAGGATACCTCAACTACTTAACTAGAACTTTTCGAGATGCACGCATGAATCTTGTCGGTCGTGACCTAACTTGGACATTTGCACCTTTTACTTGGCTCAACTTAGTTGAAATGGTGAGGGGAATGGATTTATCGGTATGAGACACACACACACGAGCAGAAACCTTCATCCCTGTTTAGGGAGGGAAGTGCACGCTAACCGGTACAATGGCGCCACCCTTTAAAGACAAGAGAATGTGGGTTGCAATAATGCTTCAAAAGAGGGATAGTCTTCTGACTCAAGAGGAAGAACTCCTCGTGTGAATGTTGCTATATATAGTATTTCCAAAAAAAGTGTTGAAATAAAGACTCCAAAAAAGTAGACATGTCTGATTGAAAATAAAATGCCTGCCGGAGTATTTATATATTTGAAATAAGCAAGCTTGAGCTTCAAAAGTCATATCATGTGAGTCTGTAGCTAGATGACTGGACTACACTAGTCATGCATCCTCGGGTAGGTAGCTACACCGGCTGCCGTTCATTCTTATCTTCACCCCTCCTCTTGAGTTGGATGCACTTGAACTTAGAAGGTAATACCTCCCTCCTTAAGGAATGAGTTGCTAGATTAGCAAATCATTGGGTTGTCATACTGGAGAAGTCAGTTCTTTTGTTATTTCAGTTGGGAAGAGCCACTATCACTTACACTGTACAAGTCAACTTCATAGTCATAAGAGTTTGTGTATGATGTAAACTGGTTCTGACATGGCTATTGAGATGGTTTAAACTGAGTTTTGTGACTCTTGAAGGTTGTTGTGTTCTAAATCCGATTCTCGACCAGGTTTCACACGCATTCCCACACCAAGGTCTAACCTGAGCTCCGAACTTTGATTTTATGAAGACACATTTGAGAAATAAATCAATCCACTTTCTTTCTTTTTCTTAACTTTATTTTCATTTTCTGCAATCATTGCATAAGTGTTTGATAGGGACTAGCAAAGGCAAGTATAGGGGCATGATGAATCTCTATTTCATTACCTTTGTTCTATCATTTTGGCCTTAAAAACCCTATCTAATGCATGTATATAGCATTATTTTATACAAATTAACATTCATGATTTATTAAATTTATTGTGCATAAAATACAGTTTTTAATGCTAAAATTATAGAATAAAGAAAAGAAAAGAAAATGAATAAAATGCCAAAGGTATTTTATCACCTGAAAACCCGAGACCAAGTCAAGAATTGATTTGATCGATAAGGAATAAAGTATGGGGAGATAAGAGCCAAAATACAATACAAAGCCTATTTATTTATTCTACAATAAAGCATTTTTGGGACCTATTTTATTCTTTATTATTTATACTTCAAAAAAAGAAATTTTGTACATGAAAGTTGTAGATAAAAATGTGTAGAAAAACATAAATTGAGTTTGCACACAAATAATACTCAATGTACATTTTATGCTCAGAATAAAAAGCCAAAATCCTAATGTCCCAGACCCGTATCTACTAAATAAAAGCTCAAAATGTATCAAAATCACTGCTAATTATATATAACTTTTAACAAGCTATTTAATGAAGGGGTTTCCTTTTTTCAGAGTTAAGGTGTGAAAGTTAGGTTTTGAACCCTTGTTGTACCATATACCTAAATAAAATATTCATTTTATTTATTATTTTTACAATTTTAGATTTTTATATTTTTAAATATTATTTATAAGTTATATACATATTTAGAATAGAATAAAACCATAAAGAAAACATAAAATAAAACAAATCCATATAAATACATAGATGAAATACCTATAGTAATACTTATATAATACATATCCTTATTTATTTAAGTATAAAATAACATTAGAAAAATAAAAAATATATTTAAATAAGTTATAAATATATAAAATAAGAAAATCAAATAATAAAATCAAATACATAATAAAAATAAAATACCTAAAACATAGATGAATATACATTTAAATATACCCTTAAAAATTAACTTATAATAAATAAACCGAAAAAATAAATAAAAATCATATTAGAATACTATAAAATAATAAACATTTTCTATTTTATAACAAAAATATAATAAAATAATTTACTATTTTTAATTAATTATTTTAGAATAAAATAGGTTGTTTTGTCGTAACTTGGTCCTACGTGGATCAATCACGTCGCTGGTCAATTAACCTCTAATCAATTACCTCCCCAAATATGCGGAATTGATAGGCACATCGAGTCCCGCATTGTTCTCCATTTTTCCTGGGTGTTCCATCAATCCTTTTCGCCTATTCTTCACACCACGATCAATTTCAATCATCGACCATCAACGCCCATGCTCCAGAACCTCTGTATATGGCCTCGTTTCTTCCTAAATCGCCGATCAATAAGGGAGCTCATCATGTTCATAAGTAAGAACATCCTTCTTCTTTTTGCCACTTTTCCGAGCCCTAAGTTCCCTGTCTCCATTCAAATGTCTTACCATGTGTCAGCTGGTGCACCCCTGGAGCGTCTAGAGCGGCTGAAGGAGGAGGAGGTGCACCCACGGTGGACCTCCAGTCGCCCTGCTCCCTGGACCTCTGGCCATGTATAAGAGTTGCGCATTTATTTTTATTAGGCAGATTTAGTTTGTATCTTTCATTTGCTGCATTTTTTTTAGTTAGTACTTTCGTGTAGATTAAGTTAGTTCCCTCGCCGGAGCTGTAGGGATATGGCCACTGTTTCACCATGTTTCAGATCCGTTCCGACCACTATTTTCACCCCATTACATTTCCCATCACTTTCTCAATCTAAACCACTCATCCAATCCCCCTGATTGGTCTTCGGACGGTGAACTGAAGCCACTCCACCACCATTCGACGGAGCTTCGTCGCCAACTGATGAATCTATGATTCATCACTCTCAAAGTTGAAAGTAGAGCTTTATTCCCGAGTAATTAGCTACATTTCTCCTTTTATTTTCGCATTATTCTCATTCATGCATTTAGAATAAATGTCTGCATTTTAGCATACATATTTGCATTAAATAAGAAGCCAAATTCACTTGTAAATATCACATGTATATTAACATATTTTTCCTTTATTTATTTATTTTTTTTCACTAACTCAGAATTGAATAAAATCAACTCTATAGTGTACATATTACTAACATTTATAAAGGAAACATATCAAAAAAATACTAACTCGAAAAACTAATCAATAAACCCAAACCCTAGTTTGAGATTAAGAACCTTGAAATGTGAATATCTTTCTCATACATTCTCCTATTGACCCCTACTCATTTTTAATTAATGTACATACAATTACCTTCAAAACTAGACCAAAAATCAAAAGAATCGGAGTTCGTATGGGAAACTTGGGTTTTGGGCCCCTATTGTATAGTACATGTTGACCAAACTACCCCTTTATTTTATCTTTTTATTTTATTAATTATTAAAAATAGTTTAAGTTGTAAATATGTATTTCATATTTTATCTGCTTTTATTTTGATTTTTATCTAATTTAAAAATGCCAAAAAAACTGCAAAAGATAAAAATGTGGTACTTTATACCTGTAAGGTACCCCCAAACATACTTTTTTAACAGATGATTTCTTTTATTTTTGGTCCTTCATGAAAGTTGTGGATCTCATTGAGACGAGCAACTTCCATATCGACCACTTTTTTATTTGATCTGTTTTGTTATTTCTTTTTTATTTTTCTATTGATTTAATTTTTTTTGTTTTTTTCTGGGAGCGACACGTGGCGGCTCCTGGAGCGGCCACATGTCATCTCATTTTATTTATTTATTATTTACCTTTAATTTATATTTTATTTATTTACTTAATATTTATTTATCTTATTCCTTTTAAATATTTTAATTTTTCATTATGTATTTACTTTATTTATTTTATTTTTTATTATCTATTTAGTTAATCTTATATTATATATTTATTATTTTATTTATTCTAATTTTATTTTCATCGCCACATGGAATCCTTAGGGCATGCCATGTGGCCCCCCTCCTCCCTCTTCTTAGCTCGGTCACGTGCCTAGCACGTGACCACCATCTTCCCCTCTCTCCCCACACTGTGCCACCTGCAGGACCCATGTTCCACCCTCCTCCCATTGACCTACCCCCTCTACCTCTCTCTCCCTCCCCTCGTCAACCAACCCCCTCTCTCCATTCCTCTTCTCCCTCCTCCAACCGTCCCCGTGCCTTGCGCGGGCGGTTGCGCAACTCCTCCTCCGCTTCTCCCTCAACTTCACCTGTAACCAACCCACATCGTCCCCACGCCCGACTCCGCCTTTCCCTCTCCATCTTCTTGTCTCTCCCTACGATCTCCGTCCGCCCATAAATGGGGCGCCATCACCTCCTCACAAATGATCCACCATTTTTACTGAGGAGAGGAGAGAGCCCCCTTTCATTCAAGTGACAATTGTGTGTACGAGGGTCGAGCAACGGCTTCCACGTCCTTCGACGAGATCCAAAGGAGGTACTACTGCTTTGCTACAACCACAAAAAGCTGTTGTTCAGCTCGACCTAGCCGTGGTCTTGAGCGACAACCGTAGCTCATCCTCGAGCTTTTTCGCATGTGTCCCCTTCAATTCAGCCACGTCCAGGTGAATCAATCATAGGTAACCACTCTTCCTTTCATTTTTCTTCTTTCTTCTACTCTGTTATTTAATGCTTCTCCTCTTTTTTCTTCTTCCTTCCTCTTTCTCTCTGTTCTTGCTTTTCTTCTATGCATCTTGTCTTCCTTCTATTGATCTCCCCACTCGACCGCATCATCCTTGTTGCCCTGATCACTGACGCAACCGTCGTGCCCGCACCAACGCCTTCTTAACGCATCAGCCGTCTCGCAACTTCGACCACCTCCATCACACCCCCTCTGGCTTGGTTACTCTCCTATAAGTATAGTAGTTCGAGACTACCTCCTTCGTCGGTCATCCTTCCACCTTCACAACTCCTCCGCGAGGGGCTCATCAACCATGTGCATTCCATCTATAGCAGGGGCCCGATGCTCCTCTGCCTTACATGAGCCTTACCATCTCCACCATTATGCCTCATTATCGTGTCGCCGCCTGGAGACCAACCGCTCAACGTGCGATCGTTGCCTCCAAACATCGTCGATCACCCTCACCTACTAGCAGTGTGGTCGTGCACTATGCGAGACCCCACACCTTCCCCTGTCCGCAGGTGCCTCTGGGCTTCCCGCTACTCCACTCCAGTCGTGACATCGATATCCGGGTGTGTGTTACTGGGAGTAGCACTCCATTGTCACACGGCTTGCGCATGAGTGCGTTCCTCTGCAACATCGACCCCTTTAGCCATACATCGAGCTACACACCCCCTCGGGCCGCATCCCGATGTGTTAGCCTCTTTACCTCATGTACGTGGCACATGATGGTGGGGCGCATTTGCACGGAGACCCCCACGCTCTCTTCAATCACGCGTAGGTCCCCTCTAATTGGAGACCACATGTCGCACATGCTCTTAGGGAAATTATGTTCATGCCCGACCTCCAAGAGTCACGCGCGACGCATACTCACTCCCTAGAACTTTGTAACAAAGCCCTCCACAATATTGGTAATTACATCTTACTCCTTGTGCATGTTTAATAATTCATTCTATTTCTATAATATTGCATTTAGGCCCATGCCTTTGGGAACCATTTTGAACCTTCGTTTAGCATCATTTCATCATTTTAAAATTCCTCATTGGAGAACTACTTATGTGATCATTGTGGATGTTTGATTGAAATTTTATGAGCTATAATTTTTTTGTGGAAAATAACATATTTTACCCACTACGTGAACTTCAACTTGTTATAAATTATCTGCTACTCCAAAAATTCTCAAAAATTCATAGTAGGTAGATTTTAGGATGTTTTACATTGTACCCAAAATCGTCGCATTTGCATGCATATTGAGGACAGAATAAAGTGAACGATGATTTCATTAATTTAATTTTAATAGAATGAAAACTCGTTATTTTTAGGGTTTAGAATTTTTCCTGGATAGCTCAAATAGATTCATCTAGCATAAATTTATTTCCAAGAAATAAATTGGTTTCATATTTATTAAAGTTAATTTTCCCAAAATCACCTAGTCTGTATAATTTATTAGTAATTAATTAAATTTGCATCTAAAAATTCCAAAAAAAATTATAACAACTTAGTCTTACATTCATACACATTTTGTTAAGTTTCATGGGGATTGGAGTTCATTTGGTCAAAATTTGGAGATTAGCCCCTGAAATTTGCCAAAGTTGCATTTCATTCATTAATTGTGTTTAAAAATACAAAGAAATGCCTCTCTAAAAACCCTATTCTAGATTGAATATAAATCAACCTATGGAGATAGTGGCCTCCCTGGGTTCGATCTTGGGCTTGCCCAAGTAAAAAAATTGACTGCTCGCTTTAATAATTAGTTAAGTGGTTTTTTTATTAATCTGAAATTGCCCGACTGCAACAAAATTTAAACGTTAATTTCACCAAATTAACTAGTGCTTAGTTGCAGTTTTTCATATGGCACCATTACTGGGGAGGCATGACTTAGGTTAATTTTTAGGAAAATCTAGATTTTAGATTTTTCACCCCGGTAGTCTAACCTCCGATTTTTCTTATGTATATTTCTCGATTTTTTTTGCATGTATTTATTTACTTACTTTATTTGCTTTGTTTTATTTTGTTGAGTCCATCTCTCTAACCATCATCTTATTTTTGTGCGAGGGACCTGACGCGACGGAGCGACCGCTTAGGTGACCGAGCAACTCAAGAGCATTGGAGGCTGGCTTTTCTGAGAAATTAGCCGATCGAAGGGTTCACATAAATTTAAGATCGAGTCGTGAGAGAGTGTAGAGTTCTTAGGATTTTTTTCGATATTTATTTTATTTTGTAATAATTGTGTATTTTCAGTGGATTCCGTTTGGAATCTCGCATGTGTACTCGGACTTGGACTTCTCTTGTGGGTGTCGAGACATGTTTCACTCTCCAGTGAGGGCGGGGCTTTACTTGAAGGGCAAAATTAGGATAGGCACATGGTAGTTTAATTTCAAATTTGTATGTGCCCTTCGTAGTTTAGGCCATAAATCATAGAAGATTTACCATCTTTTAAGATTCTTAATGAGACACACATAGACATGTTTTAGCCAAATTAAACTCAATTCTTCCCTACGAACATCTTTTAAGATTCTTAATGAGACACATGTAGACATGTAATACTTAGCCAAATTAAACATAACTCTTCCCCATTAATAGTATATTATTTAGGTGTGGTTTTCTCGATCTGCATGTATTTAATGTAAATTTAAAAATTAAGTTTTGCATAATACATGGGGAGTGTTGGGAATAAGTGGAAATATACCTTCTTCTGAGCATGCATTGTCATTTCACGTTTGCATTCTGATTTTTGATTCCTCCCTTGTTTTACAACTTAGGATTAAAAAGGAAATTGGGACTAAATGGTAGACGTGCTTTATTGTGCTCAGATTAAACTTCAAGTGACAACCTAACTCTAAATTTGGGGTTGAATTGAGCAGATTGATTAAACAAAATTGGAAAAAACCATTGTTTTACGAGTGCATAAAGCCCTCATTTTCTGACTTTACTGGCAAGTAAGAGAGAGAGAGAGAGAGAGAGAGAGAGAGATGACACTAGGATAGAGCCAAGGCAGGATTTTCATATAAACTACTGGTTCTAGAAAAATTATTAGCTACTTCTCAGTGAGGAAATACGGGTGGTCGATAAATGGTCCAGATTTCCTTACAAGAGTGGGTGGTTTAAAGGACACTGTGTAAGCATCCATCCTCAAGTAATGGGTAGTTGTATTTTTACGGTCTTTACTCACTCCCATACTGGATGAAAGTGGATGCAACTAGTCGTAAGAATTGGGCCAGTTTGTAGGGAAATACAGGCACCTAACAGCTCATTAACTCTTTCGAAGTTTGCATTTATCACGAACTAAAACTGACAAGATAATTCAAGAAAGCCTTTATGGCCCTCACGTGTTGAGTTAGTGAAGTTGGGGGTTTCAATTACGTTTGTATTGTGTGAGTATTTTCTGAACATTCAAGTGCACTATGGAACTAGCGCCTCATTGCATATCGTGTTCTAATCAGTACTTTTGCCATTAAAGATTACTAATTTGGGGGATATTTATTCGGACTTTGTGAATCTCTCGTTTAACCCTCCAAGAAGTACGTTTTCAAAGGTCCAGTCACAACTTCGACCAACCTGGACTTATGACCCTCTTGAGTTCAGGATCACTCACTCTCAGGCTGGTCACTCATAAACCATTCCCTTTCTCTCCTCCCACCTCACCGAGGAAGACCTTTGCCTCAGTGAGAATATCTTCATTTCTAAATCCTCTTCTAATCAAGACCACATTGTTGACTCAGGCCCAAAAGAAGATTTGAGTAAAATGCCACTGAAAAAGAAAGAAGATGAAGAAGGACACCCCGAGGACCCCCATGAGGATTATACTAGACAGACTAGTTGCATCTGAGCATCAACAAGCCTTACTTCAAGCTCAGCTAAGACAACTCAATTTTGGGGTCAAACCACCACTAGATGTGGCGTACAACACCAGACAGTACCGAATTCAGAATTATTTGAGTCCGGCCGAGCTTGAAGTTGATTTTGAGTTGAAGCCGCAGTTCTTGAACCTACTACCGTACTTTGATGGGAATGCTTCTGAGGAGCCATATGCATTCCTAAGGGACTTCGAGCTCATCTACACTAACCTTAGATAACCTAATGTTAGCTAGGATTATATTAGGCTCACAACCCTTCCATTTGCCTTGGGTGACAAAGCTGACTACTAGGTGAAGAATCTTAGAACTACAGTCAACACATATGCCTAGTTCAAGGACCATTTTCTGAAGAAGTTCTACCCCCTAAGTAGGACTAACATGATGAGGACACACATCACTATCTTTTCCTAGCTACCCCAATGAAGTCTTTTGTGATGCCTACGAGAGGTATAAGGACATCCTACAGAAATTTCCTTAACATGGTATAGATGACAACATATTGATCCAGTCATTCTTCACGGTCTCAACCCTGAGGTGCAGGGTTTAGTGAGAGTTTCTTGTGGAGGTAGCTACACTTCATGTGGAGCGGATATCAGCTGGAGGGTATTCGACCAGATGGATGAGACTAGCCACTCACAGATCGCCAATAGGGCATACACCCGGTCCCCTAGTTCACTCTCATCTAGAGGGGGAAAGTTAGTTGCAGTCGATCTCTCTCAGGATGTGATCCCTAGCATGGGACTCCTTGCGAACAAGCTTACAGTAGTCGAGAGGATTGATAGGAGGGTCAATGAGTTAGACCAGAGCATCTCTAAAATTCCCAGACAGATGGAGGAGTTGACTGAGAAGGTATCTAAGAAAACGATACCTACCATGATTGTACTTGTTGCTTATGTATACTGAATTTACCATGTTCAGGAGCAGCTGGTGTCGCGGCAACCCCAGCCGCGGGAGTAGGATCAATCCTACACCCATTCGTCTCAATGGCAACCCCCATCCATAGAGACAGATCTGGAGGAGCCTCCACCAGCTTGGGAGGTGAATAGAATATCGTATACTCAGGATTGACAGAGTTACCAGCATCCCTTGACCTTTCACAACACCTCATTCACCTTCGCACCACCTCCTTCACAGCAGAGCCCTGGATTTCAGCCACCCCAACAGTAGTAGTGGCAACAGTACTGACAGTATGGTCAATAAGGGCAGTACCAGGAGAGTCAGCATGGCCCACAGTTTCAGTAGATACCCCAACACCAGCAGCAACAGAGGCAGTACCACGACCAACAGGGTCAGTCTTCCTGTTCTTCTTCTCAGTCTTTTCTACTTCCTTCTTTGTCATGTCCCATGGACTCACAATTTCAGCAGATATTTGACACACTTTGTTCCTATCATAACGAAGTTCATGACTTACGAGTGGATGTCAACCGCCTGTCTAGATGGAGAGACGAGCAGTCTTCACCCTCTACCTTTATCCTTAAAACCAAGTTCAAGCTAACCCTAATAGCCTGAACCGTTCTGGTTCTCAGCAGCACCTTGGTCAGGTATACTATTCAACAATTCTTAGATCTGAACATGAGTTTCTTTTGTGTGACGAGGCTAATCATATGCCACATAAGAGCAGAAGGACCGTGACCGTACCTGATAGGGCAAGGGACATGATGAAGGGCCTCTCTGGAACTCTATATAAGGAGTCTTCAGAAGACGAGGAGGAGAGGAATCACATTCATGGGCCCCATCAGCAACATCCGAGGATCTTTTCACAAGGAGATGAGAAGAGAAAGAGAGTACGAATGCAGCATTAGCAGCATCGAAATATCTCGGATACTATGGAGGACCTTGCACCTTTGGTTGTGGCAGATGGCATTGCAGATTCTTTTCTACAACCTATAGTAGATAGTTTTTATTTCAATCCCATGTTGCATCAAAAAGATTCATGTATTAAGAACTCTATTTCCATTAATTCAAAGAATGATCTTTCAATTCATGATTCAGAATCTTCATCCTCTGTTTCTCTTTCCTCAATCCCTTTCCCCCACGCTCTTAAGAGAGGAAAGCGCATCAAAAAGATTATGAAAGATGACCCCGATATGACATGATTTTGTAAAGAGAATATCACATTCAAGGTGCCATTTGATGAGTATGTGTCTAATCATCCTGCATTCCAAAATACCTTAAGGTGTGATGCACACCTATTAGGGTTAGAAGGAAGAAACCAAACCAATATGTGAAGACTCATGTCTTGTCAGTAGCCACAACCTATTGTCTAAAGAATCAACAATTACCAACGAGAAAGAGAGACATGGATTCTCACTACATGGAGAGTTGTATCGACAACATTGCATTTGCACACACTCTCTTACATAACGATTCTTATATCAACTACGTGGCGAACCTTGAGATGAAGCATACAAAATGGAAGTGACATGATTCAGAGAGTGGTCCAAAGTACTCATCTTCAGAGGCAGATTGCAGAATGATCTGCACTGTCGGGATTTGGTGACAGGTTCCCTCAGGACAAAGTGAGACACTTTCTTCTGGAAAGGACATAATGCATGATGCAGTTTGCCAGGTCTTTCCTGATCTTGTGAGAGATGCATCTACCTATTTCGCGATGACGTAGAGATCCATCCCTTTCGGAACAATTGGACATAAACGATGAGTCAAACGCGACTTTGGCTGAATTACTGTATTTCTTTGGCGAACCAACTACCGATACTTCTGAGTTGGTAGCTAGTACTATGCAGTTGATCCCACCTTCATGCAACATACATCTAGATTCAGATTCAGTTCATCTAGATCTGCTTGATGACACCACATTGACAGAAGTGAACTCACTACCTCCTACACTGAAGTATGCCTTTCTTGGAGTTAAAGAGAGATATCCTGTTACCATTAGGTCAGACATGGCTTTAGAACATGAGTCTAGGTTGTTAGAGGTCTTCCAGAGAAACCACAAAGCAATAGGCTGGACAATATCAGATCTCGTAGGGATCAACCCCGCTCTCTGCTCGCACAACATTTTTACTGAGGATTCACATTGTTCTAAAGATGTCGAGAATTCAAATGGTCACCAATGAGGAGGGGGTAGAGATCGTGACACGAGTACCCATGTCGTGGTGCGTCTGTGTCGACTATAGGCACCTGAATGTTGCGACCAAGAAAGGCCACTTTCCCTTGTCATTCATTTATCAAATCTTGGAGAGACTCGTAGGGAAAGCATTCTTCTATTTTCTTGACTGATACTTAGGCTACAACCAGGTATTCATAGCCCCTGAGGACTAAGAAAAGACCACATTCACATGTCCATTTGGAACTTGCGCATTCACGTGCATGCCATTCGGGCTTTGCAATGTCTCAAACACTTTTCAGCGATGCATGATCGTCGTATTTGCCGAGATGGCGGGAGATTTCCTAGAAGTGTTCATGGATGACTTCTCGATTCATGGTGATTCCTTTGAGACATGTTTAGTGCATTTGGACCGAGTCCTCAGACAGTGTAGGTAGGTGAATCTGGTATCCTGAGAGAAAAGTTACTTTATGGTGACAGAGGGTATTATCTTGGGGCATGCCATCTCCAAAAAGGGAATGGAGATTGAACCTGCCAAGGTGGAGGTGATCAAGAAACTCGATCCACCTACCAATGTGAAGTCAGTGAGGACGTTTCTAGGCATGTTGGATTTTATAGAAGATTTATTAAAGATTTTTCGAAGATTTCCTGCCCATTGAATGAGATCTCAGGGAAAGACACAGAGCTTGATGCAGATCACAAGTATCTGGAGGCCTTTGAGCTCTTTAAAATGAAGATCTGTGCCACACCTATCCTACAAGCTCCTGATTGGTCTCTCTCCTTTGAGATCATGACTGACGCTTCAGACTTCGGGACAAGGACGAGAGGGGATCCCATTTGCGATACACTATGCGAGCAACGTATTAGACCCTACACAGAAGAACTACATCGTGACTAAAAAGGAAATGCTCGATGTAGTATGGACCCTCGAGAAGTTCAGGTCACATATTTTGGGCTCTAAGGTGACAATCCACACTGATCACACAACCTTTTGATATTTAATTGAAAAGAAGGATGTGAAGGCACGTCTTCTTAGTTGGATTTTCCTCCTTCAGGAGTTTGATTTGGAGATAAAAGATAAACCAGGGGTAAAGAATGCTGTGGCCGATCACCTCTCCCGGATTGAGCTTAAGGATTCTCCTAATTTTGAGCATATTATAGAGACTTTCCCAGATGAGTCAATTTGTGTTATTGACTCACTCCCTTGGTATGCCAACATGGAGAACTTTCTTGTCTACAAGCAAGTTCTCCAAGGATGGAGTAGGAGAAGTATTGATCGACTGAAGTCAGATTCGAGGAGATACCGATGGGACGATCCATTCCTTTTCTTTAAAGTGCTAGATTGTGTTTGGAGAAGGTGTATTCCTTTGGAGGAATACCAGAGTGTCGTCACGTATCGTCATTCTCTAGAGGCTGGAGGACACCATTCAGGGAAGAGAATCGCTTACAAGGTACTCCAATGAGGATTGTATTGGCCAGCCCTATTTAGAGATGCTATTGATTTCGTACGGTCGTGCATGATTTGTCAGAGGATGGGAGGGACAGTTACATAGAGAGACAAGATGCCCATGCAACATGTGATCGTTTGTGATGTTTTTGATGCATGGGGCATATATTTTATGGGTCCCTTTCCAACTGCCAAGGACACGAGTACATCTTGTTGGAGGTTGACTATTTGTCTACGTGGGTGGAAGCTATCCCAACCTGAATCGCAGACAGAAAGACTATCTGTAAGTTTATGAGAGATCATATTATTTCCAGGTTTGGGGTACTAAAAGTTTTGATATCAGATGGGGGAAGCCACTTCGTGAATCGAGATGTGAGATCTTTAGCCAAAGACTATGGGTTTGAGTCAAGAGTCACTAGTCCTTACCACCCACTAACCAATGACATGGTAGAGGTTTCTAATAGAGAGGTGAAGAGTATTTTGCAGAAGTTGGTTCATCCTGATAGGAAGAACTGGTCCTAGCTCTTGGATCAAGTTCTGTCAGCCTATAGGACAGCCTATGAGACACCATTGGGCACTTCACAATTCAGAATGATCTATGGCAAGCCATACCATTTTACCGTAGAGCAGATTCAACAAATACGAATGGGAAATTAAGCAGATTAATTGGAGTTGTCACCTAGGGAATCTTTGTCGAGACTTGAACTTGAACGAGCTCTTGGAAATCCGAAACAGGGCATATGGCAATAGTTTGATTTATAAGGACAAAGTAAAGAGATGGCATGATTAACACATTAGGTGCAAAGACTTTGTCCCAAGGAAAAACATATGGTTATTTAATGCCAGGTTGAAGATGCTCCATGAGAAGATCAAATCTAAGTGGACGGGTCCCTTTATTGTTAAGAAAGTGCACGGGAGTGGAAGTATAGAGATAGCTGATCTCACAGATGGTGCACAATCCCATGTGGTAAATGAACAACTATTGAAGCATTTCATAGATTCTAAGGAGCAGTTAATCCAAGTAGAGGTCATCAACTTCATGCAGAGTGAGCACAGAGTAGATATATCATGTTACTCTTCATGAAGATATAGCATCAAGATTCAACAACTTAGAAGATTCCGTCACTCTTTTAGATCTTAGGTTCCTTCTTCGGGAGATACTATTTCCATACATAGGCTATTTAAAGCCTAAGTATAGGGGGAACCCCTGCTCTTGCTTGTATAGTCATTTTCTCTTTATATACTCTATAGATCTCATCGGTTCTCACACTCACTCTTATCCTAGACTTAGGTTGACCAGAGCCTAAGTATAGGGGGGACCGATGCCGGCCTTCTTTATATACTTATCTATTTATCCTCTTGACCTCGTCCGTCCCATTTTTTGATCTTAATCTACACAGGCTGACTAGAGCCTAAGTATAAGAGGCAGATCGACTTCTATACTTTTTGTTATTTTAGCTCTCCTACGCTTAGCACGAGCTATGTCTTTTCCTCGCTTCTCGTGCTCTGAGGACATAACAGCTGTTAAGTATAGGGGGTGTGTATACATTATATATATACTTTACCATAGATCATACTTTTGCGTATTTTTATATAATTTTTGTAATAATTACAGGATGGGTAAAAGTTGAAAAAACTTTTTAGTATACACGTATACTTGTATAATATGTATATTATGTGTATAAATTTATAAAATTCTTGTAAATAATACTTTTCTAAAATTTGTTGTATAATAGGAGGTATGCCAAAAAGGGTCTTCTTATTTACTCTTGCATATCATCCTTGCATTCTTAGGAAAAAATTTCATCAAATCTCTTGCACTATCAACATTGCATGTCATCTGTATATCATTTATATATATTGCATATGTTAAGTGGAAATCTAGAGGGTTCTGAACCAAGTTATGAATAGAAGTCGAGGATGGGTATCATTTGACCTTAATCTAACTAATTTCAGAGGAAACTTATAGGAACTGGAGTTACGATTTTTCAGGTCGAGCTACTTAATTCTTTGAGTCCACAAGACTATGTTCACTTGTCATCTTGATTGGTCTAAGAAGAATATTTCATACACATGCATGATTCTTTTTGACAGTGACCTAACTTGGACAAGCACCATGCACATATCTCTTCATTAATGAGGTGGTGAGGAGGTAGAATCCTTTGGCTTGGAGTAGCACATGGGTGGAAACATCCGTCCTCCTCTAGGTAGGGTAGTGCATCTCAACCTAGACTAGTGATGACAACGTTGAACGACAAGAAGATGTAGGTTGCAATAAAACTTCAAAAGAGTGATAGTCTACTGGCTCAAGAAGAAAAACTCCTCATGTACATGCTTCACCTTGTATATAGTTAAAAAACTCCAAAAAAAGAGGATAGGCCTGCTTGAAAAATAAAATGCATGTCGAGATGTGTATATGTATAGTTAATAAGCAAGGCATATGTTCAAAGTCTCATACCAAGGAAGCCTGCAGCTGGAGACTTAACTACATTGGTCAAGATCCACGGATATGTGACTACACTGGTCACAATCTATTCTCTTCTCTACCCCCTCTTCTTGAGTTGGTTGCACTTGAACTTAGAAGGGAATACCTCGATCCTCGAGGAAATAGTTGCTAGACTAGAGAATTAGAGTTACCTTGTTAAAGGAGGTTGTTTCTTTGTCATCTCTGATGTGGAGAGCTATATTTCACTTACACAGTACAAGTAAGAATCATAGTCATCAGAATTTGTATATAAGGATTTGTTCAGACTTGACTGTTGAGGTGAGCTGAATAGAGACTTGTGGAACTTGAAGGTTGTTAGGTCTTAAATTCAATTTCCAATAAGGTTCTCCCACATTTTAAATCCAAAGGTCGAGTCAAGCTCCATTTTCACCTTTTGTTCATGACCTAGGTATGGAACCTAAAATCATTTCATTTTGCACTTCATTTGCTCGAGGACGAGCAAGGATTAAGTATTGGGTGCTGATGAATCTATGATTCATCACTCTAAAAGTTGAAAGTAGAGCTTTGTTCCCGAGTAATTAGCTACATTTTTCCTTTTATTTTTGCATTATTCTCATTCATGCATTTAGAATTAATGTATGCATTTTAGCATGCATATTTGCATAAAATAAGAAGCCAAATTCACTTGTAAATATCACCTATATATCACCATATTTCCCCTATATTTATTTGTCTAACTCAGTTGAATAAAATAAACTCTGTATTGTACATATTACTAACATTTATAAAGGAAAAATATCAAAAAAATACTAACTTGAAAAATTAATCAATAAAACCCAAACCCTAGTTTGAGATTAAAAAACCTTCAAACATGCATATCTTTCTCATACAGTCTACTATGGACCCTACTCACTTTTGAATTAATGTACATTATATTTCCTTCAAAACAAGACCAAATTCAAAAAAATCAGAGTTTGTATGTGAAACTTGGGTTTTGGGCCCCTATTGTATATTGTACATGTTAACCAAACTACCCCTTTATTTTATCTTTTTATTTTCTTAATTATTAAAAATCCAAAAAATAGTTTAAGTTGTAAATATTTATTTCATATTTTATCTTATTTTATTTTATTTTTATCTAATTTAAAAATGCCAAAAACATTTATCAAAGATAAAAATGTGGTATTTTATACCTATAATGTACGTCCAAAATAGTTTTTGTATATATGATTTCTTTTGATTTTCGATCCTTCACGAAAGTTGTAGATCTAGTCGAGACGAGCAACTTTTGTTTTATCAACTTTTTGATTTGACACATTTATTTATTTATTTATTATTTTTATTTTGATTTAATTTTTCGATTTTTTGGGAGCGACATGTGGCCGCTCTTGGTGTTGCCACGTGTCACCCCATTTTATTTATTTATTATTTTTGCTTTACATATAATTTATTTACTTACTTACTATTTATCTTATTTTCTTTATTTATTTTAATTATTATTTATTTTAATTAATTATTTTAATTAATTTTATTTATTTAATTTATCTTTTTATTTATATTATTAATTTATTTATTTTAATTTTATTTTTGTCTCCATGTAGCAGCCTCAGGGCATGCCACGTGGCCCCCTCCTCCCTCTTCTTTGCCCGATCATGTGCATAGCATGTGACCACCATCTTCCCCTCTCTCCCCACGTCGCGCCTCCTGCGACTCCCATATTCCTCCCTCCTCCGATTGACCCGACTCCCTCTACCTCTCTCTCTCCCTTGCTGACCAACTCCCCTCTCTCTTCATTCCTTTTCTCCCTCCTACAACCGTCCTCGCACCTTGCGCGGGCGATTGCACAACTCCTCCTCCACTTCTCCCTCAACTTCACCTGCAACCAACCCACGTCATCTCCACGCCTGACTCTGCCTTTCCCTCTCTCCCCATGATCTTCGTCAACCTCCCATAGATGGGATGTCATCTCCTCCTCGCAAATGATCCGTCATTTTTTCTGAGGAGAGGAGAGAGACCCCTTCTGTTAAGGTGACAGTTGCGTGTACGAGGGTTGAGCAATGACCTCCATCACCTCTGGCGAGATCCAAAGGAGGTACTACTCCTTTTCTATAGTCGTACAAAGCTGTTGTTCGGCTCGACCTAGCTGTTGTCTTGAGCGACGAGTGTAGCTCGTCCTCGAGCTTCTTCACAGGTGCCCCCTTCAGTTCATCCACCTCCAGGTGAATCAATCGCAAGTAACCCCTATTTCTTTCATTTTTCTTCTTTCTTCTGCTATGCTACTCGATTTTTCTCCACTTTGTTCTCCTTCCTTCCTCTTTGTCCATGTTCTTGCTTTTCTTCTACGCATCTTATCTTCTTTCTATCGATCTCCCCACTCGATTGCATCATCCCTGGTTCCTTCGATCACCGACGCTATCGTCGCACCTACACTAACATTGTCCCAACGTGCCAGCCACCTCGCAACTTTGACCACCTCCATCGCACCTCACCCTCTGGCTTTGTTACACTTCTGCATATACAACATCTCGAGACCGCCTCCTTCACCTACTGTCCTTCCACCTTCACAGCTCCGCCGTGAGGGGAGCATCACCTGTGTGCATTCCACCTACAACAGGGCCCAGTGCTCCTCTACCTCACGTGGGCATCACCATCTCCACCGCCACACCTTACTGTCATACCGCACTGCCTGGAAACTAGAGACTCTCACCTCCATGCATCGCCGCCTGCCCTTGCCTACCAGCAGCATGGTCGTACGCTACGCGCAACCCTGCACCTTCCTTTTCCTGTTGGTGCCTCTGGCCTTCCCACTCCTCCACTCTAGTTGCACCATCGAGCTTCGTGCGTGTGTCGCCTGGAGCAACACTCTGTTGTCGCACAGCTTGCATGCGAGCATGTGCCTCCGCCGCATCGACCCCCTTAGCCAGACGTCGAACTGCACACCCCTCGGGTTACGTCCTGCCACGTTAGCCTCTATACCTCACGTGTGTGGCATGTGAGGGCGGGGTGCATTTGCAAAGAAACCTCTGCGCTATCTTCAATCGCGTGATAATCCCCCCCCAAGTGGAGACCATGTGCCGCACATGCTCTTTCTTGCAGAAATTACGTTCATGCCCCTACCTCGAGTATTCACGCACGGCGCTCAATCCCATAACTTTGCAACAAAGACCTCCATAGTATTTGTAATTGCATCTCAATCATTGTTTATGTTTATTAATTCATTTTATTTCTGTAATAGCATTTAGTTTAGCATCATTTTAACATTTTAAAAATTGCTCAGTGTAAAACTCTTATGCTGATCATTGTGGATGTTCGATTGAAATTTTGTGAGCTATGATTTATTTAATACAAATATTTTTGTGGAAAATAGCATATTTTATACATTGCGTGAACTTTAATTTGTTATAAATCATATACTTCTCCAAAAATTCTCAGAATTCAAAGTAGGTATAGTTTACGATGTTTTACATTTTACCCAAAAGTCGTTGCATTTGCACGCATATCGAGGTTGGAATAGAATGAATGATGATTTCATTAATTAATTTTTTCTAGATAGAAGACTAATTATTTTTAGGGTTTAGATTTTTTCCTAGATAGATCTCACATAGTCTCATATAGGATAATTTTAATTCCAAGAAATAATTTGGTTTGATATTTAGTAAAAATAATTTTCTCAAAATCACCTAGTCTGCATGTTTTATTCGTTAATTCATATTGCATCCAAAAATTCCAAAAAAACTACAGTAGCTTAGTCTTTCATTCATACACATTCTGGTTAAGTTTCATTAGGATTGGATTAATTTATTGAAATTTAAAATTTTGCCCCTGAATTTTGCTAAATTTGCATTTCATTCATTAATTGCATTTAAAAATACGAAGAATGCCTCTCTGAAAACCTAATTCTAGATCGACTATAAATCAACCTAAGGAGACAATGGCCTCCCTATGTTCGACCTTGGGCTTACCCAAGTAAAAAAAATGACCGCTCACTTTAATAACTAATAAATTTAGTGTTTTTTTATTAACCCAAAATTGCCCGACTGCAATGAATTTTAAACGTTAATTTCACCAAATTATCTAGGGCTTAATCGTAGTTTCTCAACCACCTCATCCTCCATGCTTTATAGCTTCACTCCTGTCGGGGCGAGTTGCCCCAAGTCATAGATTTTTTCCGTACAGGTCCCAGCTTCCAAAGACCCTTCTCTGGCCGATTTTGCACCTGGACGAAGACTCCAACTGCCCTGTTCTTCGATCGAGCTACAGGACCACAACACTGAGTCCCTGACTTTTCTAAAGGCATCCCTAGTTGTGGAAGCCCTCCTCGGATGTGTAGTACCCAAGATCATCAAAGAAGACCGTCGTATGGAGGAGGAATTGCTGATCGAAGGTTGGGGGAAGTCCAGTTCTTCCATGTTCTTCCTGAGAAACACATATACTCTGATTCGGGGAGGTGGACCAGATCCATCAGCAGCTATTGGATCCAGCAAAGCTCAGCCACTCGATCTCATATTGAGATCTAATCTCAAGGTCAATGATCGAACCGTCATCAGGCGTAGAGAAGAGGACACGTGGCAAGTGAAACAGTCTGAGCCATCCATCTTTGTGCACTTTGGGGGTAAATTACAAACTAAACCCCCTACATTTTTGTATTTATTTAATAATCTTATAATTAAATTGTGTAGTGTAAAAAAATGGACATGTTGCAGATGAACCCATGTATTTATTAAAATTGCAAGTGGGTCTAGTCCAGCTCACCTCACGTATTTTCTCAGGTGAGTTGGGCATGTTGCATATATGCCCACAGAAGATTTTGTATTTATATTTAATCTAATAAATTTATATAAGCACATTTTCTCCCTATTTGACTTAGAAAAACCAAAAAATTGAAAAAAAAACATTTTGAAAAAATCCCAAAAAATATATGTTGTTAGTTAAGTATTTATTAATTAGATTCAAAAAACCCCTAAAAAGGAAAGAAAAAAATAAAAATCTCCAAAATCCAACAAAAAATATTAAAAACCATCAAAAATACCCAAAAATATTTAATTTTGTTTCCAAATTTTCTTTATTTGATTATCTTTTTTTAAAAAATTAATTTGAAGAATTTTGGACCTTATTTTCTATTTTTAATCTTCAATTCAATTCTGCCTATTTATTTAATCCCTAATTTGGGATGTTTTTAACTTTAAAATACATAAAAATATGCTAAAATTCTAGAAAAATTACAAAAACATTAAAATAATATATAAAATCAAAAAACAATTTATTTCATGTATTTTGTTTATTTTTATTAATGTTTATAATTATATTTTCCTTATTTGTATATATAGCCTTATATATTTTTATATAATATATATTAAAAAGGAAAATGATATCAAAATTAGAAAATATAAAAATAAACTAAACATTATAAAATTTAAAATAATAAAAAAAATATAAAAACAGTAATTAAAAAATATAAAATAAAAAACTCACACAAAAATAGAATAAAAAGATAAGAGAAGAGGAACATTTTTAGTATCATTGCCCAATCTACTGTTTTCTCCCCGAGTTCGACATCTACACAAGCTTGCACGCTATACACTTTTGTTATAGAGTTATAATAAAATTTAACTCCAGATTTTTTGTTATTCATTAATTAATTGATATTGTGGGTTAATTATTGATTGAACTAGGTTTCTTAAGCGGCCATTGCATCGACTGCGATCTTGCCTTGTAAGATCGTACGACCATCGAAAAACCTTGGTTTTCACCTAGCTAATGAAGAACATGAAGGATATCAAACAAAGGCTAGATGACCCAAGTGCCATAAAGATTATCATTCATGCTCAGGTCAAAGACAATCCCAACAACTTCCACTGCAATAAGGAGCAGGTAGATTACCAAGAGCCTTCTCTTACTGAGACATGTATGACTTGTGATTTTTCATGTTTATCTAACGCCATTAAACTCAGGAGACATATGAGCTTACGTACATCAACACTATTGGGAATGAGGAATAAAGCCACTAATTGAGATTTATATTCTTATTTATCATCCATGGAGCCATGATCGAGTGTTGCAGCCAATGGAGGAGTATCATAATCAGAAAAAACATCAAAAACATGAAGAAAATACAAAATCCCAAAAAGACAATAATGGGAGATGTAGAGCCGAGTCATCACTTGAGCAGAGCACACCCATTATTGGTCCATCTTATTCTAGAATAGACAGAGCATCCCGTCATTTTTCTTTTCCTTCTTCTGTTATGGATGACATTGTACAGTATAAGTCTAGTTATCCATATGTACATATTGATTCTGATATAAGTAAAAATATTGGTTTAAGCTCTATTCCATCTCCTTATGCATTGAATAAAATCAAGTCTATAAAAAAAGTAAAAAGATCAATGTATGATACTGGAGTGGTAGGGATTATACAGAACATCTTCCTTGAGATGCCACTCTCGAAGGCCATGGAGTACATGTTAGTTGTGAAGAAAGGAACAAAAGAGGCATGTACATCAAAGCATCAACCTAAGTAGAATAAATGCAAGAGAAGTGCGAAGCACATTCTGACTATGGCCACTGTGAATGCTTCAGAACTTTCCAAGCAAAAAGAAAGATAAGGGAACATATCTTATCAGATGTGAGATTTTTGACCAAGAGTTTGATCGTACTCTTCTTGATAGAGGATGATGTATAAATCTCATGACAACCTCACTACTCAAAGAGTTTGAGTCGGGGCTGCTCAAATCAACCAGGATTATCCTTTAGTTTGTTGATCGATTGATTAAGAGGTAAGGGGGCATTTTAGAGTATGTTATCGTAATAGTCAAAGGAGTGCAATTCACACTGAACCTCATTTTCCTAGACTTGGATACCTCTGCACCGTTACTCCATACCCTGATCCTACTAGGACAATCGTTCCCTCGAACAGCCGAAGCAGTAGTTGATTATGGTACTAGAGAAGATAACATTTCAATCCAACAACGATAAGGTTATAGAAGAGATGATCTTGGATCTGAATCCATCAAAGTAATAGAAAAATCATGTTACTGTTGAGAAAGAGGACTGTGATTTTTCAGCAGAGATCAGAGACATTTCCTTATCTTTGGATTGCTTTGAGACCCAAGAATTCCTCTCCAAAGAGGAAGTCCAGGAAAGCAGGGAAGCACATTCGAGTTTGCCTCTTTTATTGAGGATAAGTTGTATGTAGATGAGCTAACTGAGTTATTTAATAATCCATCCCAAGCTAAAAAAGAAGAATTCATTGCAAATTTGTTTGAGCCAAGGGTAGCCACGATGGATAACACACAGTTGACATTTTAAAATATTAGACATGTGGGCCCCAGGTGAACCATTTTGCAATAATTGTTATTATAATCTTTTGACATATCAATAAAGGTTATTGATTTATTTCACCCCTTGCCTGAGAATAAATGAATGAATGCACTTATAAGGTCCCTTAGTAAAATTAGGGTTATGTATCATTGCCATCTTAATAATCATATAATCATTGATTCAATGGTTGAATCATAGAGGTTGGTGCTTGGATGATATCTAATGAGTTATATTGAGGACTCATCAAGCACGATCAAATGATTGTTAAGAGATGATCTCCAGCCTGAGAAGGAGATGGAAATTCTTCTCTAAAGGCTAATATCCAACAACCTCTTGATGTAGGTCCTCTCATAAGAAAAGAGATTCGGAGGTGTCAAATAAGTTAGGTCAAAGAGTTGACTTAAAGAGAATTAGATAAACAAGACATATGTTGTATGCTGTCACGATAAAGGCACGCATCATCTGATAGGAGACAGATGTACTACTATATGTCTAAGTATGTACATCAGGCAGACCATTAAGATGACGACCTACTCAAGGTCTATATACCGGAGAGATGGTGTGTATACAAGGGCATTTGAGTAATACGATCTTTCCAAGGGATCATACAAGTTCACTACTGAATCGGAAGACATGAGCAAACTCATAAGGTATTGGCACTGATCAAATTCCGTGCATGATCATCTTGCTTTGGAAGCATGACAAGAATTTATAGGTATGATATATGCTTTTGGAAAGCATATGATCGATACCAACTCCCAATGACCGAATGAGAAACTTAATGATAAAATCATGAAGGAGACAATTTAAATATGATTTAAAAATTCGAGTTTATTCTAGGTCTTCTAGTATGCAGGATGTACGAATATTAGGAAAATTCAAGGGTGATGTGATCACAAACGATTTTGTAACCATGACACTTCCATTCCGAGGGACTAATGAAATAGGATTAGCTTTTAGTGACTCCTCTTAGAAGATTAGTAATCTGATCTTAGTCCAAATGTTGGACATTTATCTTAATGGGATACAAATGAATTGAGAAGATTAGATTCAAGGTTTTATTTAATCAAACATCTTTGAGAGGACACATGGATTTAGATATGAGATAAGATCTCAATATCCAAGTCTGGAATGTACAATCATCATGTCCTTATCTCCAAGCACTATAAAAAAAACATAGTATCAGCAAGTCCGTTTATCCACGCTGAGTTCCCGTCATGTAATCGTAAAGTGCTTGCAAGAGCAATGGGAGAGAACATGTGCTCGCTCGCTTTGTGCACGCTATGCGGATAGACGCAATCTCAAACACGTGAGCACATGTGTACTCTCAGTCATCGCAAGCAAAAATGTGCGAGAACATTGTGGTCACCTTTATGCTCACCTAATCCTTTCATAAATGATATTTCAATCACTGTTGGGAGAGCACCTTTAGCGAGCATACACGCTCTCTCTAAACAGAATCGTAAAAAAACTTACAGGTTCATCGAGGTTTTGAAGCCCCGTCAAACCTGTACTACCTGCTCTATGTAGGTGTTTAAATAAATAATCGAAAATCATACCTAAGATAATGATTGAGTATACAAGATAATAGTCCCTTTATATATTACATCATCTACATCAAAGTTAACTGATATGAAATGGACAGTCAAACATATTATCTTAAACTAAGTAGACTCAATGGAAAGCACAAAATTATTGTACATAGACAAAATACATTAAACACTATTTAAATGTTCATACAAATGTAAAGTTATTCTCTATTCTATTTTTATAAAGCATATTCACTTCTTTTTCACAGGAAAGATCTTAGAAATCAAACTATGCTTTGATTTCTTTTTCTTTTTTTTCCATTTATTTAAACCTTATATATTCGGGATTCTTCTTCAGGATTCCTCCCCTTCCTCTTTTCTCTCTTCTTCTTCATTCTCCTCTTGAGGCACTGGTGGTCTTTGTGACATATTTATACTTTAATAAATGTAAGCAAGTAAAGAAGAAAATTAAATATTTAGAATATACTTATACATATATTAATACTTACATGTATACAGTGAAATGTTCCACAGCTTGGTCACTTGATCAACCAATATTGCCATCTAAGACTCCATAGATGGTGATGGTTGTTGTGATGAATGAGGCTGGGATTATGATGGTTGTCCATAAGCAGAGTAAGAATGTTGATGTTCCTCCACATAATATGGAGAAAGATTGGCAAGTGTTTGCTTCTTGTTAGCAAAACCAGCATCCCTCTCCTCCAAAACCTATAGTCAAATTTAATAACCATATAATCTGCAGCGTATACACATTTAGTCACTTAAATATTATGTTAATATATATGTTTGCATAAGGTTTTATCAAATGGGGGTCATTGGTCTTTAGGAGTACTGACCCACTTCTCAGCATCAAGGGCCATATATCATTTTGAAATTGAAAATAATTTATAAGAAATTAAATATCAATACCAATTTTAGTTCTTCTATTCATTTACAACAAACCAGAATAATATACCATCACTTCTCTTGCCTCAGGCATAGACCAATCGGAATCACCATCTTTTCCTCGCTTATGTGTATTGGCCCATCATTTATCAACAGATTGTTCTCTTTCCAACTTAGCAGCCTAAAAAATATAATTTATATAATATATTGCATACGTCAGAAATAAACATCATTTTTTTAAATATTACTCAAATTTATGTATCTAATCAGTCCATACTTGATTGTGGCTTTTAGAGCCACTTGTCAATCTAATCTTTTGGTTTTGGCAGTTCGATCTACCACCCTCGACCTCCTCCCAAACTCTGCATCACAACTGAATGAGTAATAAAATCCAATCCACCTGGAAAAAAAATCAGATCACGGTTTTAATATAATCCTAAATTTAAGAGATTATCAATTTTTTAAAAAATATGTCCTATGTGCACCAAGTTGGAGGAAATATCTCCATCTCCTCAAAACTCATCTCTTCCAAGCCAGTCTTTATATGTGAGTCCCTTCTGGCCTTGAAAAATATGTCACTCATCCTTTTCTCCATCGTAAGAGTGAAGGCTCGACGGTAGGACTCCTTCCCTAAAGAAGAAGCAAAATGATGCCTACACTGCAAAATTATAAATAAATATGAGGTAATAGAATATATAAGAATAAATTACCTTGTGAGTGAAAATTTCTTACCAAAAACAAGTCGAACAAGCTCTCCTACTCAACGGTGGGAATGCGACACCACTGAAACTCAGTGAAAGTCGTTTGTGACTTAATAATATTCGTTATTTCTTTAGCAACCTTATTACTATTCAGAAAATCCCTACATAAAAGAGAATTACATTATATATCTATATGGATAGAAATTTTATTAAAATATTAATTATGAATGTTATTTACCTCCCATCAGCTGAAATCTATAGAATAGGGTAAGAATTGAAAGAGTAACTTCCTACCGACGGCATATTCACATCTATGCTCTAATGTGCTGATGAAGGAGAAGCCAAATCCATAAAAGGACGAGCTAGAATTGGGATAGGCTAAGGCTTAGGAACCTATGAAGATGATGGCTCACCGAAAATACCTCCGTACAAAGGAGGTGGGAGCACTCAAAAACTTGTAATATGCCATGAGTTGGCGCATCTCATGAGAAACAAACCCCAAAACGATCGGTGAAGTCTAAAGAGACTATGATGAGGATAGGCGACCGAATCGCTAAGATCCATGTGAACCTCCACATCCAAAACCAGTCTTGTCTATACAAACATGGAAGAATTTTAGTTAAAGTTAAAAAATTAGATTTATATTTTATCGAACTTTGTATCTTAATCTTCACTGCTTGAATATTGTAAAATATCGTTATTTTCCTCGGTACTATCCTCATTAGACGATTCTTCGTTTATATCATCCACATCTTTAATTAGATTTACACTTGATACGGAATTTTTGCTAGTAGAATATTATCAATAATGGGGATAACTTATGTAATATTATTATGGTCTTAAAGAGGTATGAAAGTCTCATCTCCGTCTTCATCCATATTGTTATCCTCCTTACTTATGTAACTTCACAAATTTATTCGTACAACGGTTAAATAATCAGTATTTTTTCTTTTTCACGAAACTTGAGGAAGGCGACATACTTGGTCCACTTGTGTAGCTAAGACAAATGATTCATATCTTCGTATATATTTCCTTTCTATAACATCAACTACATTATTTATTTTATTAATAACTACATCCTCTTTCAAGTCATACCAATCGCATAGAAATAAAAAAATCTTGTTAAGACTTGGAATATTGTACTCTACTTCCAAAACTTCTTTTAGGATTTCATTATAGCCTATACTATCCTCTTCGTAACGAGATCTGCAAACCATTGCCCCATAATTTTGAGTACTTAGATTTCTGGTTGAGGTAATCATATGAAACGATAACCATTAATACACCAACCATTGTATGAGAGGGCTTGATATATCATACCTTCTTAAAAATGCTTAAGCATCATCATTCGTTTGTCATTGGCTGATAGAAATTTAATCATATTTTAAACAACTCCATAAATTTAAGCTGATAATTACTAACAATATGATCATCATTCCAAGATAGATTCTCCTCACAAATATTTTTGTAAATTCCCTATTTAATATTTAATAAAGAATATTAATTTTTATTAGAAAAAATATATACAAAACTTTAAATAGATATATTTTGTTATTTCATTGCAATTTTCTAAAACATATAACTCACAGGCTTCTTTCTCTTTCTTTGACATCAAATGTTTTCTTCTTTTCCTATTGGCTGAGTTGATGGACGAAATATGCTTATGTGACAATCTGTGTTGGAAAGTCTAACTTCATTTCTAGTTGGTCTAGTGTGGATCATCTTCACTTCATCAGGAAAATACCTTGCATAGAATGTTGCCACTTCTTCATATATATATTGGGAACTTATCGAACCCTCTACCCGACATTTATTTCTTTCTTTATGTTTCAAAAGAACATAAACCTATCATATTACCATATATAATCTCAAATCAATAGTCTATTAACTAAATATAATAAAATACTAAATCACATATAATCTACCATTACCTTTCAAATGGATACATCCATCTGTACCTGACCGGTCTACCAACCTTAGCCTCATGTGGTAAATGAATCATAAGATGCTCCATTAAATCAAAAAATGTTGGTGAAAATATCTTCTCCAAATTACACATTATAACTAGTATATTCTTTTCAAGATAACACATCTCATCAACTTGGAGTTTTGTGGAGCATATAATCTGGAAAAATCTACGAACATCTAATAGAACATCGACAATATATTTTTTTATAACAATCCTCTGAACACTATTGGAAAAAGTCTCTTCATAAACACATGGTAGTCGTGACTCTCCATTCCTTTAAAATAAAACTTCTTTAAATAAATAAGATTTGAAAGATTGGATGCGTAACCATATGGAAACTTTAAATGCCTGGCCCATTCGCATGCACTTCTCACTTGTGCCTTGTCTAATGTATACTTTGTTTAGAAAACTTGATTACTTTTTGATATACAACTTTGGCCAATTACATAGTATTTTTAATTCATGATGAGATTTAACTGAATCCTTTGTACGCCCGTAAACATATAGAACTGTATGAAATTTATTATCGAATACATTTTTTCGATATGCATAACATCCAAGTTATGTCGAATCATTAGCGTACTCCAGTAAGGCAACTCTCAAAAAAATGTTATCCTTTATCCAATTGTGAGTTTCATCGAAAGCTGGTAATGGTTGAATATGCTCATCAATGTCGAGGGTAGAATTTTCGAATTCTTCGAGCTCTAATAATAACATGTCACTGCTCTTCATAATCAGAGGATCAGATAATTCGATAGTATTACTTTTAAAATGATTATTTTGATTTCCTATATAGATGCCCTTTCGGAAGAAAATGCCCATGATAGTAAAAAAAGAAAGATTTCTTGCCATGATGAAGTTGGAAAGATTTTCTACTCTACACACAATAAGGACTACTCTTTCATCCATGAGTACTCCATCCAGACAACATTCCATATGCTGGAAAGTCATTTATTATCCATAGTAATGCCAGTTTCATATTAAAAGACTGGCATTTATTGGCATCATATGTATCAACTCCGTGTATGCATAAATTTTTCAACTCACCAACAAGAGGACGTAAATACATGTCAATGTATTTCCCAGGATGAGTAGGTCTGAGTACTAAGGGTGATAAAAACATAAAGTGGAGCTTATTATAAACCACTAGATATATTATAAGAGTTGTTATACTGGCCAGCAAGAATAGTCATTTCTTCTACCGTGTGGGTTGAATCCATATGTACACAAATCGATAATATAGTTCCTTTTCTCCATTGCAAACGACGGAAAAGCATCCATCAATTTTTCTAACTTTCTGGATCTGATGGATATTCTATATACTATTGTTGAGTACGATCTACATGCCACAACAACTCCTTTGTTATTACTCTATAATAATACAATCTCTTTAGTCGAGGTGTTGGTGGAAAGTAATGTAAAACTTTCCGTCCAACTCTACTTCCACTTTTACTTGACTTCTTATATCTCGGCTCATTACATTCTGGACAATAAGTTAAATTCTCATTGTCACCATAATACAAAATATGATTTTTTGTACAACAATCAATTTTCACCTCCGCTAAACCCATCTTCCTCATCATTTTGTCAATTTATAACAATTGTCGGGCAATTCAAGATCTTCAGGAAACATTTTCTTCAAAATAACCAACATGCATCAAAATTCATGTTTGCCATATTGTATTCCATTTTCATAGCTAAGAGTTTCGGCAATGTCTTTCAACCTGACCATAATGTTTCTTCTGCCTTTTTCAAAAGCTCATAAAATTCTCCGGACTCTCCATGTGGTTTTTTACTATCAAATGTTTCATCCATAAAATCCGATCCTACGACATTCATCACCATTTCAATAAATGAATTATTTTCAGGAACATTTTTTGGTTCATTCACTGGAGAAGAGATTACTTCACCATGTCTCCACTACGTATAGTAACCCTCCATGAATCGTTGTCTATATAGATGTTATTGAACTTCATATTTAACATTCTTCTCAAGTAAACAACATTTGAGACATCGACAAATAATTGTGCCATCTAAATCAACAACCGTAGAACCGTTGATGTAAGAAAATATCGTAAACTCCTCTAAGTCCCATTTAAATGACTCCAATAAGCGTCCTTCTTTGATACTTATACATCCACTTCATGTTTCTCGTCATCCTAATAATGAACGATAGGTTTTCGAAGTTAGGAGATAAGAGAAGAACTTTTTTATTCATATTAAGTCTTGCTCATGTCTTTAAAGATTCAAAAACTAAATTAAGAATATTGTCACTGCATGCATGTTAGATTCTTTATCTGAGAAAATTTCAGCATTATAACAACGTACCCCTTAAATATACCCCATAAATTAAGGTTAATAGCCTTTTAAATTGTTATCGATGTAACAATTGTTAAGATATTAAGATTAATTTGGTATATCAAAGAGGAACATGGTTATATTGCCGAAAACGAGCTTAGATATAATCACTAACATATATGTAGCGATGATGATCTTAATTCAGTTTTTGAATCTTTAAAGACTCCCCTAGTTCGAGACCTCCGAACTAAGGAAAGCTAACATAAATGTAATATTATACGGATACCTTACATCACTAATATGTACATGATACATATGAGGATGTCGAGATACCGGTGTAATATATACATTTATGATAGCCCGACATTTACGAAGATTTGGATGGTTTATGATTGGGATATAGATCTAAGTGATCCTACAATTGTGTCTATGAGTGTTTAATTTATTGGGGAATGTACCTGTAAAAAATATCCTCCCCTATACACATCAAAATCCACAACCATTGGATAAAGATATCTCATCCCGAAGTGAGTCGAATAAATTTTTGAAAAAAATATAACACATAGGAAGTGATGAAGTTCTTTCAATGTGTTGCATACGATGATAGACCACAAAATCACCCTCTTAATATCGTCGTTTTAATTGCGTAGCATAGGAGGCGATTTTGGATCTATGGAGAACCACACTCTTGAATATGTGGAGTATTTATAACTTGGTAAGTGTACCAAGGTCGAACACAGGGACGCAAGTCTCCTCGCCTATTAATCAGAAATTAATGATTAAGTTGAGTGACTAGATTCATTGATCTAGTTCTCCGTACCACAGATAAAATGATGCATACAACAAAAAAATGCACTCAAATTATGATGCATAAAATGACTGATGGGAAAAACCATGCACAATATTTATAAATGATGCATACGTAATGCAAGACAATTAAACACACATAATAAGAATACATATTTTTCTATTTTATTATATGTAGAATAAATGCAATATGCAAAGAAATGCGATGCATAGGATGGATGATCAGCATGCAATTTTTATTTAGGTTTTCAGTAATTATAGATGATGCAAAATGCTATACAAGGTTATGCATGCTAACTAAATCAATATGCAGACAATTATCCCCGAAAAATAATCAGATTATTGAGCAATTCAAAATAGATTCAATTTCAGTGTCATTTGAAGCAAAAAAATATATCAAATATCTAGCAATGGCACTAAAATAATGATCACTAAACACCTTAATTATCTAACATTTAGCATTCTGAAGGTGTCAAAATAGAAAATAGAGCATATCAACATGTAGAGCATCAAATTATCTTCATGCTCGAGATATTGAGAAAATAGTGCAAGGGCATACTTGTGATAAAAACTATGAAAAATAAAAGAGATAACTATGCATAATAGTCCCTAGAGAGGGCATATTTGCAACTTAGGAAACTCGGTGGGGATCCTATGTAAATTTCCCAGGTGCGCATGTGAAGCACACACACTTGGGAAGGAATTCTTTGTAAAAAGGAAGACTTGGCATGTATGATCAACAAAATGCCCAACCTACACGCATGTTGCACGCATGCGGTCCAGGCTTAGAGAATGGGCGAGGGTCGACTGCTGGTTCGGGACACATGTCGTGTCTCAATGATATGTCCTTGTTAAGGCTCCACCGAAGATCCAGGTGTGGATCCGAGGCACCGTTGTCGGGGAGGAAAATGACTTAGGTTTTTATTTAAAAAATTAGTGTTAGATTTTCCACACTTGGGTAGTCTGACCTCCAAGGCCTCATTATAAATTTCCCCTTTTTTAACATTTATTCTTTAGCATTTATTTTCTGTCTTTATTTTTTATTAACTTTTATGTCAACTCTCTTACATTTTCTCTCTTATTGTAAGGTACCTGATGTACTTGAAGCATTTTTTCCTGAAACCGACGCATCTTCACCGACCATTTGAAAAGCTATATAAAATTAAGATCGCGTCGAATCATGAGAGAGTGCAGAGTCTAGGAATTATTTACAGCACTTGTAATTATTTGTAGTTATTGCTCATTTATAGCGGTGTTCGTTTGAACTCTCGCATGTGCAAGAAAGACTTGAACTCTTTCTCTATGGTGTGTCGGACATGTTTCACTCTCTTTTGAGGGTGTGGCTCGACTTGAGTGATTCGTAGGTTAGATCTGCACTATGACTATTAATGCTTCTAGGATTTTATTGCTTGTGATCGTAGAACCTAGGATCATACTTCACTTTAATTAAGACACACGTTAGATTGTTCAACTTAGTTAAAATTCAAATCAATTCTTCCCAGGTAATAGAACATTTTGATAGGTGCATTTTTTGTCGGTTTGCATTCATATAGAATAATTTTCAATTCTTGTATTGCATACCACATGGAGATTGAGAGGAATCGTTGTAAGTCTTCTAACTAAGCATACATCATTGTCTTCCACATGCATTGGCTTTTCCCAAATTTTCTCCCTCTATTTCGTCACTTAAAATTTAAAGGAAATTGGGACTGGACAGTAGATGTGAGTTTCTGCTCTTCTAATTTTTTATTGATCACCTAATTAAAATTAGGACTGCAAAACAAGGTCGACTAAATTAAACCATAAAATTATGAAATTTTGCGGGAGAACAACACCAAACTTGGATTAATTTATCTATCTGAGTCAGCGAGATACGACACTTAAGGATAGAGCCAAACTCCGTAATCTTCGTTCACACTACTGATTCTATAAAAACGATTAGCTACTTCTCAGTGAGGAACCATGGGTAGCCATTTACGGTCTGTCTTTCCTTAGTAGAGTGGGTGGTTTAAAGGACATTGTGTAAGGCTCGGTACTTAAGTAATGGGTACATGTTTTACGCTATGTACTTACACCCATACTGGATGAAAGTAGATGCAACTAGTCGTAGGAATTCGGGCCAGCCTTTAGGAAAATTTCCGGCACCTAACAACTCATTATTTCTTTTCCAGAACTGAAGTTATCACCAATTAAAAATTGATAAAATAATTGGATGAACTCTTGCGACCTTCATTGTATGGGTTGATGAACATGGGGTTTGAATTGTGTTTGCATTGGTGTTTGTAAATCGATGCAAATACCAAAATCCACACACTTGTAATTAGGGTTTCTTCTGTTATCATGTGCACTTGAACATTTTCAGCCAAGATCCATTATGACAACTCATCCACCTTATTTGAAATTAATGGGACATTGGTCTCTGCATCCACCTGACTATTTCTTTTCAATCAAACCCAAATCATCTAAACCCTCTTCTTCCGAGCATACTCCAACATTCACGGGAGACTCTCACCCACGGATGAATCCGACCCAATCTATTAATTCCAATCTATTTTACTCGGATCATCCGATCAAATTCAACACTCCTTCGAATTTAGCACCGCACCCACCCTTTTCTACACATGATTCACTTCCATCCTGGGCCGACCCATCTTATTCTCGATTTCTCACCAAACCTCATGAACCTCTCAAAGATCAAACCACTTTTGAGGCAAATGATTGGACAAGAAACCAACCCCCACCGATTTTACTTTCTCATCAAAATTTTGTTGATGTGGGACAATGATTCACAGAGACACATCCCGACCGGACCTTAGGGAATAACATGGTGGACCAACCAAACCAAATGGAGCGACCTGCACCTAATGATCATCCATACTGTATTGACCTCGGCGATCAAATGTTTATTGACCAACCCGTATACCACTCCTTCGAACAACCTGCATACACATAGGATTGGACTGATGATATCGACCCACATGAACCTTGTATGCTGACGTCACCATATGAGGACCCAAACAATCATGACCATGGAAAGAGGCTCTACTCAATCCAACAGTACATGTCTGAGTCACAATATGTTGAGTATGAGAGCTATAGATTCCCGCAAATTGAGAAGACCACCCATGATTGATCAGGAAAACTTTTGGAGGATGAAATGTCAAGAGAGAGGGTGGATATGTTGCACATGAAAATGGAAGATGAAATGATTGGATCTCAGGTTGAAAACCCAGTGAATACTCAGAAACCCAGCAACTCTATACACCCTACAGATGACTCTAATAGTGACTCCTCTGAATACTACTCCCTTAATGATAACTTTGACTCTTGCTCTGATCAAAACACCTCCTCTATTACGGAAAGCACCACTTCTACACATCACACTGAAAAAAACTAAAAAAATCGAAAAAGTAAAAAACACCCAAAAAACTGAAAAAACAAAAAAACCCTTAAAAATTGAAAGCGGAGAGGATTCGAAGAATTTGGATCCTACTCTGAGGAAGAACTGGACAAAAGATTGATTTTTGAACTTCCCTTGAAACAAGCCAATGAACACTTCCCCAACCTGGAAGATTTTTAAAAAGTAAATTAATGCCAAAAAAATCAGACGGGAAGAGAACAAAGATCGAAGGGCATATATTGTCAATGGTCACTACTTTGATGATGAGAAGAAAGACTAAGAGGTGCAAAGTGAAGTTGTTGCCTTGATTTGATTGTGGAATCAAAGACGCAACATTCACCCATGCCTGAATCTATGACGAATCATCAATCAACATCCTCCCGACCTCCGTGTTCGACAAACTTAAACTCGAACTAATCTGTAAATCAAGAGATATCGTTCAGCTAGTTGATTGATCTATTAAACAATCGAGAGGAACAATTTCAGTCATCATTACATTCCAAGGTACTCTGCTCAAAGTAGACTTCATGATCATTGATATTGAGCATCAAGGAGAATTCACCCAGTCTGCAATCATTCTCAAAAAATCGTTCTAAGCCTTAGCTAAGGAAACTGTAGAGTGCGAGACTCGAAAAATCAATTTTACAGCATTGGGAGCACTTCAATCACATACAATCATTGAGGAAACAAGATGTTCCAAGGCAACCCAAAAAACCATCAACAACCATGACCATCAAGCGATAGAAGAGCCCTACCCTACTGCTACAATTGAGATAACGATTGTTGAGCACACCATTGGCTCAGAGACTCATCCCATCCTCCCATTCCCCATTGCTTGGACCCCAACCACTATCATGACAATTCCTACAGAATAACACCTGATACATGATCTTTGCTATATCTATTGTGATTATGATGAGGAAAATTGAGCATGGGCTTACCTTAAGTCAGACAAGAACTTCTCTAACAGTTTCGATCAAATTGTTCTGACCTAGGAATGCACCAACGCCAAGTCAATTGAGATCAAATATGTGAGAAGTGCACTAACCAAGGAGGAATATTTCAATATTTATTCATCTGAAGACCAGATTGTCAGCACCTCACTCACAGGACATGTACCTTTACAGATAATACATACCAAAATATCCATTCTAGTTGCTCCTTCATCTAATCAGTTACCTGGTAAATTGACTAAGAATGTTGCCTTCGACACATCGGAAAAGGAATCGTCTGATAATTCCTCATCAGATCAGATTAGGTAATCCTTATGAGGGATCTCAGTTTGACGGTTCTGAAGCCCTATCTAAGCAAACAACCAAATATCGACTCCTGTTGGATGGCTCCTACTCCTCACTACTATTCCTCGAGAGCAGACTCTTTTGGTCTCATTAAATATACCAAAATAATCTCCTATGACCATAATGAGACTGGTGCTTTAGAATATTTATCATCTGAGGATGAGGCAATTGACCACAAGACTAAGCACATCTTGATAAAGCACCTTAAGAACAAGAAAAACTGGAGTGCCTCCACCTTCCAATACTATTTTTCTGAGGATAAGTCCAATGACGACTTGGAATCATCTTATTCATATGCTTCATCTTCTTCCTATAAAAACACTCTCCAACATGATTCTTCTGAGGATAACAATGATAATATCTAGGACTTGTCGACTTCGACTTCATTATCATTCAACCATTATGTCATCATGCCATAGTCTCATAGAAATATCTACAAAAAACCTCCTTAATCATTGGTAACCCTCCCTCCTGACCCCATCGGATCCCGTGTTCTTCTTCCTCTACTTAAGCCAAGGCCTAAGTATATTTGTGGAACCGATGCCATCCGTATATACCACTCTCCTAATCCACGTCAGTCCTCAACCACCCCATTTCCACCCTTCTTCCATACTTAGGTTGACCAAAGCCTAAGCATAGGGGGACACGATGCCCAATATATATACTCTCGTCATTTCTTTCTCTCGACCGCCTCATTTTCTCCCTTCTTCTATATTTAGACTGTTTATAGCCTAAGTATAGGCGGCGGGCTGATTTCTATTTATTTTCTTTCTTTGTTTCTTTTTCACTTTCTTACGCTTAGCCCGAGCTATATATTCTCCGCGCTTCTTGTACTCTGAGGACATATCACTCGCTAAGTATAGGGGATGTGTATATACTCTATATTTACCCATAGCTCGTACTTTCCCATAAGTCTATATTCTTATTTACGGGGTCGGTAACTAACTCAAATAAAAAAACTAACCAACTTTGTGTTTTATGCAACTAACACTGAGTACGTAATCTAAGTTTTGAAAAAAAGGCTTCTTATTTTCGAAAAAAAAAACCTTGCATTTAAAAAAATAAACAAACAAAAAATTCTTGAAGCAAAATTTTGAAAAAAAAACAAACAAAATGTTCTTTAATTAAAAAACTCATAATTTTTTTCTGCATTCCATACATTTGCACTTCATCTAGCATCTCATGCATCTGTGAAAAGCCCTTGGGTTCTGAACCGAGTCATGAGAAGAAACCAAGAATGGTCTGGACTTGACCTTAATCCACATAATTTTAGACGAACTTCATCGAGAAAGAGGATTTTAGAAGCTTCAGATCTTTGACTTAATTCTTTGAGTTCCACATAACAATGTGCAGAATTGACTCTTAGTGTTTGACTTGGTCGCCTCATTCTGGGTACGACTCTTGAATAGGGAATTAATTTGTACTATCGCACTATGCACTTAGCCCAACTCAGACGGGGTGTTGGAAGACTGTGTGAGTTTTTTTTATAGTAGCATGGACATCTAAAGATCGGAGTACGAGTTGAAATAAAGCTTAGGATAAGGGATTGATTGTTGGGCATAATTTTTTCTAAGACCCCAAAACATGTACAGAAAAAAATCCATATCCATAGGAGCACAACAAGATCCACGTAGAGCTACCAAAAATCCAAACAAAAAGAAGCCAACTACTAAATACATATTTGACCAAAAAAGATCCAAGCTTGAAGACAACCTGCAGATCTTGGTGGAGACTTGGCTAAACTGGTCGGCTTCACAAGGAGAAGTGATTACAGTGGTCACCCTCCAGTTCTTTTCTCCTTCTAATTTCTCTCCTTTTTCTATTGACACAGTGCGACAGACCTTAGAAGGAAATACCTGACTCTCTGAGGAACGAGTTATTGGAGGAGAGGTTTGCATGGTAGTCCGATATTCTTGATGGGAAGATCTAAAACCTTTCACACGCATGAGGCAGTTGTTCAATGTTCATGGGGTATGCTTTGAGAAGAAGATTGATTTAAGATGACTTCTAAACCGAAATTGTGACAATCATTTATAGAACATTTAGGTTGTTGATTTTAAAACCCTAATTCTCATAGAAGTTCCGCCAAACTAATAATCCAAAGGTCGGGTCTAGCTCCATTTTCACGTTATGTTCATGGTCTTGGTATGGAACCCAATCTCATTTCACCTCACTTCATTCAGTTAGATGCTTAGGGACGAGCATGGTTTAAGTATAGGGGTGATTATTCACAAATTACCCTCTTTAATTTGTGTGAATTAAGCAATAAATGAATATGTTTGTCATTTCATTGTAGGCGGGTAATCAGAATAAATCAACAAATAACCACTTAATTATTCAATCAATTTTTAATCGAAGCGGTTTTATGTTTATTTAACCTGGGCAAGTCCCAGGATCAAACTCGAGGAGTCAAAAGAACAACCTAGATTAATGTCTATTAAATTTTTTGTGTGGTTACGAGGCAGGATATTTTCGGTATTTTTATGCAATATTTGGATGCAAATGAAAATGCAGGCCAATTTTATGGACTAGAAAATCAAATGCCAATCAAGTGACGTTCAAAAATTACAAAACTTCACAAATATGTTAATTATAGTGAAATAAATACACTATAATATTTTTGGAATTTTTTGATATAATATGAATATTTAATGAATTAATGAATGCAAATAAGGTGAATTCCAATAATTAATTATAATAAATAGTAAATCTCTTTATTTTAAGGAAATAAAATTATCCAAGAAAGATCAATAAATGAGCTATCCTGGAAAAATCCTAAACCCTAAAAATGTGGAGTCTAACACCAATTATAAATTAAATATTTAAATACACGGAATGTATTTTATATAGGAAAATATGCATGCAAGTACAAGTCTTTTCAGTCTCAACGTGGAATACAATTAATTCTGTTATCCGTGAATTTTCAGGAAATTTTTGAGCAATGGTTAATTATCTATGGATTTTAGATCATAAAGTGGGCAAAATATGCAATTTTTTGCAAAAATATTATTTATAATCCACAGATAATAAAAATATAAATCAAGTACCACAATGTAAAGAATTAATTATATAACAAAGATCTATTTTTTAATAATAAAATAATGCAAAAAAATTTCTCAAATAAATTATAGAAGTCAGGGTTATGTTTACAAAATTACAATAACTAAGTAGAACTAAAAATGCAAAGAAAAGGGCCTAAAGGTTATATATAGGACCCAAGGGAGGTCAAATGCAAAATTTCCTGGGGAGGCATGTACGCGACTCATCCCCTGGTGATTCGACCTAGGCACGAATCCACAAGACTTCGGAGGCAACTCTTGCAATTTTTCCAGGATGGGTCGGATGGCACGTGACCCCCTCGATTTCCATGCCCGGTAGAGGAGGGCGGCTGACAGAGCTTCTGATGCGGTGGAGGTGACTCAGATGTTGATGGTGATGGCTCCTAGCTCCATCTAGGAGGTATCGATGTGGGGGGCGTCTCTAGTGCTCCATCAGTGAAGCAAAATATGGAGGCGCTCACCTCGTCATCAGAGTTGAGGTGGTTGAACCGGTGATGCTCCGAAGTTGTAGCTTATCGAGGAAGCAGCCACCTGGAGAGGGGTCCTCCTAGAAGTTTCTTATCGTACTGGGCGATGAAACCACTAGTCGGAGAAGACGGAGGCAAGCTATTGGTGGTGGACGATGGTGATGGTGCTAAAGTAACTCCCAGGTGGTGTCGTGGGTGGATCTGAGGCAGAGGAGCACGACGAAGTTAATGGCAAAGTGATAGTTGTTGGCTCGATAACAGGGGCTGATGGAGCAAAAGCAGCGACTACGAAAGTGTTGCAATGTTAGGTTCGCTCATTAGATCTCACCGAGGCGGAGGAACTCAGGCTATCACCATTGAGCTTTATCGTGAGTTGGTGCCAACGACATATGAAGAGCATCAGAAGGCAACACCACTCTCATAGGAGAGAGAGAATGGTGGGACATCGACCTGATTGATGACAAAGATGCGATGAGGTCAGAGGCGATTCGATGAAGAGGGGATTGATTAGGATCGGGATATGGTCGTGGTCGAGATTTGAAGGATTAGGAAGGGCGGCGAGAGATTGATTAGAGTTACATGATTTGGTGGAGGCCAAAGATGGAAGGAAATCGGGGAGGATTCGAGCCAAGGGAGGAAGTTGGCCGGCTTGGTGATCGTAAGATTGGCGGGGTGGTGCAGCAGCGGCGAAATCCATAGAGGCGGAGGCGACGTAGAAGGAAAGAGGGGAAGAGAATGACATCACCTGCTGGGCATGTGCGGTGGAGGCATGTGACCAGCATGTGCACATTTTTATTTTTTTAAATTAAACAGACATTTAAAAACTCCAAAATGGGTGACACATGGCAGCTCTAGGAGCAGCCACATGTCACTCCCAAAAAAATCAAAAAAAGGAAAAGATAAATACGAAAGAAATAGCAAACGACTCGGGTTGAAAATATTTCTTCATGAAAGTTGCTCGTCTCGACGAGATCTACAACTTTCATGAAGGGATCAAAACAAAAATCGATCAGTTGAATAAAGTGATATTTTTGGTGGTTCTCTATGTAAAAACTGACTTTTTAGGATTTTGTAATTTTTTTATGATTTTTAAATTAAGATAAAAATCGAGAAAAATACGAAAAATATGAGGCAAGTATTTACAGATTAATCTGTTTTTTATTTTTATTTATTAAGAAAATTGAGAAATAAAATAAAGAACGATAAAGAGGACTTTTGTACATATGCAAGAAAACTAAATATGCATAATAATGGATAAAATATAGATGAATTTTAGGGAACTGAGCTTAATTAGTCATATTTAGTGTGATGAATTATAGATTCATCAGGCGAGAGTTGACTATTGGTTCAGGACACATGTCATGTCTCGATGCTTCGTCCTTGTTTTGGATCCACCAAAGCTCCAGGTGTGGATCCGAGGTGCATGTACAACAAGGACCATCCGATCAGGATGATTAGACGACACATGTAGCAGTTTACTCCACCACCATCCTCCTCAGGCACGATGGCAAAGGTGGGGCTCCCAATGAGCCCCCTTGAGCTCCTCCTACCTCGACCTGATGCGCAGATAGTCAACGAATCTTGCAGGAAGGCTGCTGGAGATCGTGGATGGAAGAAGGAGCGGTGGAACAATCTGGGGCATCAAGGCGGTGCTCCCTCGCTTGAGTGGAGCTTCTAGAACAGAGCAAGGAAGGAGGCTCTGACCATTGAGGGATTGACCTACAACGGGGTTAGATGTGCATAGCCGAAGTAATGTGAGGTGGGTGGCGGGCTAAGGGGTAGAGAAAGTGGAGCTCAGAGCGAGATCTCATCTGCCCCTGATGGAGGAGATGGCCTGGAGTGGAGGGAGTTGCGGAGGAAGGGAGCGGGTGGTCGGGACCTCCCACGAAGGAGAGGGAGGTGCGACGAAGCTTATGAGATCGTCGAAGATAGGAAAGGGTGTATGTGCACCTAGAGAAATTTATGAGAAAACCAACTAAAAAGAGAAGGGGAAGCTTATCTAATCAGAATAGGAATTGCGGTGGAGGAGCAGTCCTGGGCTGAGCTCGGGGAGAACTCTGGGTCTTCACGCAATATACTTGGCTGGTGCATGGTGCTCAACATCCAATGAAGGATCGTGACTTGGCCAATAGGGCCAATGGTCGACACGTAGGATGGTTCGTCATCCCAAGTCTGAATCTGACCCCCCTGTCACGGGGAGGTGGAGGTCGCTAGGCCCTAGCCCATAGAATGGTGGACAAGGCGGGCCGATGGCGGAGTGGCAGTTTTAAAGGGGAGGAGCACTGGTCATTACAAGTGATGTGGAGGCGACCATGTAATGGCCACCTTTGGCTCTAGGATTTAGGGCTGAGCTCGGGGAGAACTCTGGGTCTTCACGCAATATACTTGGCTGGTGCATGGTGCTCAACATCCAATGAAGGATCGTGACTTGGCCAATAGGGCCAATGGTCGACACGTAGGATGGTTCGTCATCCCAAGTCTGAATCTGACCCCCCTGTCACGGGGAGGTGGAGGTCGCTAGGCCCTAGCCCATAGAATGGTGGACAAGGCGGGCCGATGGCGGAGTGGCAGTTTTAAAGGGGAGGAGCACTGGTCATTACAAGTGATGTGGAGGCGACCATGTAATGGCCACCTTTGGCTCTAGGATTTAGGTCGAGTGTTAATGGTGTTTGGGCGAGTACGAGGGGAATTAGGGTGACCTGAAGGCATCGTTAGATTGTGGAGAAGGTGTCTGTAACTACTCGAGAAAATGGATGAAGGTCGGAGAGCACGAGGGGAACATGGGAGACGGGGGCCGAGCGAGAGGTGGATGGTGAGTAATGATCGTTGGATCCTAAGATCCAACGGTTAAGACAAGAGCATGATGCAAAGGCCAGGATCTGATTAGGAGATCTGATCCTACAGTGGAGATCGAGGTGCTGGGGGACGACCAAGATGGAATGATGGGCTTCATCCTACGGTCGTGAGAGAAGAGGTGATATGGAGGCTTGGTAGCCTTTGCATGTGGCGTCATCCAGTGACTGAGGTGAAGGCGGAGAGGAGAAATGAGGATTGAGATGGGGAGTAAGATCCAAGGGTTGTGGGCAACATAGAGATGAGTGGTCGAGATGGAAGCGGGAATGGAGAACATACGACAGAGAGAAGAGGCGAGCGGTGCGAGGAGAAGGGGTTGCGTGGCAGCTCCAAAGAGCACCACATGGCCTAATTGATTTATTCAAAAATAGGAAAATAAAAGAAAATTCAAAAGATATAGAAGGAATAAGAATTAGGAAAAGTCAAAACATGAAAGTTATTGATATCGAGGACATCTTCAAGTTTTATATTGGACAAAAAGAAAAAATAGATTAAACAAACAACAAAAAATTGTTGGTAGTTTTTTTAATGAATGAAACACAATATTACGATGTTTTGTAATTTTTTATCTTTTTAGTTTCTTTTAAAGCCCCAAATAAATATCTACAATATTTAATCTAATGTTTTTGGATAAGGAAAATAAAAGGGTTTAATTTGTATACAATAATTAAGGATATTTATAGGAAGAGGGTCAATTATTAATACAACAGAATCAATTAAGATTTTAATTGAATTGTTTATGCTCGGAGGATAATTAAGGAGTATAGTGATGATAAATTAGAGATTGACCACCCCCTATACTTAAAATGTTCTCATCCTCGAGCATCTAAAGAATGAAGGAGTCAGATTAATTCTTGATAGTGCATGTAAATTTTCAAGGCTCAATTCATCAATGACCCTTAATTTAAGTGATCCTAAAATTCTAGGCTCAACCATGCTCTAGTCAAAAGGAATCAAACTTCTTTAATTATCATACTCTCTACTTGTACATATAATATAAGGATATGGCAATTAGTGTACTACAATCACGAGAGTAAAGTCGAGATTTCACCTAAGGTCCCAGTACAGGAGACTCTCCTCTAGACCTAATCCTCAACATTAGGGAATAGGTCATTTCTTGCATCCAATTCATCGCCCCTTTAGTTGCCAGTCTTAAAAGTGAATATGTAAAGCCAATATATGGATGGCATAGGATGGTATCTTTTCTTCTCTCCCTCTCATCGGAATAAGGATCACCTCAAGTGCATTATTAACTCAACACACATATTTTTGGTGTTGATTAGTGTGTCTGTCAAGAGATGGATAAGCCTTCTGCACTTGTTTTCCTATAAATGCATCAGGGTATATCTATTTTGAGTATCTAATATACCTTCGACTCCCAGGCTTGTATCACTATACAATGCACAACCCTTTTTGGGTGCTATCCTAACTCATAAAAGCCTAAAATTTTGGTCCAAGTGGACACTTGAAGGGTTGGGAGCGCTCGCCTTTGGTGGAAGCTCTTTGAATTTGACTTTGTAGTGTAAGAGCTTTTCAACAGTTAGTTTCTTTTATTTTTTTCTTTATTTTTTCTATCTCCACTGCTTTTACAAATTTGGTGCACACTGATCAACAATTACTTAGTTTCATCACACCTTAGCACATAGGTTAATATCAAAAGATAACATGAGAACTTGTTCACATACTGGCTAGGGTTTGCTGATGCTCAGGTTTTTTGAAGCCTCCATTGACTTTATACCATCCTCGAGCATCCTTAGATTGGGTTCAGACTCAAATCTCTAGTCCATGTCCCTCTGGTGAAACCTCAACTCATCTCATCATTCATGCAGTTTGGAAAGTAATGTGCTAATCATATTCTTAGAAGGTAGAGATTAAGAGTGAAATATAGAGTTCATATCTTTCAAACCAGGAAAGTATGGATTATTAAATCTCAAACCTTAATGACTAAGGTTGGTAAACTCAGACTCTCAAGATTTCAAAAACCAAGTGTGATTAAATCCTTAAGCCTTGAGTGATAGTGATTGTGTTAGGAATACACCAACTCCAAAGTTAGTGATTTTTTGTGATTTTTGAATTTAGAAATTTTTTTCGGATTTTTTCATATTTTGGATTTCCTTAGAGAAATAATGACTGGCCCAAGCTCATATGTATAGTTGCGTCTATTTCCAGCCAACATGGGCGTAAGTATGGATCGTTAGATGGCTACCTGTATTACTTAAAGACAGTGTCATTTGCATAGTCTTTTAATCACCCTCTTTGCTAAGGGAGATTGTAGTTCCATAATTGAGAAGTAGCTACTCATTTTTAAGACATGTAGTCAGAATCGCTGCTAAAGAAAAGTTGTTTATTTTCCAGAATTTTATGGGATTTGAATAAGGTTAGAGAAAATAAATTAGACTCATTTAATCCCTTATTTTTTAAAAGAATTTTTAAAACATTTCCCAAACCATGTCACATAATTTATAGATTTTCAAAACATTTTTCAAACGATTTTCGAAATGAGTCAAACCATTTTTCAACCATTGTCAAATATTATTCAAAACAAGGTCACACAATTAAGAAAATTTTTCAATGATATGACAAACATTTTTATGAAAGTCAGTTCATAAAATCTTGTACCCTAGCCCCAAGTTTTTTTGAAAATTTTCAAAAATTCCAAAATATTAGTTATGGCAAAATTATATATGAAATATATTAGGTACACCCCCTATACTTGTCTTTTGTTATGTCCTCATAGTATAAAGTGATATGAAGCCATGACTCATGCCAAAATGTAGAAGAGCATACATGAACTGTCTCGGTATCAAATGAGTAGAGAAGGTGACAAGTTGCTTGTGTCCCCCCTACACTTAGGCTGAGAAGAGCCTAAGTAGAGATATATGCCATGAGAATGGAGGGACCCGAGGTGAATAGTTAGAGAATGTGCACAGTTCCCCTACACTTAGGCTGAAGAGTAGCCTTAGTATCTAGATGAAGAATTAAGGATGGGGAACTAGGGAATTGTTAGGGTTAGAGGGAGGAGTGCATTTACAGAAATGATTGAATCTGTGGAGATGTGGGTGGAGCAACTAGGGTTACGGGAGGGTTGGGTGAAAAACATATTCAAGCTCAACCAAGAAAATAATGATACCCATGGATTCACCAACTTCACACATGAGGGTTGTAAAGGTTCGGCTTTATTAATCTTGTCTGTTTTAGTTAGTGATCATCCAAAAATTCAAGTTCATTATGCAGGGTAAAAAATAGAGTTTTTGGGCACTATCCTAGGGATATGTCCTCACCTCTTAACATTCAATCACAGGCTGCATACAATGAGGGTATTGCTCTCCCATGATATAAGGTTCATTTTATTCCATTTATTTTTGTCGATTTGCATTAACAGTCCCGATTTTATGCTTCATGTTATCACTAAATTAATGTGGGCACAGATCAAACAATCATCATCTAATTGGTCATTCCCCATTTCCTTTAATATCCTAAGTGATAAATCAAGAGGAAGATCGAAAACAACCAATGCATTCATGAAAACCATGATGCATGCTTGAGATAAAAACTTACAGTGCCTCCATCATTCAGCATGCACATTCAAGATTGTGATTGAAATTTGAACACTATATGCATGCAAGTCGAGGAATCACACCCTAAACAAGATACTATTAGTGGGAAGAATTTGAGTTAATTTTGGATAAATTGATTGATGTTTGTGTGCATTTAATGAATCAAGGAGAAGTAAATTCTCATTGATCCCTATTTATGTGTGTTCTAAACTATAAATCAAGCACCTAATATATGAAATAAAGGAAGCTCAAAGAGTCGCGTGCCTAGTCCTTGGTTCAAACACTCAAGTGAAACCCACCTGGACATGAGTGAAATAAGCTCCACACAACACAGGAAATGTCCAAGTCCATGTTACGTACGTGAGTCCTCGAACAAGGACTGTTGGAATTGAAATTATTATAAATATATAGAAAATTAAATGAAATGCAATGCTAATTAAACTCCTAGATTTCTCCAGAGTTTCTTCTGCAGCTCCTCGTAGCGGGATCGCCCAACTACACACCTCCATGCTGATCGAGCCTCCTCCATTTCCACATGCCTTGCCACAAAAGAAAAATGTTAGAAAAATATATTAAGAAATTTAATCAACAAAAATGATGCAAATACAAAACAAAAAAGAGACCTAATTTTTTTAAAATAATCAACTCACAAATAATTCAATAAAGTTCAATAAATAGACACTAATGAGTCGTGTCCTCGAGAATAGGCGCCATATGATGAACCGCAAAATCACCCTCTTAATATCTTTGTTTTAATTGCATGGCATAGGAGGCGATTTTGGATCTATGCAGAATCACACTTTTGAATCTGTGGAATAATTTTAACTTGATAAGTGTACCAAGGGCGAAAAAAGGGATACAAGCCTCCTCATCTACTAATTGTAAATTAATGATTAAGTTGAATGATTAGATTCATTAATCTAGATCTCGTTACCGTAGACGAAATGATGCATACAACACAAAAATGTACACAAAATACATTGCATAAAATGACTGATGCAAATGACCTTGCACATACAGAATAAATGCAATATGAGAATAAATACGATGCATGGAATGGATGATCAACGTGCCATTTTTATATGGTTTTTCAACAATTAAAGATGATGCATGCTAACTGAATCAATATGCAAGAAATTATCACCTAATAATAATTATTTTGTTGAGCAATTAAAAATAGATTCAATTTCAGTGTCATTTAAAGTACAAAAATATATCAAAGATCTAGCAATGGCACTAAAATAATGATCACTAGACTCCTTAATTATCTAACATTTAACATACTAGATTAGGTGTCAAAACAATAAATAGAGCATGACATCATGTAGAGAATCAAATTAGCTTCAAAATGAAATCGAAATCAATTGAAATGGAGTTCATTTGCTCGAGATATTGAGAAAATAGTGCAAGGGCATAATTCTGATAAAAAACTATAAAAAATAAAAGAGATAACTATGAATAATAGTCCCTAGAGAGGGCATATATGCAATTTAGGAAACCCAGTGGGCATCCTCTGTAAATTTCCCAGATACGCATGTGAGGCAGGTGCACCTGAGAAGGACTTCTTTGCAAATAAGAGGACTTGGCAGGTATGATATGAAAAATGCCCATTCTGCATGTGTGTTGCATGCGCACATGACATGCTCGGAGAGCGGGCGAGGGTTGGTTGCAGGTTCGGGATATGTGTTGCGTCCCGATGCTTCATCCTTTCTATGTCCCATAGAAGCTTCGGGTATGGATCCGAGGCTAGTGTGCGATAAAGAGCATTCGATCAGGATGATCGGGCGACACCTATAGCGGTTTGCTTCGCCACCATCCTCCTCAGGCGCGACGGTGAAGCAAGGGCTCTGGCAAGCCCCCTTGAGCTCCTCCAACCTCGAACTAATGCGCGCATGGTCGGCAAAGCTTGCAAGAAGGATGACAAAGATCGTGGATGGAAGAGGGAGCTGCAGAATGGTTTGAGGCGTCGAGGCGGTGCTCAATCGCCAGCGTGGAGCTTCTAGAATGGAGCAAGGGAGAAGGCATCGATCATTAAGGGTTTGGCCTGCAAGGGCGTTAGATATACATAGTTGAAGTTGTGTGAGGTGGGTGGCGGGCTGAGGGGCGGAGCAAGTGGAGCTCAGAGCGAGATCTCATCCACCCGGGGGAGGAGATGGCCTGGAGTAGAGTGAGTTGCGGAGGAAGGGGGTGGGTGGTCAAGACCTCCCACGAAGGAGAGGGGCGTTCGATGAAGCTTATGAGATCGTTGGCGATTGGAGAGAGGGTGTGTGTGCCTAGAGAAATTTAAGAGAAAATCAATGAAAAATAGAACGGGAAACTTACATGATTGGAAGAGTTATTGCGGAAGAGGAGGAGGCTTGTGTTGAGCTCAGTGAGAACTCGAGGTCTTCACACAACGTACCCAGCCAGAGCACGATGTTCAATGGCCAATGAAGGACTATGACTTGGCTGATAGGGCCAAGGGTTGATACTTGGGCAGGGTCATCGTCGCGAGGCCGAATCCAACCTCCCCCTATCATGGTGACGTGGAGGTCCCTTGGCCCTGTCTCGTAGAATGATGGACAAAGAGGTTGGTGGCAGAATTGGGTTTTAAAGGGGAGGAGCACCTGCCATTATAGGTGATGTGGAGGCACCTTGTAATGACCGTGGAATATTTATAACTTGGTAAGCGTACCAAGATCGACCACATGGATACAAGCCTCTTCCTCTACAACAACAACAACAAAGCCTTTCCCACAATTAAGTAGGGTCGGCTACATGGATTCTTCACCTCCATTCAGATCTATCTTGGGTCAATCCCGAGATTATATCCACAAAACAAAGATCCCTTCGTATGGTCTCTTTCCAACACTTCTTGGGTCGTCCCCGCCCTCTCTTAGGCGGCTCAACATCCTAACGCTCGCATCTCCTAACTGGTGCATCAGCTGATCTTCTTTGCAAATGACCAAACCATCTTAAGTGGTTTCCTCGCATCTTATCCTCGATCGAAGCAACACCAACTTTCTTTCTGATTGCATCATTCCGAATTCGATCTTTACGTGTGTCCGCACTTCCATCTTAGCATTTTCATTTCTACTATAGCCATTCTCTGCACATGTCTATGGTTCACAAGACAACTTTCAAATCCATAGAGCATAGTAGGTCTCACGGATGCTTTGTAAAACTTTCCTTTAATTTTTTAAGGAATTTTCTTATCATAGAGAACGGCAGAGGCTCCTCTCCACTTTAGCTAGCCTGCGTTTATTCTGTTAGTAACATCTCCATCAATTTCCCCATCATGTTTCAAGATAGAACCTAGATATCTAAAAGAATCTCTCTTCTGAATGTTATCATCACCAATCTTCACCTCGATTCATTCACCATTGCTTGCATCAAATGTGCACTCCATATATTCTGTCTTAGCTCTACTTATACGAAATCCTTTACTCTCCAACTCATGTCTCCAGACCTCAAGCTTCTCATTTACTCCATCTCTATTCTCGTCAGTCAACACAATATCATCACCAAATAACATACACCAAGGTAACTCGTCCTGAATATGACTTGTCAACTCGTCCATAATTAAAGTAAAAAGAAATGGACTCAAAGCTGAACCTTGATGTAAACCAATGTTGATGTCAAAATAGCCAGTCTTCCCAGACGGGGTCCTTATACAAGATAAAGCCCTATCATACATGTCCTTTATGAGGTTAATGTATAGGATAGGCACTTGTATCTTCTCCAAAACTCTCCACAATATCTCTCATGGGACAGAATCATAAGCCTTCTCCAAATCAATAAATATCATATGGTGGTTCTTCCTTTTATCTCTATAAATCTCCATTGTTCTCCTCGGTAAATGGATGGCTTCAATAGTTGAGCGACCTAGCATGAATCCAAATTGATTTTCTTTTACGTTGGTAACTTGCCTCTACCTTCTTTCGATCACACGTTCCCAAATTTTCATAGTGTGACTCATCAGCTTGATGCCTCTGTAATTTGAACAATTTTGAATGTCTCCTTCATTCTTATAAAGAGGCACCACGATACTCCTCCTCCAATCATTAGGCATTTTCTTGCTTCGTCAAATAACATTGAATAGATTCGTAAGCCAAGTCAAACTACGCTCACCTAAAACTTTCCATACTTCTACAGGAATGTCATCCGGTCCTACACCTTTCCCAGGTCTCATAACCTTCAAAGCCTCCTCTACTTCCTTTCTTTGTATTCGTCTATAGCTTGCACGATTCAAGTAACTTTCACTACTAGCTTGATCATCCACAATGATCTCTCTATTTCCTTCCCCAATGAAAATTTTATGGAAGTACTGCTCCCATCTAGTCTCTATATCCTTCTAAGTAACAAGCACGTGACCTTCCTCGTCCTTAATGCATCTCACTTGAGAAAGGTCGTTGGTCTTTCTTTCTCTTGCTTTGGCCAACCTGAATATATCCTTCTGGCCCTTCTTAGAGTCAAGATTTTTATACAAAACTTCATAAGCTTTTGACTTAGCTTCACTTACAGCCTTCTTTGCTTCCTTCTTTGTTATTTTGTAGTTTGTGACAGTTTCCTCTGTTTTATCCTTAGACATAACATTAAAGCATGGTCTTTTAATTTTTAGCCTCTCTTACATCCCTTCACTCCACCACCAAGCCTCCTTTTGACCTGGGGATCCTCCCTTTGACTCGCCTAGCATTGTTTTGGCTACCTTTCGAATATAAGATGCTACTGCCTCCCACATCTTGTTGCACTTCTGCTACAATCCCAACATAAGTCTTCTAAAACCTTCTCCCTGAAGCTCGATTGCTTCAGTGGAAGATTCCACCATCCAGCTCTAGTGATCTTAGGAACCCTCCTTTTCTTTACCATCCCTTTTATTTGCACATCCAAGACTAACAAGCGATGTTGGGTTGTCAAACTCTCTCCTGGGATTACTTTGCAGTCTTTACAACACAACTGATCTCTTCTCCTCAACGCAAAGTAATCTATCTGTGTTCTAGTTGAGCTACTCTTATAAGAAGTTAAATGCTCCTCCCTCTTCTTGAAGAGAGTGTTTGTTATGTCTCATCCTCTAATAATAAAAAATTAATGATTAAGTTGAGTGATTAAATTCATTCATCTATGTCTCCTTACTGTAGGTAAAATGATACATACAACACAAAAATGCATTCAAAATATGATGCATAAAATGACTGATGCAAATAACCATGCATACTATTTATAAAATGATGTATAAAAAATGCAAGACAATTAAACTCACAAAATGAGAAAGAATTTTTTTTTGATTTTATTATATGTAGAATAAATGCCATATGCGAAGAAATGCGATGCACAGAACGGATGATCAACATGCAATTTTTACTTAGATTTTCTTTAATTAAATATGATGCAAAATGTTATACAAGGTGATGCATACTAACTGAAACAATATACAATCAATTATCCCCAAAAAATAATCAGATTATGAGCAATTAAGTATATTCAACTTCATTGTCATTTTAAGAAAAATAATATTTCAAAGATCTAGTAATGGCACTAAAATAATGATTACTAGACATCTTAATTATCTAACACTTATCATATTGGAGTAGGTGTCAAAATAGGAAATAAAGCATGCCATCATGTAGAGCATCAAATTAGCTTAAAAATGAAATCGAAATCGACTGAAATGGAGTTTATAGCTCGAGATATTGAGAAAATGGCGCGAGGACTGATGAATCCACGATTCATCATCTCAATATCTTGATCTTAGCAAATTCCACAAGTAAATTCCCTAATAAATGTGTATAAAATCCATAAATTAACAAAATGACTCTTGTAAATAAAATACATTAATTATTGTATATTATATTGTATAAAATAAATTAATACTAAAAAGCCGCAGATTAAAGGAATTTTTCACCTGTAAATAGCCTAAAACTTCATGGATTTTTAATAATTTCGTTTCAATTCCTTTTTACCTAATTCTTTCTCTAACTTGTTTATAAAAATGTATATAAAAATACAAAAATACAAAACAAATTTTACTTCAAATAAATGCTCCTAGATCCCAAAGAGAAAAAGTCGTAAAGTCCAACTTCCAAGCCAAATTCCCGCTCCGTCTGAACTCCAAATTCACTAAACTCACTTTTAAAGTTCAAGTTAGAAAATTATCTATCAAACGAAAGTGGTTTCATTAAAATCGGAGCTCATTTGCAAAAGTTGGATTTTGGGACCTAGATATACATTGTACATTATGTATATATTCATTCTTTAGTCATTTTTTATTTTATCTTTCTCAATTACTAAAAATAAAAGAAATTATGATTGTGTTGTATTTTGATTATTGTATTTTATTGTATTTTGTCATTGTAAATATCTCTTATTAAAAAGACAAAAAAATACAAATCAGAAAAGTAAACAAAAATTGTACATGGTGTTTTGTCTTCTTTTGTAAATTCTCCACTATTTGTCTTCTCTTTTTATTTTATTGTATTTAAAGTAGCCTACTTTTACTTTATTTTATTTAATCACATTCTCTACAATAACTTCCCTTTCTCCATTAACCTCCAAGTCTTCTTTCAACCTCCATTCCACTCCATTCCACTCCACCATTCTTTTAACCTCCCATTCAAACTCCACCTTTCCACCATCTCTCTAACTCCTATTATTCATCTCTTTATAATCATCTCCACATCCACATTTTTCCCTATCCGCCATTCATATAGAAAAAGGAGAGAGCTTGGAACGTGGAGTTGGTGACAGCGGCGAAGCGTCTTCCTCAAGCGACGACCTCCTTCAGGCGAGATCCGCGGAGCTCCGCTCCGCGTCACGAGTTCCCCATCGAGCTCGCGTAGCCTCTTCGATTTTATTTCGCCAATCGGATCGAGGCGACGACAGGAGTCCAGCGTAGCTGCTCCGCAAATCCGGCGAACTTCAGGTAAGTATTTCCCTTCATTTATCTTGTTGTTTTATATTATCTAATATTTGATTTCCTTGTTTTTATATATCACACCATTTCATCATCACCACCTTCATCATATTACCACCATCCTCATCATACCCCTTTTATCACCACACCATCTTTCTTTTTCTTTTATTTGTTTCCTGTTTATAAAAAATTTAAAAAAATATTAAAAAAAATTAAATCAAAAAAAAAACTTTTGTTTTACTACAACAGAAAAACTAAAAAAAATTAAAAAAAAAAGCCGAAGGGAGCAGCAGCGGCACCGCCGCCGCCCCCTCCATTCTCTCCACCGCCGCCAGCCAGTGGCCACGGCGCCGCCCGCGCTCTGCCCCTTCCAGCCGCCCGTCGCTCCTCCAGCCGTGCTCCTTCCCGCACCGCTCCTCCGCCGCCCAGCCGGCCGCGAACCCCAGGCGCCGTATCCGCGGCCTCCGTTCTTCCTCCTGCCACGCGCCCTCCCGCCTCCTTCCGCCATCCAGCGACCTGTCGCCGCCACCTCGCGCTGCCCTCCTCCGGCGCGCGCTTCCGCCACCCGCGTGTGGTCGCCGCGCCGCCCACCACCGCCGCCGACCTCGAACCCCATTTGGGTTCTCCCCTGCGTTCAACGAAGAAGGAAGAAGGAGGTTAATTTTTATTATTATTATTTTATTGTACAAATTGCAAAAAAGTTCTTTCAATGTTTCTGTAATTACTAATTAGTCCATGTACATGTTTTCTTTTGTAATTTAAGTTTCTAGATTTGCAAAGACAACCATGTGTTCACATCTTAATTTGGACATCATTGTTGCATCATTTTACTCAATAAAAAATATCATTATGTTGAGCAACTTAACCTCTGTCATGTGATTGTTTATTTGTTTTTTGTGAGATATGGGTAATTAACTAAAATTGTTCAACTGAAATTTTGCATAGTTTACCCATTTTGGTCTCTTAAAATTATATTTCACACACGGTTGCTCCAAAAATTCACAAAAAATTAGGAATGATGCCTTGAAATGTGATTAATTTAAATCCAAATTTTATCTAAATTGGAGTTGTCTTGTGCTTGGAATAATTTGTAGAGTGGATATAGTGTTTGATTTTTAATTAAATATACATAAATCATTTTTGCGAAATTTCAACTCTCCTGGATTGCTTATCTAAATATCTTTTTGAGATAATTTGCTCTCTGACTAATTTGATAATGTGGATTTAATAGGAATTAATTACTCATTTCCACTCTGTTTTCACTAAAAAAATCATAAAAATTTCATAACTTGTCAAAAAAATCCAAAAATATTACTGTAGCTTTCTTGCATCATGTTTTCATTTCAGTAATTTTTTCATATTTTTTGCTTACTGTTTGTGTGAAATATTTTAAAAATACCCATAAATAGTGTGCATTTTTATTTATTGCATTTTAACCCCTAAAATTCCAAAAAAAATGTGTTTTGTGTTCATCTCTGGATTAGTATTCTAGGAAAAATATAATTTGGTTGAATTGAATTGATTTGGCATTAAACTTAATTTGGCTAAGTTGTATGCTTTCTTAGTATATTAGTTCACCTGCATTGTGCATTTTGGCATACTATTTGCATTAAAAAATTTAAAAAAATACGCATTGGAAATCTAGACCTAAGTTTTCAAATTAAACCCAAGTTGTTCCTTTGCCTCCCTGAGTTCGACCCCGGACTTGCCCGGGATATAAATTAAGCCGAGACACTCTTCACGGAGATCTTCTCTCGGTTCTGACCGAATCGCTAAGTACACGTATTACAACACGACCAAATTAATCAACGTATTTAGCGACTCGTCAGATGGCGTCGTTGCCGGGGAGGCAAAGGGCTTAGGGATTAGTTTAAAAATTTGGATTTAGATTTTCATTTACTCGGGTAGTCTGACCCCCGAGCCACCTTGTATTTATTACATTTTTTTCAATTATTTTTCTTCATATTCTTGTATATATTTTGTTTTTATCTCTCTAACATAAATTTTATTTTTCTTGCGAGGGCCCGGTGAACTTAGAGTGCATCGGAGGTCGACGGACGTGACACGCGCCGACTGCTGAAGAGCAAGAAAATCAATTTATCTTCGAGAGAATTTTTATAAATTTTTGTAATTATTGTGTTGTAATAACTTAGGTAATTTGCTCTTTTCAGCGGCTCTTGTTTGAGAGCTCGCGTTTGTATTCGGACTGGACTTTGGACCCGCTCGTGGTCGTGTGGTTGATTGACGTAGAATAGGACTTGCACTCGCGGCTCTTAGAGCATTTTATTAGAATATCTTTATTGCTTGTGCTCGTAACTTTTAGGACCACACATCACATTTAACGAGACGCACTTAGACCGCTGGGCTATTAGTCAAATTAAACTTGTTCATCACTCGCTAATAGAACTACTTGTCTAGGAACGGTTTCTCATTTGCATTCATATTAGTATAAAATTTCAATTCTGCCTTGCATCTCGCATGTAGAGCGCGAGGATCACTGTAAGTCTTCTGAACTGGGCATGCATCATTGATTTCATTATTTGCATCGATTTTTCTCGACTCCCTCCCCTTGGTTTTTGAAACTTAGGTTAAAAGGAAATCGGGACTGATCGTTAGGCGTGCTTTGTTTGATGGACTAATCAAGTGATAACCAAACTTAAAACCGGGACTGCTAATCAGAGTTGACAAAAAAACTGATTAAAACTAACACTTGTTTTGGGAGAGAAAAACCCTCATTGTATGCTTGGCTAATTGTGATTGTTGAGAGGTGAGGGCGCATCCCTAGGATAGTGCCCAAAACCTACTTTTGAGCCTTGCGTACTTGGATTGATATCTTGATTTATCACCTAATTAAAACTGAAAAGATAAACGGTCGGACTTTTGCGACCATCACTGTGTTGAGTAGGTGAACTCAGGGTTTGCTCTTGTGTTTGTTTGTTTTGTGTGTTATTCGGTGCACTTGCACGTTTTCTTCCTCGATCCGCTTCATTCTCCCATTTTACCTCCAAGATGTCAGAATATTGGTCATCATATCCACGTCATTCTTCTTCGACCATATTTCGATCATCTCCACCCTCTCATTCCTCTTCATACCCACACCCCAACCGCAAAGTCAGAACTCCGACTGACTTCTCCACTTCTTCGTCCTTCTCACCTACCCCACATTCTTGCACCCCTGACCCACAACCACCTTGGATTGATTCACTATATTCTCGTCCGCTTGCTGGAATCAAGGAACAAATCAAAGAGCAAGCGACTGCTGAGATGAATGATTGGCATAATCAGTTGACCCCACATACCTCACTTTCACCTCGAGTTGGGACAGAACAACAATTTCCATATACACATCCCGACTTAACCTTAGGGTACAACATGGTCGACCAGACAAACCGAATGGAGAGGCCTGCACCGTATAATCTTCCTGACTTGATTGACCTGAGTGATAGAGACCACAATGACCGACCTTCATATCACCCATTCGGAGAGCCGACATATACAGGGGATTGGATTCATGCGACTGATTTACAGAACCCCTGTCTACTAACTCCGCCTAATGAGGCTCCGACCAACAACTGCCATACATATGGGCCATACTCAACCCAATATTACATGCTTGAGTCAAGGTGTGTTGAGTATAAGAGCCCGAGTTCTCAGCAGTATCCTCCAATTGCGTCGACTTCTCTCATGAAGTGTCATGAGAACTTATCGGAGGATGACATTTGTATACAGATCAAGAGTCCAGGTATAAATGTGGATCATGGATTTTGCGGATTAGATCTTGAAAACCTGGAAGACACCAGATTGACCACACGTCATGTACAACTGGAGTCCCTTCTACCTCCCTCTTCTACTAACCACTTTCCCTCCAAACCAGAGTCTGTACATTCTCCTAGTCCTCCTTCACCTACCAAAAAGACCAAAAAAATTGAAAACTCAGAAAATACCATAAAAATTGAAAAAGAAAAATATCTAAAAAAATTAGATCCTGCGGTTAGGGAAGCATTGGATAGAAAGTTGATTTTTGAGCTTCCCTTAATAATGGCCATTGAGCACTTTCCCGACCTTAAAAGATTTGTGAGAAGTAAATTGATGCCTAAAAGGTCGGGCAATAAGAGAACAAGGACTGAGATACATATAGTGTCTATGGCCACATCTTTGATGATAGGGAGAAAAACCAAGAGCCGCAGAGTAAAACGGTTACCTAGATTTGATTGTGAAATCAAAGATACCACATTCACCCATGCAAGAATCGATGATGACTTACCGATTAATATCCTCCCGACCTCCGTGTTTGCCAAACTCAAACTCGGATCTGCCAAGAAGTCAAGAGAGATCATTCAGTTGGCAGATCGGACCATTAAACGGTCGAGAGGAACCATTTCAGTCATCGTCACTTTTCAAGGTGCTCTACTGGAGATAGACTTCATGATCATTGACATTGAGCACCGAGGAGAGTTCACCCAGTCTCCGATCATTTTTTGGGAAGTCGTTTTTAGCCTTGGCTAAGGCAACTATAGATTGTGAGACTCGGGAGATCGATTTCTCTACATTGGGAGCACTCCGACCTCACCCGATCTTTGAGGACACACGATATTCCAAGGTAACCCGTAAAGTTGTAGATAGTCGTGACATTCGAGAGACAGTTGAGTCCCATCTCTCTACTACACCTGAGATACCGACTACCCAGACGACCATTGGTTTAGAGACTTCCTACAACCACACACCGCCTACTGCTTGCACCACCACCACGACAGCTTCTAGAGAGGACTCACAACCAGAAGCTATCATTGAGTCGGACATGAACTTTGTGGATTGCCTTGATCATTTCAATGATCCGACACAAGAACCCAACAATGTCAAGCCAACTGAGAACACTGTGCCTTATCAGAGACGTGTGCTGACCCTGCAGGAGTATTACAATGCATATGGTGACTCATCTGATGATGAACCTCTGGTCAGAACCTCACACACACCACATCCAGGACATACACCAAAGGAGACAAGTGGGACCAAATTGACCAATCTTGATAAATCTGTTGCTCCATCCTCTAGTCGGTCATCTAGTAAGAAGAAGACGGGTGTTGATTCCTTGAGGTGTTCCCCCGAACTCCTTGAGATGTATCAATCTCCTCTTCCTCTTGATGCTTCAGGTTATAGAAAACTGACTAAGAAGTTTACCTTCGAGACTCCAGAAAAGGAACTTTCTGAGGAATCCTCATCAGGTCCGGATGAGGTGATCTACATGAGTGAGCTTAGTTCGGCTTATCTAAAGCCATACTTGAGCAAGCAGCCGTGTGTCGACCCTCGTTGGATGTTCCCCACACCTTACTATTATTCTTCGGAGGACGATTCTGACAGCGACACACATGTATATTATCCTCCCCATCGCTCCCGCAAGAAGGTCCGTCACAAACCTTCTTGGTCCTTGTATATTCTTCCTCCTCCTTGTACATATTTTCCTTCTTTTTTTTTCACCTCCCTCCCTCATGATTCGCATCACTCGCCCCAGTTCCGTATCGTTTTCATTTTGTGGCTATACTTAGGATGACTAGATCCTAAGTATAGGGGGTGAGTGACCCGATTTGCTCCTTGTCTTCTTTTTATTTGTCTTTTTGTATATTCTTTCCCATTCTCATTGGTCCCCCATTCTTGTGTTCTTTCCAATACTTAGGCTGACCAGAGCCTAAGTATAGGGGGGCCGATGCCCGTTGTGTATTATACACTTGTTTTTTTCCTCACTTCTATTCTTTTCACCCACTTGTACTTAGTACGAGCTATGGCTTTTTGTCACCTAGTGCCATGAGGACATAGCACAAGCTAAGTATAGGGGAGGCATGTATATATTACATATATACTTTACCCATACCTCGTATTTTCATGTATTTTCGTATATATTATACAATAATTGTGGGGTGGGTAAAAAAAAGAAAAAAGAAAAAAAGAAATGTTTCCCTAAAAAAAGACTTTTCAAAACTAAAAAAATCTCTTAAAAAAAACCTTTTCAATTTTTTTTCTCTCTTTCTCTAAAAAAACTCTTCTTTTTCAAACAAAAAATCAAAAATTTTCTCAAAAGAAGAACTTTTTGAAAAAAAACTTTTTCTAAAACTTTAAAAAAAAACACACACAATCATAAAAAAACTAAAAAAAACTAACTAATAAGTTGGTTTAATCCCTGACACAATTCACTTTCACACAAGACTAGTGATGTTCAAGAACACTTGGTTTATGAGGTCTTGAGATTTTGAGTTAACCAGCCTTAGTCATTAGGGTCCTTGACTTAATTATTCACATTTCCCTAGTTTGAAAGATTTGTGTGCTATATTGCATGCTTAGTCTCTACCTTAAGAATATGATCAGCACCTCACATACCGACTGCAGTTATGATGAGATGAGTTGAAATTTCACTTGAGGAACTGGGAAGAGGGATTTGAGTTTGGACTTGATTTAATGATGCTCGAGGATGGGATAAAATCAATGAAGGCTTCATGAAACCTGAGTTTCAGCATCTTTAGCCGGTATGAGAACATGGTTCTTATACTATCTCTTGACATTTACCTATGTGCCAGGGTGTGATAAAATAAAAAAAAATGTTGATCAGTGTGCGCCAACTCTTGGTAAAAGCAGTAGAGCTAGCCACAAATACTACAAAGCAATGAAATGTCAAAGAAAAGCTCTCATTCCACAAAGTCAATTATCAAAAGAGCTTCCACCAAAGGCGAGCGCTCCCAACCATTTCAAAGTGTCCACTTGGACCACCGCTATTAGGACCAGGAGTCGGGCTTGCACCAAAAAAGGGCTCTGCATCGTAAATGCTACAAGTCTAGGTGTAGAAGGTACGATAGGTACTCAAAAAAGGCACACCCCGGTGTACTCCCAGGAAAACAAGTGCAGACGGCTCCAACGTCTCTTGACGGATGCACTGATCAACACCAAAAAAATGCGTTGCGTAATAAGGCACTTGAGAGGATCCTTGTTCCAATGAGAGGGAGAGAAGAAATGACACAATCCTATGCCCTCCATCAATTGGCCTTTCATCTACACTTTCAAGTCTGACAACTAAAGAGACGGTGGATTGGATGCAAGAAATGATTTATTCCCTAGTGTTGTGGATCGGGTCCATAGGAGAGTCTCTTGGACTGGAATCTTGGGTGACGTGGTGACTCTACTCTTGTAACTGCGGTCAACACTTAAAGTCATATCCCTTATATATATGTATACAAAGAGAGTTTGATGATTAGGGAAATTGGGTACCTTTTGACTAGAGCTTGGTTCAGCTTAGAATTTTAGGATCTCTAAAACCGAGAGTTCTTGAACGGATCAAGCCTTGTATTCACATGCACAGTCAGGGGTTAACCCAACTTATTCATTCTTTATTTGCTCGAGGACTAGCAAAGTTTAAGTATAGGGGGGTGATGAATCCACGATTCATCATCTCAATATCTTGATCTTAGCAAATTCCACAAGTAAATTCCCTAATAAATGTGTATAAAATCCATAAATTAACAAAATGACTCTTGTAAATAAAATACATTAATTATTGTATATTATATTGTATAAAATAAATTAATACTAAAAAGCCGCAAATTAAAGGAATTTTTCACCTGTAAATAGCCCAAAACTTCATGGATTTTTAATAATTTCGTTTCAATTCCTTTTTACCTAATTCTTTCTCTAACTTGTTTATAAAAATGTATATAAAAATACAAAAATACAAAACAAATTTTACTTCAAATAAATGCTCCTAGATCCCAAAGAGAAAAAGTTGTAAAGTCCAACTTCCAAGCCAAATTCCCGCTCCGTCTGAACTCCAAATTCACCAAACTCACTTTTAAAGTTCAAGTTAGAAAATTATCTATCAAACGAAAGTGGTTTCATTAAAATCAGAGCTCATTTGCAAAAGTTGGATTTTGGGACCTAGATGTACATTGTACATTATGTATATATTCATTCGTTAGTCATTTTTTATTTTATCTTTCTCAATTACTAAAAATAAAAAAAATTATGATTGTGTTGTATTTTGATTATTGTATTTTATTGTATTTTGTCATTGTAAATATCTCTTATTAAAAAGACAAAAAAATACAAATTAGAAAAGTAAACAAAAATTGTACATGGTGTTTTGTCTTCTTTTGTAAATTCTCCACTATTTGTCTTCTCTTTTTATTTTATTGTATTTAAAGTAGCCTACTTTTATTTTATTTTATTTAATAACATTCTCTACAATAACTTCCCTTTCTCCATTAACCTCCAAGTCTTCTTTCAACCTCCATTCCACTCCATTCCACTCCACCATTCTTTTAACCTCCCATTCAAACTCCACCTTTCCACCATCTCTCTAACTCCTATTATTCATCTCCTTATAATCATCTCCACATCCACATTTTCCCTATCCGCCATTCATATAGAAAAAGGAGAGAGCTTGGAACGTGGAGTTGGTGACAGCGGCGAAGCGTCTTCCTCAAGCGACGACCTCCTTCAGGCGAGATCCGCGGAGCTCCGCTCCGCGTCACGAGTTCCCCATCGAGCTCGCGTAGCCTCTTCGATTTTATTTCGCCAATCGGATCGAGGCGACGACAGGAGTCCAGCGTAGCTGCTCCGCAAATCCGGCGAACTTCAGGTAAGTATTTCCCTTCATTTATCTTGTTGTTTTATATTATCTAATATTTGATTTCCTTGTTTTTTTATATCACACCATTTCATCATCACCACCTTCATCATATTACCACCATCCTCATCATACCCCTTTTATCACCACACCATCTTTCTTTTTCTTTTATTTGTTTCCTGTTTATAAAAAATTTAAAAAAAAATTAAAAAAAATAAATCAAAAAAAAATCTTTTATTTTACTACAACAGAAAAACTAAAAAAATAAAAAAAAATAAAAAAAAAAAGCCGAAGGGAGCAGCAGCGGTACCGCCGCCGCCCCCTCCATTCTCTCCACCGCCAGCCAGTGGCCACGATGCCGCCCGCGCTCCGCCCCTTCCAGCCGCCCGTCGCTCCTCCAGTCGTGCTCCTTCCCGCACCGCTCCTCCGCCGCCCAGCCGGCCGCGAACCCCAGGCGCCGTATCCGCGGCCTCCGTTCTTCCTCCTGCCACGCGCCCTCCCGCCTCCTTCCGCCATCCAGCGACCTGCCGCCGCCACCTCGTGCCGCCCTCCTCCGGCGCGCGCTTCCGCCACCCGCGTGCGGCCGCCGCGCCGCCCACCGCCGCCGCCGACCTCGAACCCCATTTGGGTTCTCCCCTGCGTTCAACGAAGAAGGAAGAAGGAGGTTAATTTTTATTATTATTATTTTATTGTACAAATTGCAAAAAAGTTCTTTCAATGTTTCTGTAATTACTAATTAGTCCCTGTACATGTTTTCTTTTGTAATTTAAGTTTCTAGATTTGCAAAGACAACCATGTGTTCACATCTTAATTTGGACATCATTGTTGCATCATTTTACTCAATAAAAAATATCATTATGTTCAGCAACTTAACCTCTGTCATGTGATTGTTTATTTGTTTTTTGTGAGATATGGGTAATTAACTAAAATTGTTCAACTGAAATTTTGCATAGTTTACCCATTTTAGACTCTTAAAATTATATTTCACACACGGTTGCTCCAAAAATTCACAAAAAATTAGGAATGATGCCTTGAAATGTGATTAATTTACAGTCCAAATTTTATCTAAATTGGAGTTGTCTTGTGCTTGGAATAATTTGTAGAGTGGATATAGTGTTTGATTTTTAATTAAATCTACATAAATCATTTTTGCGAAATTTCAACTCTCCTGGATTGCTTATCTAAATATCTTTTTGAGATAATTTGCTCTCTGACTAATTTGATAACTGGATTTAATAGGAATTAATTACTCATTTCCACTCTGTTTTCACTAAAAAATTCATAAAAATTCATAACTTGTCAAAAAAATTCCAAAAATATTACTGTAGCTTTCTTGCATCATGTTTTCATTCCAGTAATTTTTTCATATTTTTTGCTTACTGTTTGTGTGAAATATTGTAAAAATACCCATAAAAAGTGTGCATTTTTATTTATTGCATTTTAACCCCTAAAATTCCAAAAAAAAATGTGTTTTGTGTTCATCTCTGGATTAGTATTCTAGGAAAAATATAATTTGGTTGAATTGAATTGATTTGGCATTAAACTTAATTTGGCTAAGTTGTATGCTTTCTTAGTATATTAGTTCACCTGCATTGTGCATTTTGGCATCCTATTTGCATTAAAAAAATTTAAAAAAATACGCATTGGAAATCTAGACCTAAGTTTTCAAATTGAACCCAAGTTGTTCCTTTGCCTCCCTGAGTTCGACCCCGGACTTGCCCGGGATATAAATTAAGCCGAGACACTCTTCACGGAGATCTCCTCTAGGTTCTGACCGAATCGCTAAGTACACGTATTACAATGTGACCAAATTAATCAACGTATTTAGCGACTCGTCAAGGACATAATTGTGATAAAAACTACAAAAAATAAAAGAGATAACTATGCATAATAATCCTTGGAGAGGGCATATATATATATATATATAATTTAGGAAACTCGATGGGGGTCCTCTATAAATTTCCTAGGCACATACATGAGGCACGCACGCTTGGGAAGGACTTCTTTGCAAATAGGAGGGAATGGCGTGCATGATCTGCAAAATGCCTAGCCCACACGCACGTTGCACACACGTGATCCAGGCTCAGAGAGTAGGAGGGGGTCGGTTGCAGGTTTGGGACACGTGTCATGTCCCGATGCTTCGTCCTTGCTATATCTCCATCGAATCTCCAAGTATGGATCTAAGACCGGCGTGCAATGAGGATTGTCAGATCAGGATCGGATGATACCTGTAGCGGTTTGCTCTGCCACCATTCTCCTTAGGCATCACAACAAAGATGGGGCTCCAATGAGCCCCCTTGAGCTCCTCCAACCTCGAACTGATGTGCAGACTGTCGGTGAAGCATGCGGGAAAGCCAACAAAGATCGTGGATGGAAGAGGGGGCCGCAGAATAGTCTGAGGCATCGAGGTGGTGCACCCTCATCAGCGTGGAGCTTCTAGAACAGAGCAAGGGAGGAGGCTCCGACTGTCGAGGGTTTGACCCGCAAGGGGGTTAGATGTGCATAGCTGAAGCGATGTAAGGTGGGTGGAAGGATGATGGGTGGAGCAAGTGGAGCCCGAAGTGGGATCTCATTTGCCGCCAGCAGAGGAGATGGCCTGGAGTGGATGGAGATGCAGAAGAAGGGAGCGGGTGGTTAGGACTTCACACGAAGTATAGGGAGGTCCAGCGAAGCTTATGAGATCATCGACGATAGGAGATGGTGTGTGTGTGTGTAAAGAAACTTAAGAGAAAATCAACGGAAAAGAGAAGGGGAAGCTTACCTAATTGGAAGAGGAACTGAGGCGGAGGAGGAGGCATGGGCTGCGCTCAGGAAGAACTTGTGGTCTTCGCACAACATACTCAGTCGAAGCATGGTGCTCAATGACCAATGAAGGATCGTGACTTGGTCGATAGAGCCAAGGGTCGACACCTAGACCAGGTCGTCACCACGAGGCCTAATCTGACCTCCCCCTGACACGGGGAGGTGGAGGTCACTGGGACTTGGACCATAGAATGGTGTACAAAGTGGGCTGGCAGAGGAGTGGGGTTTTCAAGGGGAGGACCACCGACAGTTATAGGTGACATGGAGGCGACCTTGTAACGGTCGCCTTTGGCTTTATTTTTTAGGTAGAGTCTTAATGGAGTCCAGGCATGTAGGAGGGGAGTTAGGGAGATGTGAAGTTGTTGTTAGATTGTGGAGAAGTTTGCCGTAACGGTTGGAGAAAATGGATGAAGGACAGAGGGAACGAGTGGAACATGGGAGAGAGGGGGCGATCGAGAGGTGGATGATGAGTAGTGACCGTTGGATCGTAGAACCCAACGTCCAGGAACAGGGCGTGGGGAGAAGGTCAGGATCTAATCAGGAGATCTAATCCTATGGTGGAAATCGAGGCACTAGAGAACGACCAAGATGGAATGATGGGCTTCATCCTACGGTCAAGAGAGAAGAGGTGATGTGGAGGCTTGGTAGCATTTGGATGTGGCGTCATCCAATGGACGAGGTGAAGGCAGAGAGGATCGGTGAGGATTGAGCTAGGGAGGAAGATCCAAGGGTTGTGGGCAACGCAGAGATGAGCGGTCAGATGGAAATAGGCAAATGGAGATCAGATGATGGAGACCAGAGGCAGGTGGTACGAGGAGAAGGGGACACGTGGCAGCTCCATAGAGCGCCACGTGGCCCAACAAATTTATTCAAAAATAGGAAAAAATAAAATTCTAAAAGAAATAGAAGGAGGATAATTTAGGAAAAAGTCAAAATATGGAAGTTGTAGATCTCGAGGAGAACTACAAGTTTCATGTTGGATAAAAAGCCAAAATAGATTAAACAAACAACACAAAATTTGTGGTAGTGTTTTTAATGAATAAAAACACAACATTTAGATGGCTTTATAATTTTTATCTTTTTAATTTCTTTTAAAGCCCAAAATAAATATCTATAACATTTAATCTAATTTTTAGTGTTTTCTAATAGGAAAGAAAACAAGAAAAATAAGGAAAACAAAGGGGTTAATTTATGTACAATAATTAAGGGTATTTACAAGAAAATGCTCAATTATTAATAAAGCTAAATTAATGAAGATTTTGATTGAATTATTTATGCTTGGCGGATAATTAACGAGTATAGTAATGATAAATCAGAGATTCATCACATGCCTGCTGTTGTGCTGGGCCACACACCACTCGGTGTGGAGGGACGCACTGTATGCATAAGGTTTTGTGTGCTTTCATAGTTATCTAATGTTTTTACCTTATTAACTACCAAACTACAAACTAATGAGGCATATTAATCCACATTAGTTAATCTTTAATGTGATAACTGATATATCATAAGAGTGCTTTCTAATTACAAAAAAAGTGGCACATTACCTCAATTGAATATAGTATGGGATATTTAAGGTATTTTATGTATACCTTTTATTTCCATTTTAAAAAATAGAGTAGATTGATATCAAATAAAAGCTTTTATTCATTTTATTAATTAACAGTAGTCTTGTAATTTTAATTAATGAATAATATCTATATATTTAATTGAAATTTTAAAAAATTAATTTTGTTAATTAAAAAACATCATCATATTAGAATAAACCCCACTTGTATATGATCCCTCACTAGTAAATAGTGACTCATATTATCAAATAAAAATTTTTCATCATTTTAATAATTATTAGTAGTTTTCTAATTTTATTTAATGGAATAATATCCATCTATTTAATTTAATTTTTAAAAATTAATTTTTAAAATTATAAATTTTAATATAATGGAAGGAAATCCACTTGTAAATTATCCCTCACTAATACCCATACTCACATATACACGCAATAGACACCCATCATTTCTAAGATTTTACCATAAATTTAATTAATATAATAAAACATTTTTAAATTTATATTAAATAATTTAAATTTAACATTTGAGTTTAATTGTAATTTATTTGGATTTAAACAAATAGTTCAAAATAGAATCATATGTTATTAACTATTATTAATTAAATAAGCTAATGAATTAGATTTCTAATATAGTTATATTTCCTTGAATCAATTATCACATATTAACTATTATTAATGGTATCTATATTATGGTTTAAATCATCAATTATACACCGAGACCAACTCTAGATGTTACTTATTTTATGTTAATCAATTATTACATACTAAATAATTATCACATATTAACCATTATAACACTAGGCATTACTTATTTTATGTTACACTTAGGCTTATGCAAGTCCATTTTGTAATAGAATCATGGTATTATTATAACTCACAAAAGATGGTCACATCTCAATCCAAATTTCATTTGCAACGATATCGATACATGACTTAAAATATGCATTGCTTCAATTATAAATCCTCATCAAGTAATGCTAACATGAATAAAGTGACTGGAGTATGCTATAATTTAGTATAATGCAATCATGTAGACAAGTTACTAGTTGTGGCATTTCATCATAAACCTAGCATGCATATGGAATTCCATCTCCATTACATAACAATCATCACATCTAACAACAAATAAATACTAAATAAAACATATAGAACATACACAACATGTCTACGCAATCAAAACATGACATATATAACGAATAATCTATCAAGATTAGAAAAACCTCAAAAATCAAATATAAATGATAGGGATGGAATGATAAAAAATGAGAGAAATGATCAAGCGATATACCTTAGGGTTGATGTGTGTGTGCTTGAGTAACCCAAATGGAGGCCACCGGAGGCATGGTGGGCAAAGCAAGATTCGCCTAAGGAGGGTTTTGAGATTAGGGTCATCGGTAGAATGAAGAAAGGGTTTGCTATCATTATCTTAAAAATATGTTGGCATGCACATTAAGTGCTCGCTCAATGTTGGCCAAGTGCTCTCTCAGAATTCATAATGAGTCACCGGATGCCGTTTAAAATTTTCAAATGGGTAAGCACTTTGGGTGAGCATAGATGTTAGTTCAATGCGCACCCACAATTTCAAAAAGGTGTGATGTTATAATTGGGCCTAAATTTTGACTAGAGGGTCAAGGGTCCAACACGTGTGTTCGCTCATTCCTCGTCGGCTGATGGGCAACCACATGTGCTCGCCCATCCCTCGTGAAGATGTACTCTCCATTTCTACCTTTTCTTGTAGTGGAGATGGGATAAATGAAGCCTGCTTCACGCCACCTGGTAATTTTCTTCATGACTACATGTTGAAAATTAGGGTTCAATCTTCACTGGAATTCACATGATGGTTTATCGTAGTCTTCCAAAACTATTTGGTGTGAACAAAGGCTTGGATTGATACCACAGAGATTCGAAACACTCCATCCAAGAGCCTTGTGATTTCTTTCTTGAACCTCTAGCAAAATATATTCTTGATCTGTATTGACTACTGATGATGACCAGATATTATTCTTTATCACCTACAAGGAAGCTGTGCTTAAGATTTGCCGAAAGTGTCTTAAGCTCATGTGGGGTCAGAATCAGCTTTGTTACTTCCTAAAAGATTGAATCGGTTTTTGATGTAAGAGATGCCATCAGTTCTGGGTCCACCTTGGTTACTTCCAATTCAATCATGAATACATCGGACATATGTGCAGTGTTTTCCTCTTGTTCAATTTGCGATGGATATTGAAATATTTTGATCATCTCATCATATTGTACTTCCAGATCAGCTTGGGAAATGGTGTTGGTTATGCTATCCAGGTCTTCCTCGGATGTGGGGAATTCCTGTGTTGCAATTTCATCCAAGGATAGGCAAGGGTCATTGATATCCTCAAGAAGGTCACAGTTGGTCTCACTCAATTGTTCAATGCTCTTTTTTCGAGTGTTATCTCTTTGGCCTTATGTTCAACGAACATATCCAATGTTACCTTGTCGGTGCTAAAGTGAAAGGTGATCTTCTCAGATGCATAGTCTACTATCGCTTCGGCCATCCGTAGGAATGGTCGACTAAGTATAATAGACATTTGGAGCAACAGTGCGGTGGTATCCATGTCCAAGACAATGAAGTCCAATGGAATTTTAGTCCATTCACCATTACGATAACATGCTCTTATACTCCTCAAGGATGCTTAACGGATTGATAAGCGAACTGAAGGATCATGCATGTTGAATTAAGAGGACCCAACCCGAATTTGTGAAGTGAAGTCGTGGGCACGAGGATGATAGAAGAATGGCTATCAAGAAGAGTATGGTTGAACATTTGATCAAAAGTTTCACACTTAATCAAGGTGATCCCAAATCCTTTTTTGTTTGATGGGATGTTACTGATCATATTCACAGTTGCCATGGTTAAGATGTGCTTCTCAGAACGGTTGTGTTGGTTTTTGTGGGGTTGATGCTTGTTTGTACATGCTTCCTTTAATCCTTTCTTAATCTTAGGCTTGTACTCCATGTCTTTCATTAGTGGCATTTCCAAAACGATATTCTTTAAAATCTCAATAACACTAGGGTCAGATAAAGCATTTTTTAGTTTTGAATTTTTGGATTTTCTAATAGCTTTTGAAAAAGGAATATTTACAATGTTCTCAAAAAGTTTGTCAGAATCATCTTTTACAAGTAGCTGACTAGAAGGGGTACATTTAGGCACTAAAGGAGGAAAGAAAAAACTGAGCGTAATGGATTCATTTGCTGGCATCGGGTCTGTTGGCAGCTTCTCCCTTACTAGTGCGGCTTGGCCACTGTTGTTCTCATCTTTTTGGTCTTTTTAATTTTATGGATATTTTGATGTTTTGTGCAATTGGTGTTGCATTATCTCTTTTCTCATCGGCTCCTTCTTCATTCCCCAGATCTACTATGTGCACTGCTTGTGATGATGACAGAGATCCATTGTTAGAGGCCTTATTTTTTCCCTAGAAATTTGCAGGTGGTTGTAGGACTTTATCGCTCTTGAGAGTCAGATTGTTAGATAACATAACATTTTCATGCATACCTGAGTCTATAGGAATTAGGAACATCTCATAAACCTGCTCTTTACGACGGAAGTTGTTCGAATTGGCTCGACCAGTGCTAGTATGATTGTCTTTGTTGCAGTCAGGTCATCTAAATTCTGTGTCATATCAGACATGCTCTTCACGAGGTGGGCCAAGTAGTCGAGCATTGGGTTTACTGGTCTGCCTCAATGATTTCAGCAGGTGGGGCTTGATGTCTTTGATAATTCTGATGTTGTAGTGGCGTTGATGGTGGTATGGAAGAGGAGGATATTGATACTGCTGAGGAATGAGCAGCGGGGTATTGTTGATGGTATGGTGAGTGGTGGTATGCCAAATGCTGGTAGATGTTCTGCCTCCATGTAGTAGCATGCTGTGGAGGTTGGTTTTGTTGTGCGGGAGGTTAGTCATGCAGGTACGGTATTCCACCCTACTAAGATTGGTGAAACGGGCATGAAGCTGATGATTGACCATGTTGTTGTCTGCCATGATGGGTCAGTTGTGTGTTGTGGTTCCATATGCCGTTCACTTTTGAATGACAAGCGAAGGTGGGTAGAATGACTCAACCTATTGTGGCTGAGACTCTAGATGGTACACTATCATCTATTGTTAAGGTTGTGGTGCTTGGTCAGGAGGTTGCATATAGTAGACGTGTTGTACTGGTGACTAGTCCCCTGACTTCTATTGTAGCTCGGCATCCAGAGTGTCGGCTATTGAGCTTGTAGATTGGCAAGAGTGGATTGTACCGACCATCAACTCTAGATGCTTTCCGATATAGACAAGCTTGTCTAGCCCCTTCATTCTATGTTTGATCACAGACAATTTCTCAAGGTCATGTGATCGCCTTTCAATTATGTCAACTCTAGATAGGTGATTGACAATGATGCCAAGATCTGAACTCTCTAACATGTCCACATCTTGGGTGGACTCCATGTTCACATATTTGTAGAAGATCTGTGGATGTTATTAGTATGAACGAGATGAGGAGATTGTAGCTTCTCCTTTGGACATTTCCTCAAATATCTGCTACACCACTTCCTCATCCTTGTTGAAATGTGATCCTTCGCAGGTGACATTGTCCAACATCTATATGTTCTCAGTCAGGTCACCAAAATATGCTAGACCAAGATGGTTTTTGGTATGTCGTGGTGAGGGCACTTCTCAATTAAGTCCTTAAATCTTTTTTAGGCTTCATGAATGGACTCTTGTGAGACTGGGAGAAGATTGCATTAGATTCATATGTCCAAGTGGGTAGTACTTGAGTAGAAATGCATAATTCAATTCATCCCATGTTGTCACCACCTTCCCTAAGTGATTGATCTAATAGAGCGCCTTATCTTGAAGGCTGGATGGGAAGGCGATCATCTGGACTACGCCCAACGGGATGTTGGGGTAGTGAGTTGTGTTGCATATCTATCGAAATTGCTAAAGATGGATGTATAGTTCTTCATTTGAACTCCCATGGAAAGTCTGGAGAAGAGATAGGAGCTAATTTTTCTGCTTGAAATGCACTTGGATCGGAGGAATCTGGATCTACTTAGTAATTTTCCCAGCCACAGGGTTATATGTCTATTTGAGAGTGGGCTTGGGTTTCTCTCTTACTTCCTCTTCCTCCCCTCATTGGTGTCCATCCACTTGATTTGTTTCCCCTCCTCCTCTTTGTTCTTGATCTCTCCTTATATCATTGAGCATATCCTAGACTTGGTCAGTCAAATACTATTAAATGGATTGGATTAAAGCAAGCAGCTAATTGTTAACTTAATTCTGGTCCACTTTTTGTCCCTTTCCCTTGGGTGCCATCTCAGGTTTGGAGCCAGAAGAACTGACCTCCAAATCGGTCTCTAAGTCTGAAATAGGAAATGCGCGCCAATTAGTCTATAAACAGGTACCAGATGTGGAAAAGAGTTCAGAATTCTGGTCGATCTTGAACTTTATTAAGGATGGAGATGTATGTGGAGTAAAGTCAATCTCCATCCATAAAGGGATGAATTTGGGACAAAAGTGATCTGGATTTATTTGAGAAAGAAGAAGGGAGTCTTAAGAGTAGTAAGCAAGATCTGAATCGAGCTATCTGGAATAGCCTCGGGTTATTGGAGATATCGATCTTGGGAATCGATGTGGGTGTCCACGAAGTTTGGGCTAAACCATCCTAGAGTCATCATCTCGAGAGACAAGAATATAGATATGTGGAAAAGAGGGTACAGAAATGATAAGGAAGATAAAAAAAGAGAATAAAGGAAAAAAGGCTCAAACAGAGCAAATCAAAAGAAGAGATAAAAACAAGTGCGACAAAAATGCGTAATGCACAGGGTTTTGATCTTTTTACCAAATTGAGCTAATCAATCAAACCTCAAGATAGTTATGCATTTACCAACTCAACACAAATGAGCCGTAAGAGTTTGGCAATTATCGTGTCTATTTTATTGGTTCTCAGGGAATCTTATCAAATTTAGTCCTTACGGCTAACCCTATAGGAGAGTGAGTACTCACCCGACAAGCGTCATGTACATTCAACTTCCTTTGTAACCTGTAGCATGTTCTTTTTGAGGTCATTATTATTGTATCTCGACCCACTACTCAGCCAAAGAAGTAAAGGAAGTAAGCAAATAGGTAAAACCAATACTTCCCCCTTGTAAATTACTCGGTTGTGGTACAATGAGACAGGGACTCGTCTAACAGTTCCCCTATGCTCTATACTTCAGACTAAGTTCACAAGCAAACCTAGCCCTACTCGCCCACGCACCGATAGAAGCGCCAATACTTTGTAAGCCCAGAGATACATGAGATAGAATCCAGGCTAGGTTTTTGGCTATAATACCTATGGGTTTTTCCTTACTCGGCCTGGAAGGTACCTGAAAACAATGAGGGATTTATGCACCCAAGACAATGAAGTTCAATTAATCAATTTTATTTGGTCAGATTTTCTTAGCATCCCCCTAGTTTTAGCAATTTTTTTGGGTTCATATTTTGAGTATTTTTTTAATAATGATCACCTAATGTTTTTTTTATTTTCATTAAGCCTAAGTAAGCAAAAATAGAGGGAGAAGGAGGAAAAGCAATGCAAGTCAACCCAATGATGGAATGCTCGCCATTGTGTTTGAATAATAAATCCCTAGTTAGAATCAATTACAGTGCTTCCCAGCTCTCTCCATGCGGGATGCTAGATAGAAATTTTAAATCTATGTTATATGTAATGCAACGAGGAATTAACCATAAGATATGAGATTCTATTAGCATGAAGAACTTGATAATTTGACTAAATCCAAGCGTGAGACTAATAGGCACATGATTGATATTAGGTCTTTGGACTAATTAATTTATCATCCACGTTGAATGTAGGGGCTCGTTCCACAAGACGTAAAGTAAAAATAAGGCAAAAAACACAAATCGCAAAAAACAACTATAAATAAGAGGAAAAATAGGGAGAAGGAAATATAGAATCGGTGAAAATACCAGAAAATCGATCAAGTCCCCCAGTTGAAAAAATCAACTTATGAAATGAACTTGTGAAGAGTCTAAGTGTTCAAAGTTCGGGTCCTATATTACTACAAATTAATCGAAAAACTCTCTCTCGCTCTCTCGTAAAACTAAATTAAATCTACACTAAGGTAAGAATGTTCGACTTCTTGTCTCATTGGCTACTCTCTCCTGGTGGGCAAGGAACCACCGATCTCTACAGCTTTTGAGTGCGTAGAATCTTCAAAGATATCATCGCTCGAGAAGTGGGCCCTTGCAGCAAATTCAAACAAGAAGATGGTCAGAACAGTCTAAGAAAGAAAGAGAATAAAGAGAAAAGTAGATAAAAGTGTGAACAATGTAAAATATGCTAAGTAGATTCCTCTATGCTCTACAAATCTGTGATCCCCAGCAATGATGGCATTTGTTAAAATGGCTTTATCGAGGTACCAAAGTTTGGTCTTGGATCCCATGCGGTATCCGACAAATCAGATCTGGCAATCACTGTATCGACGACTCCCTCGGTAGAGGGTACTCAACTCAAGCAAATTGACAACAATTAACCCACAATGATAATGGAACAATGTAAATAAGTGAGCTAAAGTTTATTATAAACTCTACAAAATATGAACAATGACGAGCAGTAGAGGTCAAACCACAAAGAGCATGTAGAGTAAAGAAATGATGAATAAGCTACTTAGGATTTTTTGTGGATTTTTATTTTGAAATATTTTTTGGGCTTTAGTTTTTATGTATTTTTTAAGATTTAATTTTGGAAAATTTTACTTTCTGATTTTAAAGAAATAGTATATAGTTATATATGTATTAATTAAATATCTATATATATATGTATATAACTAATATATAGAAAAGAGATGTTTTTGGATTTTAAAAAATGATAATAAAAACCAAATTATTAAAAAAAATATATTTTTGGGTTTTATAATATTTTCTCTATTTTTTATAATTTTTGGGTAATTTTTGAGTATTTTTATGTATTTTTAAATGAGAAAATATTCAAAATAAAAGAAATAGAAAATACAAGAACTTGAAATGGTCTTAATAAATATCTACCAATTCAGATTTAGTCCAAAATCAATTTTTTTAGATACTAGATAATATAAAGAAAATTCATGAACTTAAAAAATATCTTTGTGATTTTTCTAAGATTTTAAAGAATTTTTATGAGATTTTTTATTTTTTGTTATTTTAGGAGTTTTACTTAACTTTTTTAAAATACTTGTACAGAATATTAAATATAACAAAATAAGCCTACATGATTTTTTTTGAAATTTTCAAAACATTTTATAATTTATATGGATTTTTAAATACTAAATTAAAGAAAATGAAATGTTTTCGCATTTTTATAAATCGAAAGATAAATTTAATTACCCTGCAAAAAATATAGGTGATAAAAGATGGTTCCATGCTCCCAAGATAATTTTCCTATAATTTTTAAATGTGAAATGGTACTTTTAATAATTAAATTACAAGCACATAATTAAATAAACGACACGTGGACATATTTGCAATTTCTAAGAAGTTTCAGAGCATTTAATAACACATTCTTAATGTCGAGAGGCATGCATGCAATATGCAATCAATAAAATACAATAAATGCCTAGTAGGGATATCAATGCAAATACAATAATAAACATGACCAAATATGCAACTAATCATAATTTTTTGTGTTGATATTAAAAGTTTGAGGACCAGACCAAAATAATACAACTCGAAGGGGATCCAATGCAAATTCCATGTCAAATCACATGCACAAGCACGCGAACTGACTTGGTACTGAATTAAAGTGTAAATAAGTAAAAGTGATGTGTCCAAAGTGCAAATATTACAAAAATATTATAACTACAAATGAAACTTTGTATACTACAACAACAACAACAACAAAGACTTTTCCCACAATTAAATAGGGTCGTCTACATGGATTCTTTGCCTCCATTCAGATCTATCTTGGGTCATTCTCTTGCTTATATCTAAAAGCTAAGATCCCTTCGTATAGTCTCTTTCCAACACTTCTTGGACCGTCCTTTGAAGGATATGGTTAGATCCTTAAGCGCATCACGGAAGCGTGAGGATCGCATCGTATGCGATCGGGAGCGACTAGTCGCACTAGTTGGTCGATGCAGCAGAAATTTAAAAAAAAATCATGTGAAGAAACCACATGATCTAAGAACACTTCTCAGATCATTTCTTCTAAACCACAAACAAGTAATAGGATTACGTCTTGAAGCGTGGTTGCCATCGAGTTTCTAAACGAAGAGATTTCCTGTCTCAAGTCCGATCTGATGGAGGAGACACTTGCGAGCGTGTTGATGAAACACGTGCTTCTCGCAATCCATGTTGATGATCCAAGCGATGAATCTCCAGATCTCGACTCATGAGATCCGACGTCTTCTTCACGAGCGAGGTGCACTGGAGATGGAGATCCACGAGCAAATGATCAGGCAGCATAACGACGATATTGAGGCGATGGAGACTCTCTCTAGGGAATCCATGGTGGACGGCCACATGAGAGAAGCAGAGAGGGCATGTAGAGAGAAAAAAAAAAGAGAGACTTATGTTCTCTTGTGTAAAGAATAGCAAAGGGGTTGCATCTCAATTAATGGACAACACAAATCTAATGGCTCACATTGATTTATGTTTCTTTTAATGGCTAAGATTTGTGCTGGTAAAAACCAACAACAATTAATTTAATTTAGATTAAATCTATATTGATAAATCAATATAAATCAATCCCAATTAAATCATGCAATCATGGAGATTATTGGAATGAAGATTGCCTCCTTCCATAATATGGGATTTGGTGGCAATATCATGTAATCTCTTGATATCTGATGATATTACATTATTCCATGGAAATCTCCAAGATTTACAACAACACTTGTTGTAAATTATTCAACAAAATTAATTCATAATTATTTTGTTAATATTGCAATCTTGCCATTGGAAAATAGCGAATCACATTCACAACCCAAAATAAAATATGAATTACATTTTCAATTTAATGTTCAACGTGAATCCAATTCACATTAACATTTAACTAACAAATGAAAATTATAAATAGATCTCTCTTATGTATTATAAATCACATTTATAATATATATGATTAATATGGATATTGCTATCCACATTATTCAATATCCATGATAATTAAATCACATTTAATCATCTTGGATCTCTATTCTCATGTGCCCAAATAATATGAATCATATTCAAATTATTGACATCTTTGATAAGCAAATCACATTTAATTATCTAAGATAACTCTCTTTATAATATGATCGAATTCATATTAATCATGATAATTAAATCACATTTAATTACCAATTTACTCAATGCTTGGATACATATATCAACAATGAAATTATCCTGAACTCCCAAGGATAATGCGCTCTCTCCGCGAATACTTGGAGATAAGGACAGGGTGATTGTATTGTTCTACGTATAGTGACTTGGATATTGAGATTACATCTCAAATCTAGATCTCGGGCCTCCCATAGATGCTTGATTAAATCAAGATCGTAAATCAAATCTTCTCACTACATCCGAATCACATTCAGATCAATGTCTAACATTTGGGCCAAGATCAGATCACTTCTCTACTGAGAGGAGTCACTAAAATCCAGACACGTTTCATCACTGCCTAGGAATGGAAGCGTCATGGTTATACAACCGTTTATGATCACATCACCCACAGGTATTCCCAATACCTGTACATCCTGCAAAGTGGAAGACTCAGAATAAACCTGAAGTATATGATCAATTTTACACTGTCTACTTTAGAATTTTATCATTAAGTTTCTCATTTGACTATTGGGAGTTGGTATCGATCATATACTTTCCAAAAGCATATATCATACCCAGGTGTTGATCATATACTTTCCAAAAGTATATATCAAACCTACAAATTCAGTCAAGCTTCCAAAGCGAGACGATCATGCACGGAATTTAATTCTTCCCAATATTTCATGAGTGAGCTCATGTATTCTGGTTCAATAATGAACCTGTATGATCCCTTTGAGAGATCGTATTACTCATATGCCCTTGTATGCACACCAGCGCGCCGGTGTATAGACCTTGATTAGGTCATCAACTTATTGGTCTGCCAAATGTACATACTCAGACATATAGTAACACATATGTCTCTGGTCAGAGGATGTGTGCCTATATTGTGACAGCATACAACATAGGACTTTGGTTATCTCGATCTCGTTAAGTCAACTCTTTGACCTAACTAATCTGACACCTCCGAATCTCTATTCCCATGCAGAGGACTTGCATCGAGAGGTCGGTCAGGTATCAACCCAAATGAGAAAGGATTGCCATCTCCTACTCAGGCTGGAGATCATCTCTTTACAATCATTTGATGGTGCTTGATGAGTCCTCAATCTAACTCTTTAGATGTTCATCTATGCACTAGCCTCTATGATTCAATATTTGAATCAACAGCTATATGATCATCAAGATGGCCATGGTACATAACCCTAATTGTACTAAGGGACCTATTATGAAAATTATGCATTCTTCATTTCAGATCAGGGAATGATATTCGCAATAACATTTATTGCATAATGGCTCGTCGTGGGCTCGCATGTCCAACAATCTCCCACTAGCCCAGAGAGCCATTAATGGGCTAATCATTTAAACCCACACTCACGTGACAATCATAGGCTATTTAGAAAAATAACTAGGTAAGCTGATCAGTCACTTTGTTCCCGAGAGACTATGCCAAGTCCTTTTACGGCACTTGCATATCTCCTAGTAACAGTGTTCGCATCTAATGCGAATGTTGCATCTTATGCAACCAATACTCAATCATATTAGTCATAGTGTTCTTGACACTATAGTTCAATAATTATTTAACCAGTATGTAAGTTCTATTATCCTTATTAGAATACCCTTATTCCTGGAGATCTCTATCTCCTAATGTATTCATAGTTAAGACCTTTTAGATTACCATTTATAAAGTCTTAAGATCTTGAAGATAAGATTTAGAGATTACTATCTCTAAAGTCTTGTCATCTTTGAAGATACTGAAAATACTGCAATCAAGTATTTTATCTCCATAGTAGGATTAGTAACAGTTTACTACTCCCACTGCATGGCTGACATCTGGCTTTTTGTACACATGTAGCGTACACTCGACTTCTCGGAACTGATGCACAAAGGGCAAGCAGGTCTAGCATTCACTTCCTCAACTCCTTGAGGTGCTATCCCTTTAGATAGGTCAGTACCATATCTTAAGGGAAAGTATCCTTTCTTGGAATTTTCCAGAAAATAGAAATGTCCAAGGTGTACCATTAATGTGACGATCCCAATACCCTCTTCTCTTTGCTTTTGAACAACTTTAGAACCAAGATCTAAGAGGTATCCTTGAGATCATATCTCGAGGTATGGGACAACCAGATTATAAAACACTTATTATTATCATCCTTAGATCATTCCAAATGATTAGGATATTTCATTTAGCATGATGAACACAATGGCACTCCCACTAAGCTTCACATGGTTTATCAAGATTTTATCTGAAACCATAACATTTATGATTTCATCAAATCCAATATTCCAACTACAAGAAGCTTATTTGAGTCCACAGATGGAATTCCTTAGCTTGCACTCTTTGCTTTCCTCAACCATGAAGCCCTGGGGCTGCTTCATGTGAATGTCCTCAGAGAGGTATTCATGGAGAAATGCAATATTGGCTTTCATCTTAAAGATGTCAAAGTCAAGTTGTGTAGCTATAGTTAGCAATATTCTGATGGGTACAAGCATGATCATTGAAGAGCACGTCTCATCGCAAGTGATGTCTTTTCTTCGGTGTGTAGCTCATGGCTACGAACCGTGCTTTGAAGGTCTCTACCATCTCATCAGGTTCCCTCTTTCTCCTGAAGATCCATTTACTCCTTAATGGGTCTTACCCATATAGGTGGATCCTCGAGGGTCCATATACAACATTTGTATATGAAGTCTACTTTAGACTTTACTGGTAGCATCCATCTTTCCATGTCATGATCTTTAGAAGCTTCAATATCTTTGTCAGATTCAACTGACACATGGAATCCATCTTCAAATTTATTTGAAGAGGTTTTAGTGTTTCATCTTTAATTATCCTTTTAGTTTCCAATTTTTAGGAGCCTCATTATCTTCTCAATACTAATTGAATTCCTTTACTTCATTTTCATCTTGATTCTCAAGAGTCTCGTCATCTAAGAATCACATTCTCAGATATGAAATCTTTTAATAATCTTAAGGTCATAAAGTAGGTATCCAATACCATCCTTTATTTTCCTAATGAAGTAGCACTCTCAGGTGCTAAATTCCAACTTACTTGCCTGGAACCTTATTAAGGATATATATATATATATATATATATATTGTAGTCTTCTACTACATATACATATACCTTGGAAACTAGGAGATAATTATGCTAAGATTCATCATTGATCATATCATCTCACACATGATCCAATTGTATCTCCCTACAAGTCCATTGAGTTTAGGTTTATTATGAGGAATGAGATAGAAATGATATTCATATCTCTATAAGGTATTCTATGAATTCATCTAATAGGTACGGACTACCTAGATTAGATCAAATCCATTTAATCTTCCTCCAAACTTTGGTTCTAAACCAAAATTGTGAAATCTTTGAACATTTCAAAGGTTTCTAAGTGAAAAGAAGAAATCTCATATCACAAATAATCATCAATAGATATCACATATCCGCAATGTTTATTCTGATATAGATGACTTACATACATCAATATGTATGAGATCTTGAATACCTTGACATCTTACACCATTCTAAGGAAGGGTATATTAGACATTTTTACTTTTGAATATAATATTCACAAGTATGTAAGATTTGAACTTTTAGACAATCTAAAGTTTCATCTCTTACTAGTTTATTGATCACATCAACAGACAAAGATCTAAGGCTAAATGCCAAATTATAGTCAAATGATCTTCATTCTCCTATTGATATTTTAAGGTTTAATTTCAGTATTAGAAATGTTAATGAACCATTCATTAATTTTCTAATTTAGTAGAGTCAACTAGATTTTAGATTACTATCTGAAATATCTCTATCATAACTCTTTATGATAGGTCTATTCCAGAATTCATGTTTATTCATAACATTTAGAAATAAACAATGAGTGTATTCTAATATCTAGGTCATAGAGACATTCTCTATGACTAAGGGCTCTCCCACTGAAAATAACAAGTCCATCTATCCAATAGAGATTGTTGTAACAATTGCATCAATGTCCATGTGGATGACTATTAAACCTTAAAATCAAATTTTATAGTCTTCTAATAAATATGCAACTAATTGCAAGTGTCATTAGAAGAATGAGATACAATTATTAGACTTTTATCTTATCCAATGAGAAAGCCAATTTCAATGATTAAATGTAGATTATTCCGATGTACTGTCCGAGTCCTTTTCTAAGGATGGATAGAATTGATAGTCATACTATCTATACTTCAACTTATTGCAGTATCGGCATTCATCCAACTATTTGGATGTCATGGAAGTCACAAAAGTACGGTCAACTCTTTGACTTTCTTTCTTACTTGGGTCCATCCCATGCTTCCACTGTGCTCCCTTTATCTATAAACAACCATTGCTTTAGACGAAGATCTCTTATGCTGAATTCAAAAGATTTCAATATAAGAGCATTTCAACATTTGTACATGCTTCATTCAATTCATACAATATGAATATTCTGAAGCTTCATGAATGACTAGAGTATAGATAGTAAAATGATGACACTCATCATATCTACATCCATCTGAACTCTTAAAACATTGGTTTAGGTAGGTATCAAACAATTTGAATACATAATCTCTTATAGAGATACCATTCTGCATGATGCAGAGAACCACGTCATTTAAATGTCGAGAGCACATATGTATGCCAGAACATCTTCTTAGAATTTTATAAGGATTATTTGACAATTATGATCATCATCGACATGTCACTTCCGAAGTACATTCAATGAGAGATCAAGATTATATAGACATACAAACCCTAAGGTTGTAGTCCTATTATCTATTTATTTATCATTCCTCATTAATACGAGAAAACTTGCACATTGCAACCACATACATTATGTGTCCAACTGCAAGTACAATATCTTCATCATGGATCCAATCCATGATATTTTACTGGTTATTATTGAGTATATTATTGAGTGGGTTTAATGAAGGATTATCTGAAATAAGAAATGTGCATAAATATATATATATATACATTTTACTTTGATTTAGGAATTTTTATATCAAAGTTGTCTTGCCTTGTAATCACTGAAAGCTCATTCCCTTAATCACTTTCAATGTAAGATATATACTTACCATCATATCTCAGTAAGATCTGGGATCTCCTTCCTTATCTTTGTTACATCCCAATAATATGAGAACCTGTAACTCAGATAAAAAGAAGCGGGAACACATTCCTCCTTGCAAGTCCAACTTGCATTTCCCAATTCGGTCTTTAACACTCGGGCCCACCACCCTTAAGGTGTTGTTGATCCGTCATTAATTGAATCAACCGTCAACAGGAATACAGCTTGTTATACGCAATCCAATATCGCACCAATAATATGAGGATCCGATATTGGGTCACTACGCATACGTCCTTACTCTTTCGAGAAGCAACGAGCCCGATCCAAATGGATCGTATACAGGAGCTGTCACTTCGGACAGGCGTCTCCTACATAAAATATCTGGCGACGGAACCCTTCGCCTTGACGGGAGACCATGGATGTCACTTATGTGATCCTCCACCTCATATTCAAATTTTAATTAATTATTATGAATCATATTCATATAATTAATTCTTCCAAGAGAAATATACATCTATTCATAATAGATTGTTTTTAATTTTATATAATTAACTTAATCTCATTAAATAAATTATCAATCCAATTCAATCAACAAACGTGATTGTTTTACTTGAATATATATATATGGTATTATCTCAAAGTATGTATTAATTCGAATTTTAATCATTAGAAAAATACACCTTGATTTCTCCAGCATTATCGAGTCCCTACCTGCTGTCATGGCCAGTGCCGACGGGAGTGGGACAGAGCGCAACTGGTGCGACCCGCTACCCCAACGCTCCCCGACTAGACACCATATCCACCTCAGGAAAGGATAATGCCAGATAGATCAATGTGTACTTGAGATGATCATCGGTTATTCAACCGAAATTATACCATATAGTAATAATCAAAACATTTTTCATTATAAGGAAATTTGCTAGACAAATTCCCAATCCTATTCAAGCAAATTATTTGTTGATTGTATTTCCAATTTTGATCTAGATCAAATCTAATCAATTTATTGGTTGAGACCAAGTAAATTTAAGGAAATAATCATCATTAAATATTTCTCAAATATTTTCCATAATTATTTCAGGAAATTAACAATTAAATTCACTAATTGGCAATCACATGGTTCTTGATTAGGAATGTAATTTCAGCAGTGACCTCTACTTACTAAAATTAGCATATCTCAATAAATTTAAATCCAAATTAGACAAAATCAATTTTCAAAGATTGTAATTTTATTTATGACAGAACTTAAGTAATATTTCATGCATTTCTAGGTAGATCAAAACAGTAGTTAACTCATTAATCATGTTAAGATTCGTAGTTCCTACAACAGTGAATACATGTTCATTAAAACAACCATATCTCGAGCAAACGGAATCCAAATTATGTAAACTCAGATCCTATTGTTTTCTTATTTAATGGGGAATAAAATCCATGTGATTAATTCGTGTTTAAACATTTTACATAGTGTAAAATTTATTCATTAAACAGATGTGCGAAAATGAAATGCGACAAAAACTTTCGCAACCTTAACGAACCCAAGTCGTCCTAGGTTTACGGATTGTATCCAAAACCTTAGACCTAAGGCTCTGATACCACTTGAACGAGATGGTTATATCTTTAAGCGCATCACGGAAGCATGAGGATTGCATCGTATGCGATCGGGAGCGACTAGTCGCACTAGTTGGTCGATGCAGCGGAAATTAAAAAAAAAATCATGTGACGAAACCACATGATCCAAGAACACTTCTCGGATCGTTTCGTCTAAACCACAAACAAGTAATAGGATTACCTCTTGAAGCGTGTTTGCGATCGAGTTCCTAAATGAAGAGACCTCCTGTCTCAAGTCTGATCCGACAGAGGAGACGCTTGCGAGCGTGTTGATGAAACACGTGCTTCTCGCAATCTATGTTGATGATCCAAGCGATGAATCTCCAGATCTCGACACACGAGATCTGAGTCTTCTTCACAAGCGAGACGCACCAGAGACGGAGATCCACGAGCAAACGATCGGGCAGCATAACAACGATACTGCGGCGATGGAGACTCTCTCTAGGGCATCCATGATGGACGGCCACATGAGAGAATGAGAGAGGGCATGTAGAGAGAAAAAGAAAGAGAGAGACTTATGTTCTCTTGTGTAAAGAAGAGCGAAGAGGTTGCCTCTCCTTCTATAATATTTTGGGATCCACAGATCTCAATCCATGGACAACACAAATCCAATGGCTCACATTGATTTATGTTTCTTTTAATAGCTAAGATTTGTGTTGGTAAAAACCAACAACAATTAATTTAATTTATATTAAATCTATATTGATAAATCAATATAAATCAATCCCAAATTAAATCAAGCAATCATGGAGATTATTGGAATGAAGATTGCCTCCTTCCATAATATGGGATTTGGTGGCAATATCATGTAATCTCATGATATCTCATGAGATTACATTATTCCATGGAAATCTCCAAGATTTACAACAACACTTATTGTAAATTATTCGACAAAATTAATTCATAATTATTTTGTGAATATTACAATCTTGCCATTGGAAAATTGTGAATCACATTCACAGCATAAAATAAAATGAGAATTACATTTTCAATTTCATGTTCAATGTGAATCCAATTCACATTAACATTTAATTAACAAATGTAAATTACAAATAGCTCTCTCTTATATATTATAAATCACATTTATAATATATATGATTAATATGGATAGTGATATGCACATTATTCAATATCGATGATAATTAAATCACATTTAATCATCTTGGATCTCTATTCTCATATGCCCAAATAATATGAATCATATTCAAATTATTGACATCTTTGATAATCAAATCACATTTAATTATCTAAGATAATTCTCTTCATAATATGAATCAAATTCATATTAATCATGATAATTAAATCACATTTAATTACCAATTTACTCAATACTTGGATACATATATCAACAATGAAATTATCCTGAACTCTTTCAAGGATAATGCGCTTTCTTCGCGAGTACTTGGAGATAAGGACAGGGCGATTGTATTGTTCCACGTATAATGACTTGGATATTGAGATTACATCTCAAATACAGATCTTGGGCCTCCCATAGATGCTTGATTAAATCAAGACTGTAAATCTAATCTTCTCATTGCATCCGAATCACATTCAGATCAATGTCCAACATTTGAACCAAGATCAGATCACTTGTCTACTGAGAGGAGTCACTAAAATCCAGACCCGTTTCATTACTCCCTAGGAATGGAAGCGTCGTGGTTATAAAACCGTTTATGATCACATCACCCTCAGGTATTCCCAATACCTGTACACCCTGCATACTACAAGACTCAGAATAAACTTGAAGTATAAGATCAATTTTACATTGTCTACTTCAGAATTTTATCATTAAGTTTCTCATTTGACTATTGGGAGTTAGTATCGATCATATACTTTCCAAACGCATATATCATACCCAGGTATTGATCATATACTTTCCAAAAGTATATATCAAACCTGCAAATTCAGTCAAGCTTCCAAAGCGAGACGACCGTGCACGGAATTTGATTCTTACCAATATCTCATGAGTGAGCTCATGTCTTCTGGTTAAATAATGAACGTGTATGATCCCTTTGAGTGATCGTATTACTCATATGCCCTTGTATGCACACCAGTGCGCCGGTGTATAGACCTTGATTAGGTTATCAACCTATTGGTCTGTCAAATGTACATACTCAGACATATAGCAACGCATCTATCTCTGGTCAGAGGATGCGTGCCTATATTATGACAGCATACAACATAGGACTTTGGTTATCTCGATCTTGTTAAGTCAACTCTTTGACCTAACTAATCTGACACCTCTGAATCTCTATTCCCATGCAGAGGACCTGCATTAAGAGGTCGGTCAGATATCAGCCTAAATGAGAAAGGATTGCCATCTCCTACTCAGGCTGGAGATCATCTCTTAACAATCATTTGATGGTGCTTGATGAGTCCTCAATCTAACTCTTTTGATGTTCGTCCAAGCACCAGCCTCTATGATTCAATATTTGAATCAATAGTTGTATGATCATCAAGATGGCCATGGTACATAACCCTAATTATACTATGGGACCTATTATGCAAATTATGTATTCTTTATTTTAGATCAGGGAATGATATTCGCAATAACATTATTGCATAATGACTCGTTGTGGGCTCGCATGTCCAACATCCTTGTCCTCTCTTAACCGGCTCAACATCCCCACACTCTCATCTCCTAACTAGTGCATCAGTATATCTTCTTTGCAAGTGACCAAACCATCTTAAGTGGTTTTCTCGCATCTCATGAAAGTTTGTATACTACATATTAAAAATAAAAAGTCACGAGGGAGGGATGCAAAATACACCTACACACGTGTTGGCAATGGTGGATGGCGCTTAGTGGGTGGATAGTTGAGATTAGATCTCACTGAAGGTATGGTGGCTATGAAGCACCCGATCCTACGCCTGTTGCTATGACTGGCAATTGTTCTTTATCTAACGACTATGAGCTAATATGGAAGAACAATTGAACATTGAGATTCGATCGAGCCTCCTGTGCGATCATTATGCTCTCCCTTGCTACTGAGATGCTCTTTTTGTTCCTGTTGTAATTCCGAAGCGGATCGATGCCACAAGGATGTAGACCTCAATGATGGAGGCCTGGAGTGTTGAGACACATGAGTGACCTGCAGGGTCTGATTCCGGGACTCAAAATGGATCTCTGATCTATGTAAAATGATCGACGGTCGAGGGTGATGCTCCTCAACCTGTTTTGGGTGCAAAAATTGAAGGGGATGTGGCTAGCGTAGCTTCTCTGACATGCGGTAGAGGAAGAGAACCGGGTTCCCAGATATGTGCGAGATCCGGGTTGATCGATGGCTCGGGATGATAGAAGGTATTAAGGTGGACAAATGAGGGTGGTCATGGCATTAGTAGCAGTCAGAAACAATGTGGACAGAGGTCGAAGACTAGAGCTCCAGGCAAGGTGTATTTTTGGATTTTAAGCTAAGATAAACAGAATCAAACGAAATCAGATACAGGGTTACACTACTGGTTATGCTACAAATCGAAAAGGAAAAAAAGCAGCTCACTTGTAGTGTATGGCCAGGAGCTGAAGAACCATTGGCTTATCATCGGTGATGATGTGAATCATGTATGCCCTCCTTCTCCATGCCAAGTAACGATTGGGGAGCTCCTCCTGTCACTAGGGCTCGCACACTAAGTCAGATCCTGGGTTACAGTGGCTTAGAACAAATTCTAAAATCCAACAAGGGAGAAGAAGAGGTTATATATAGGCTTCCTTCAAAGTCCTCTTCACCTAGGGATTTTGAGTCAATCAATGGTTGACTATCGATGCCTCTTGATCCACATGAAGCTGCAACCAAGATAAAGAAGTTTGATGAAGAAGTCAGGGGCAAAGGGGATATAGATCTAGGATAAAAAATTGGTGAAGAAAGGGTAATCGCAAGGCTCGAATATGTCCACAGAGGGGGCCGTGTAGTTGACTGGGGTCAACGATCGCCGCCCCCTCATTGGTCCAAGTAGGATGCTAGAGGACAAAGCAGAAATGAAAATAGAAAGAAAAGGAAAAATAGAAAATGATTTATTAAATAAAACTCAAAAAATGAAAGTTATTTCTTATTTTATGTACTATTTTTAAGTGATTTTTATTTATTTTTTATTCTTTTATTTAATATGGGTTAATTTTTCCAAGTGTTATTATATATACCTATGTTTTTATGTATTTTATTTTTATTTTGTATTATAATATTTATTATTCTATTTACATATTTTACTTATTTATAATATAATTAAGTACATATTTACATATTTTATTTTATTTTTATGATATTATTTATATATATAAATAATTGTATATATGTTCTTTAAAGGTGTAATGTACCTATGTATTAAATACATTATTTATTTGAATATATTTTTAACGTCTTTGTTTAGTATTTATATTTTTATTATATTTGTAATAATATATACAAGTAACTAAAAATAATAAGAGTAAGAATATAAGGAATAAAATATATAGGTGCATAATACAATGGGACCCAAGAAAGGCAGCTTTTGTATCTTAACTCCATTTTTAGTGATACCACCTTCCTTAGATAGATAATTTAATCTAGAATATAATGGAGGTGAGTTTGGTCAATCTTTATTTCCTATGGAGAAGATATTGATATGTGAAAGTTGTTTTACTGCTTTTTCATTTTGTGTTTCCCAGTTGCCTGGTGCATTATTTTTATCTACAATTGTTTTTTTGTATTTTTCTATACATTAATGTGCACATATATTTTTTTTGAAAATATCTTTATTTGAGTGTGTATGAGTGTGTATAAATTAGTAGATCTTTGGCTATATATCAGAGTCTTAAGCACCTAGGGTTCAAGAGGTTAGTGTCATTTTGTCTGTATTACTTTGCCTTTATCTTCCCTTTTTTATTCCTTGTCGACCAAGTCAATATTGAATTAGTCTCAAGGTTTAAGGCCAGTCAGTGTATACAATACTTTCTTTATTTTTCTTTTCTTTATTCATTTATTTTGAATTTAAATATATATTTATTTATTTACTATTTACATGAAACAATTTGTGTGTTAATTTGTACAAGTTATATATATTTGCATATATTTATTTAGGGACTTAAAGATAAACTAACGTAATAAAGATGAATGAATGGGTATTCATCAATATCTCTCCTGATTTTTAGTCTCGACCAAGTCAGGCTAACGTGGTCTCTGAGTTGGAGTCAGTGTATAGCATTTACAATCTTATTTTATTCTACACTTCTTTGGTTATGTTTTTATTTTGTTTTGTGTTTAAAAATGCATTTTTAGTAATGAGATGATTTTTGATAAGATATGTGAATTAATGAGCATCTACGGGTATATTATGCAGAATTTTAGACAAAATGAAAGAGATGAATCAGTGATTCATCAAGCTACAACACTTAAGTATATCTTCTTTTTAGGTAAGTCGAACATATTTTTGATCAATTCATATATAACCTATGATTAAGAATTGTGCTTGCTAAAGATTTTGGAGAAGAATCATAAGCCATATATTAGAATATTTTTGATCTTTATGGATTAAGTCATGCTCTATGTTTTCACACTATATATTTAGAAGATGGGAGCAAGTTGTATCGTGAGTTTAAACGTAGGTTGAATTCTAATATCTGGGAAGTTATTATGAAAAATGATTACTGAATATTTGACTCTAATGTTATATTTCCGATCTCCGACTCTAAATGGGACAATTTGTTGTTTGTCGTTCTTAAGAAATTTAAAATTAGCTTTGTGAAGAATGACAATGGAGAGGAAATCTGACCTAAGTGGCTGCTTCATGGTACATATGTGTAGATTATCGATACTTGAACATTATCAGCAAGAAAGATCACTTTATGTTGTCCTTTATTGGCAGTATAATAGAAATATAAGTAGGGAAGTCCTTCTTCTATTTATTAGATGATTACTCGAGATGTAACTATGGATACTTGTAGGACCATGATTACTAGAAAGGATAAATAATAGATATTGCAAATAATGGCTAGATAAAAATCAAGCAAATAATAAGAACAAATGATTACATAAATCAAACCAGATAATCAACCACTTGCATGATGATGTTAACGTGGAAATCCAATTGGGTGGAAAACGACCTAAGTCCTTGGCTCAAGATTCTCGACCAATTATTGTAACGTCCCGAGCTTACAACTTGTTTGGTACGTGCCCAAATGGACCCATTGACAACCACCCCAAATGTTTAAGCCCAAGTTGTCAAGTAGTAATCCCCACCACTTATAAACCACACCCACACCTCGTGAGTTTTAGATGTGGTAATATATTTGGGGGTATGGGTATTACAATTATGCCGATCGACTTATTCTCTATACCAAATTATTTACCAAGTATAACTAAACTATTTGTACGTGTGTTATGGATCATGCACCTACAACCTTAACACTTCATATTACACAACAAAGTTTCCTATTATAGTACATTGATCTACATCAAACATGAAATTATTTCACTTTGGATCACATACAAAAGTTCCTGGAGGCTTGGATTAGACACCAAGGTATCTACAATGCTTGGATCTAATACCAAGTTACCTGCAAACCTTGGATCAAAGTCTATGTTCCTGCAACACAAATGTTAAGTAAAAAATAGATATAAATATGTGTTCATTTCAAGCCACAGATATGTATGTCATATAGACATGTATGGCAATATCAATCCCAATATCAACAAGGTTGGAACTTGAACAAAAGATAGAGTGTGTAGAGAAACTGACGGTAATCAGAGCTGAATCGCTTGAGGATAGATTCTCTAACGAGTAGTTGAGAGATTGAAGCTTAGAAGATGATTGAGGATTGAGGAGATCGTAATGAGCACATGCAGAAGTAGTTATTGATCTGAAGTTGCAGAATGTAAAAAATGATCTTCTAACAATGCAACATATATGAGGATATGATGCCTAGTAAGCTGTATTTTGTGATGAGAGAATGAAGCGTATTTATAGAGAGATTGTAGATTTTGTAGAGTCATATAGTTGTTGGGTCGTGAGATAGACGTTGGCGTTCAAAATACAAATAATTCAACACTTGAAAAAAAATCTAGAAAAGCACAAATGATCAATGAATCACATGAGGTGAACGGCAACACAATTATTTTTATCGATAAGGTCACAGATATTGATCAATCACTTTCTGACCTTCGGGGCGTCTTATAAATTCATAATATCCATTATCAAACATTGATTGATTAGCAAAAATTATTGATCAACCAGATCAAGAAGTTTGATTGATCATGTCATAAATAGTAGCAAAAGTTGATTGTTCATGTTGCCTTAGTTGATTGATTACAAAGTCAATGGTAGCAAAAGTTGAACGATCATATCGCTTGGGTGATCAACAAAGTCATGGGAAATTTTCTTTTTTCTTGAATTGATTTTGCCTATACTTGTAAGTAGATATATGTGCATGCATGTTTATCCGGGGGCAGTTTAATTCAGATTCATACATAGTTTCTTTTTAATAGTTTCTTTGCTGGCATAAATATATTTCAATGACTTACCGAAGTCTAGTGAATCACGCATGAGAATGAATTTTTCCTTTCACTTCTGACTTATTTACGCTTCTCAACTTCGTACTCCACAATCTAATTTCATAAAATTCGGATTAGAAGTAATCATAATATAGAAAGTGGTTATTTTAAAAGTTTAAGTTGTAATCCATAAACATTGAAATGAAATATTAATTAAGTATTACTCTTAGTTAGCCATATTGCTGCCTTTTAGATTTAAGGTATAATAAGTGGAAGTTATGAGATTGTAAACCACATTGATATCTGAGTTTTCTTTATAAATTTTAGGCTTATTTTCTTATCTATAATGATGTAGTTCAGAATACTTTTAGATAGCTATTAGTTTTGTTAAAAGTACACATAGAGTTTAACATAGAATGCCTTATACGTTATTCAAAAAAATGCCCTTTAAGTGATAACAATAGAATAATAACATCAATATTGGTACTGTGATAAGATTTCACATAAATATTTAGTTAATGTACACCTTCGTACATTGATTTATAGTTGTGAAGCTGATTCTATTAAATATAGTATGAATAAAAAAAGTCACACACGATTTACATTGTTTAAGTGTCTTTTACTCTGCAAATAACATTGGACCCACTCTTGTGGGATGTGAATTTTCTGTCCAATATTCTCGTACTTGTTTATCTTTTGAAATTATACTACGAAGAATGTGATTTAATTTTATACAATGTAGATACATGTTAGTTACTCAAAGAATTTTGTACTTTATTAACGAACCAACCAAACTAGTCAAATACCCGACTAATATATATTATTATAATATACTAAGATCTTACCTATTCGTGTATATACATCATGTGTATATGCATGGTTTAAGTTTTGTGTATATTATTAAGTACATACTAACTTTCACTAGTTCTTAGGTACGGAACTAGTGATTGCTTGTCGATTTCGATGCAAATATGAAGTTGATATTGCTTGCATATAAGATTTGTTCTTTGTTAGATTTTGATAACATAATCACTCTCTTTTATGATATACTAATTGATCTTCTAAAGGTTAATATGTTTTTTCTTGACGTGTTATTAAACTTTAAAAGTCCAATTTATGAGGTATATTGAAGAGGTGTGCAGTTATGCTACCACAGTCTAATAAAAAATAATCTTATATGTAGGAATCCTGGCTTCAATTTATACTGAAATTATCGGGGAGGGCGAACCTAAAAAAGAAATCAAAAGTTCTATTCTCCCTAACCTTGGGTATTTTTATGTAACTCAGTTTTAATATATTTTCCCCTAAAATTGATAGATCTTGGATTGAGAAGCAACATGGTGATACTATGCTTACAAGGTTGGTGTATTAGAATGGTACAAGGTTGGTGTATTAGAATGGTTAGAGTGGCCATACCATGACTACCTAAAAATATTTCAAAAAGGATCAAAATTTAGCCGCATTATATCTCCTTGTGTAAAGTGTCTGAATGGAAACGTTGTAGATTGACGGACAATACTAGAGCATGTTATTTGTAATAAATGGTGGCCGCATTCCACGATATGGATTTATCATGGAGAGGGGGTGGGTGAATCGGTTAATGCCTCTTTGAATGAATGTATCTTTGATGTCAAAGAAAATGATGATGCTGATGTTTATACCGATACGATTGATTTGATTGAAGTCGGTGGGCAATTTTTAAATTTTATGAACAACTTTGAAGAGCCAATCAATCACAGTGCATGTTGGGTTAGGGGGTTAACCCCGAATTTCTCTCTCATGTGTGGCACATTCTTTTTCTCTTTTCTAATACATTAAATAAATCATTTCTCTTTTATATATTCCAAAAAAATAATATACTATACTATCATATCGTCTAAAAAATATAAACTACTCAACTTCTACTTACTTTTTCAAACTCCAATACAATCGCATCACAATAACTACTCACTTTTCCAAACTTCAATACAATTATATCACAACAAACCCACCCCTAGTTTAACCCTTTATCCAAATACCAAAACACAAAAATATGTTACCCACTACTAGTTTACATCGTGGTAACCCGCGTACCAAACACACCCTGAGGAGTGAGTCATTTGAAATTTCAGTCCCATTGTATGCACTTCCTTAGCGTGATGCCATGTGGAAAGAGGATACACGTCAATGTCAATCATTGGTGGACAGGCGTGTGATTGTCTACAATTTACTATTCATTTGAGAATACTAGTATGCAAGTCCCACTTTACATCACATATTGGCCTAAGGTGCATTTAGGAGAGGAAAGATTATATTTTTACACAAGTATGCATAAATGTTTTTAATTATTTTTAATATTTATTGTAAATTATATTATTTATAATCAATAAATGTTTCATTTAATGTAGAAATATTTCAATATTTTATTGTATAATTAATTCATTATAAATCTTCGGTTGTTCCTGATCTCTCAAAGATGCATATCGTCTTAATCCCAAGTCTATTGCACCTGAGGATTGGATTGAAGCATGTAATTATAGGTTCTATGAAGTTTCTCAGGTAATTATTTTGTATCTTTTAACATTTTAATGTCTTATAAATTAATATTACAATGTAAATATCATTTATAAGCCATTTTGTCCAAAAAAATAAGGTCGATATGGAAAAGTAGTCCAACCCATGCACGGACAGGGTAGGAGGAGTACTGACCAGATGCAGGTGAATTAGGTAATTATTTTTGTTATTATATTTTCTCTTATTGAATATAAAACTTTATAATTTATTTTTTTCTGCAGAGTCAGGAATATTGATTTGTTCCCAATAGGATACAAACATTAGAACTCCTAAAGAAAAAGATTGAGATCGGCAGTTCTCGAGTATGGTGTCACAAGAGCAACGAAAAGGCACATGTCGGTGTTTACATTTATCATTTATTATATCTTTAATTAAAAAGATATTAATTTTTCTCTCTTACAATAGAAGGATATAACTCAGAGGTTGCAACCCACATAATCAAAAGATGGGAGAGGCGAACCGACCACTCTGATGACCTCTAGGATGCATCTTTCTTGGTTTTCCCTAAAGAGCACCATGGGTGTGTTCGCTGTGGTGGAGCATCGACTAATATCATCACATGGTATGCAGGTAGGGGACAAGGATTGATCAAAGAAAATGAAAGCTTACGATCTGTACTAGAGATGGTAAAAGAGTTAATTTATAATTATAAGGCGACAAATGATTGACATGATGAAGAGTACAAGATGACTTAGGCCATGCTAGCTAAAATTTTGGCGAACAAGATGAATCGTGATTTGCCTTTGTGAATTATTTTTCTCCTTTGACCCTCCTGATAATCCTTCTCCTCCTAATATGAGTGGATTAGTATTGTAACTTATTTTCCATCCTAATATAATTTTTTAAATAAATAAATATATATATACTTACAATTATTTAATATTTGAAAAATTAAAATCAGATAAGAGCTTACTAACTCGGGTTTGATGTCTAATTTTTAAATTTTTTTTATCATTTTGACCGGCAATTCGGTAATTGCCGAAGACGTAGCGCATACGTAAGGGGCAATGGATTTTAATTGACGCCGGTGACCTTTGTCCGCGGCGGTTGTCTTTAGACAACAGCCGCGTCCCATCACCGCCTTCCCATTTCTTAATAGACGCTTTTGTTATCGTGTCTAGAGGCTTCTCTTCCACAATACTCTTTGAGGGGAGAGGAGAAGGTGCCTTCGAATACACGGACGAGCTCGATGTAAGTTAAGTTCCCTTCTTCTCTAGCATTTCATTTTTTATCTTTCGTTTTCATGATTTGTGGCCTTATTTTAGTGACTTGATCGAGAAGTTACCTTTTTAAAAATTATTAGAGTGCAATTAGCATTAGAATTCTTTGTACAAATGTATGATTTAATGTCTTGACATATGGGAATATAAATGGAAGAAATCAAGAAAAGGACGGATACGGTGCTTTACCAAATATTAAATTTTATATGATGTGAATTTTATTTTAAAATTATGGATTTTTACATCCATAATCTTGAGTAATTTCGCAATAACATTCAAAGCTATGTATAATCGTGAATACATGAGAAACCCAAAGTAATGCTTAACGTTTACATAACATAACCCTATGTTATGTTCCGTTTGGGTACCCGTTATAGTTGATGGTTTCCGTTAAAAAAGACAAAGATACCCCTGATATTCATTCTTATTTGCAAAACATGCGATCATCAGCTCCCCCTCCCCCTCCCGCTCATCCCTCCTCACGATTTGACCGACCAGACTCCCCCCCACCCCTCGCGTGATATGCTCCCCTCGTCGAAGCCGAGTCTGCGCTGCCATGCTCCCTCATCCAAGCCCACGCGCCTCTGCTCCGCCCCTGCCAAGGGTGCCTCTGCTGCACCCCTGCGATGCTCCGTCGTTGATGGCTCCTCAAATTGCATCCGCGTACACAGTTCCCCTCCCCCCAGCGCCCGAGTGCCCCCCCCCCCTCCCGCAGGTTTTGCTTCGGCGATACTAGTCATCGTGCCAACCATCACCTGGGTATGGTGGCTGAAGCGCAAACGAGCGTACATGGAACTCCAGAAGGACTACTTCCTGAGAAACGGAGGTGTCCTCCTCCAGCGTCAACTATCCTCGGTACCGGGGTATGAAAAAGCCACGAGGCTCTTCACGGGTTACCCAACCAGAAGTTCGTGGCCACCAAGAGGTCAACGCAGGTGATGAATGACGGGTCGGTGGAACAGTTCGTGAATGAGATCACGATCCTGTCCAAGGTCGTCCACAGGAACGTAGTGAGATTAGTTGGATGTTGTTTGGAGACGAAGATACCGTTGCTCATCTATGAGTTCATCCCTCACGGCACTCTCTACGAGCACATCCATTAGGCTCACCGTGTCACAGCGCTGTCGTGGAAGACGCGGTTGCGGATCGCGGCGGAGACGGTCGGGGCGATTGCACATCTGCACTTTGGCCTCAATAGGCAGATCATCCACAGGTTATGACTTCGATCGTCATCTTTAGATTCATATTAATTATGTAGGTAATAACATTTTTATCATTTGCAATACAGGGACATCAAGTCAGCCAACATACTGATGGACGAAGGCTTCACGGCGAAGCTGGCCGACTTTGGGGCCTCGTGGTTAGCCCCATTGGACGAGAATGATGAGGCCACCATGGTCCTAGGCACCAGAGGCTACCTCGACCCCGAGTGGTCCTAGGCACCAGAGGCTACCTCGACCCCGAGTACCACGCGCACCGTCGCCCTCTCAGCTTACCTACAGGACGCCCTCAAGCTAGGGACGCTGCCAGAGATCCTGGACGCCTGCGTCAGGGGAGAGGAAGACATGTTGCATGCTGTGGCTGTAGCAGAGATCGCACGAAGGTGCCTTGAGAGGAATCCTAAGAAGAGACCGAGCATGAAGGAAGTGGCATCAGAGCTCGAGAGCTCCCCCTGGTCGTCCCCCGCTACCGAGCTGAAAGCCCCTCTCCCTCAGTAGCAGAGCTCAAGCCCCCCGGCGCCCGAGCTGGTCGCCCCCCACACCCCCCCCCCCCCCCCCCCACCTACCGTGGCCGATCTCAAGCCCCCCCCCCCCCCCTTTGGAGCTGTTCCTCGCCTGCCCCCCAGCAGTAGGGGTTTTTTTTGTTTCCTGACCCTTTTAGATTAAGTCATTCATGTAGTTGAATTAAAATATTAAACTAACGGAGGGTTATGAGTGTGAGACGGAATGTCTATTCAAAGTTTTTCATGTAATTCACGATTATGCAGGGTTATGAATGTTATTATGAATTTACTCAAGGTTATGGGTGTAAAAATCCCTTAAAATTATTATAAAAAGTAAATGGATATAAATGTCGTGCAACATAAATAACTCACGCCATTCCTATCAATTTGACTATTTCAAAAATATGAAAATTGTGTTACTATTTCCATAAATAAATAAATAGTAGGAATATGCTAAAGATACAATGAAGACTTGATCGTACATATAATTAAAGAAAAACTTTAGACGTAAGTTAAACAAACATGTGTAGAATGGTAAACGAGTATCTTTTATGGCTTTTTAATTTCCACAACATCGATAAATCATTACACAAAATTGGCTTACGGTAATGAATAATTTTGATATTCATCACCATGCTTTCGACGTAAATATGTAAAGGATTCCCTAATCATAATACAAACATGATCCAATTCATAAGTAAAATAAACAGATTAAAGGCTTATCCAAAAAGATTGAAATCCCAATAGGATTCAAATCCTAAATGGAATGAAAGAAAGAAAAACGATTTAAGGCTTATTCAACAAAAAGAGAACACATAATCATTATGGTATGAAACAATGCCAGTAAATAGCAATTTCTTTGTTATTATCACGTCTTTCTAAGCATAAAAGATAAGCTTTCTTTGAAATAATATTTTTTGTTATATATTAAAATAAAATTATAAGATAAAAATAATTGATACAATGAATTGATTGCGTGTTGTATCATTGGAATTCAGTCGTTGTTAAATATATGGAACTATTTATTTAAATATATCTTTTCTCGTTTAAGATTTGAAACTAATTATATATACTGTTTTTTTGTGAAAGATAGGGTGACCTCCCGAGTTTGGAGTCACCGCAAAGCCATTATATTATAAAAAGGCAGATACATTACAATTTACCTTGACTCCCAATAGTTTAAGAGAGACGTACAGTGAGATACGACATTCTCTGGGTAGAATATCTAATTATTAAAAAGGAGGCCATTTCTCGCTAGTCAGATTTCCCACAGCACACCGAAGGGTCTTGCAACATCATCTGTTGAGCCGCCACCTATCATTCTTACCCCTTCCCAAAAGTTGAGTAGGTCAATCATATCTACCCATGGGATCGTGATTTCTCTCCAGACCTTCTACGAGGACTCACAGGTGAAGAAAAGATGGTCCGAGGTCTCCGACTGCTCCCCGCACCTGTCACAGGTAACATCCTGAAGACCAAAAATTCTCGCCCTTCTGTCTTTGTCCAAAAGTCTGCCCCTTCTCAAGCACCAAATGAAGACTTTTATCATGTTCGATATCCTACTTGCCCAGATAATCTTCACATCCTTGCACAGGTCCTGATCTTGATCTTGACCATCACTTCTCAGCTCTCTGTATAGCTGTTTGACAGAAACTTTCTTGCCCATCCATTCAAAATGATCCCTGGTCTGTGAGAAATCATCTGGTAAGGGAACCATGTCCAATAATCTAACTAAGTCCTCCTGCCTCCTAGCTGACAGCACAGCAGCGAATTCAGGTCTCCACTCTCCAGACTGCGCCAACTCCTTAATAGTTTCCTCCTTCGACATTGCCAAAGCATAAAGTCTTGGAAAGAGCGGCTCCAACAGTACCTCCCCTATCCAGTTGTCCCTCCAGAATCAGAAACCTTCTCCATCTCCTAGTTTCGGTGAAAGCCTGACGGATATAGTTGTCAAGACATCTCGTATCCCTTTCCAAAGAGATGACTCAAACTGCAGAGACATTGCCTCTACATTTCCTTCAACATTATAAATCTTCCTTATCAACCTTGATACCAGATCCATAGAAGGGCCCCAGATGCGCAAGACCCACTTTGTTAGCAATGCATTATTCATACATACCAAATCTTGAACTCCCAGTCCCCCCTGCTCTCAGGTTTTCGTTATTTCCTCCCATGCCACTTAATGTATGCCAGACTTCTGTTGCTTCCCGTTTCACCAAAAAAAACTTCTCATTAACTTTTCGATCCTCTTTCGCACCCCTACAGGCATCATCCACGTTGATAAAAAAAATTGGGATCGCAAACAGAACATGCTTTAGTAATATCAGCTTCCCGCCCCTAGATAAAGTAACCGCCTTCCATCCTACCAATATGAGTTCCAGCTTCTGGATGACGCTCCCAGCCTGTTGCACTCAACTTGCCAGCCACCAACGGAAGACCTAAGTAGATAATCGGTAGATTCCCCAACGGGCAATTAAGCATCTCTGCTATCCAGGTCCTATCAACTCCTTGTAGCCCAAAGGTGATTACTACTGACTTCTGCAAGTTTATTTCAAGACCAGATAAAATGCTGAAGATGTCCAACAATTGAGCCGCTCGGCATATCATCTCATCCGAAACGCTCATGAAAATAATCGTGTCATCCGCATATTGCAACTGCGGTACGGAGATCTCATCAAGACGGAAACCTTCACACCACCCTCTGATGAATCTGTGATTCATCACTTCAAAAGTCAAAAATAGAGCCTTGTTCCCGAGAAAATAGAGGCATATTTCCCCTTATATTGCATAAATAGCATTCATGCATGTATTCATAACTCATGTAGTTTAGCAGCTCATTTGCATCTAAATAAGAAGCCAAAAATCCCTTGTAAAATACCTCTTCACCAAAATAACATCTTCTCTATAATCTATACTCCTTAGTTAATAACATAGGGAAGAATGCCAAAAATCACCATTGTAAAATAGCCAATGTAGCCTGAGAGCCCTTGTACACTAAAATACATATAAATCCCTCATACAAAGCCTGAATTAGGTCTACTCACTCTTAGAATATTACATATTAAAAGACCTTCAAAATGAGACTAATTTCATTGAATTTGGAGCTCGTATGAGAAACTTGGGTTTCTAGGTCACTTTGTATACTACATATGTATATTTATGTATCCTTGTATTTATGTATCATATTTGACCTCATCTCCGTCTTTGGTCAACATGAAACTTGTAGATCTCATCGAGATCTACAACTTTCATGTTTTGAGTTTTTCCAAATTCGGCTCCCTCTTCTCTCTACACGTGTCTCTTACTCCAGCCACTCACAACAGGCCACGTGGCGCCCTCTGGTTGTGCCACGCGGCCCGCTTCCCATCGCCTCATCCGCCCGCGCCTTCAGCCGTTGGATCTCGCATCAGATCCAACGGCCCAGGCCTTTCCACGTACCTGCCATCTCCCAGCCATCAGATCTGCCCCGCACTTCATCTTCACCATCCCTTAGCGCCGTGCCCACAGCTTGACACGTGGCGCGCTGTACGCCGCTTGATCGCATCCCCGATCCTCTCATCGCAGCCGCCCTTCTTCCAACGAATCGTGCCCCTCTGATTAACCCTATCTCCTCATCCTGGCCGTTCGCATGCGCTTCGCCCTCATCTCGACACGTGGTGCGATCACCGCTCTCCGATCACAACGCCTCAGATCTAATCCTACCCGACCAGATCCCCGTGATCCCCACCGTTGGATCTCAATATCCAACGGTAGAGACCTCGTCTCCTACCTCTGGGCGCCCCTCTCCCCCACGTTCCTTGCCTTGCGGGAGGGGCGCCCCCTTCCTATTTTTGGGCGCACGTCAGCCATCTCCTCCGACCGCTGACACCCCCACGACGTCACCCACTCATCCCTCTCCCTCGCCAGCTCCCTCAAGCTCCACCACCTCCACCATACTCGCCCCACGTCGACCACCAACCTCGCTACTCCACCAGCCAACCCACCATCTTCACCTTATAAATACGTCGCCACCAGCGACGTTCACCCCCATCCGCCACTCCAGAAAAGTTCCTCGAGCTCCAAGCTATCCATTGGTGACAGCAACTGGGTGTATTGTCGAGCGAAGACAAGGAATCGACTCCGGTGAGATCCACGGCCGCCACCGCCGTGCTGCAGCTTCCACGAGCAGCTGCACGAGCTCGGGACCTTACCGACCCCTCGAGCGAAGACCTGGAGCTCAAATCTGAGCTCCATTCCCCAGGTAACCCCCTCCATTCGTCCTCCGATCTTCCTCTTGTTTTTCTTGCTTTTTCTCCGATTTTATTCATCGCCACCAATCACCTCCTTGCCTTCAAACCACCTCGACGAGCTTCGCGTCGAAGCTCCCATCCTCGTTGTCCCATCTGCACACTCCGACGACGCTTTGCGCACCATTCCGACCAACAGCTCCGCCAGTTGGCCGGAGCTCATCCCCAGTGCATCTCCTTCACGCTTTAGGCCTCACCGTTCACACACACTTCTCCACGAACACTTGCACGCTTCGGCTATACACCTAACTCCTTGCAGGTCCTCACTTCTTCACTGAACGGAAGCTCGCCGGAGACACCATCGAGCTTCATCGACAGAGACACCTGGGCACTCTTCGACGCTCCTGACACCGCCATCATCTCCGCCTCCACACCGCGAAGCTCCAGAGCTATCTACGACAAAGCGGAGAGCTTCAGCATCTCGAGGAAGGGCGGGCGGAGCTACAGCCCGATCGCCGGAGCCCCGCCTTCTCCTCCGCAGGAGGCAGAGGGTCGTCGAGGAAGAAGCAGCAGCTGCCGTTCGATCAACCGATCGAACGGCCCTCACTTCGCCACGTATTCCCTCACCACGCCCGTCCTCGACCGTTGATCGCGCCTCAGATCTGACGGACCCTCCAGTTGCCACGCGTCTTCATCGCCAATCCTTGGATCGACCTTGATCCAAGGGCCCTCAGCACGCCACGTCGACGAGTCCGAAGATCTTAATACATCCAAAAGAAGAACGTAGTGGCCGATCATCTTTCTCGTCTCGAAGATCTTAATACTTCTGAGGTTTCCCCGATTCGAGACTCCTTCCCTGACGAGTCGATTCTTGTTATCGACTCACTCCCATGGTACGCCAATATCGTGAATTATCTTGCCTCCAAGAAAGTTCCCGAAGATTGGCCCAAGAGCCAAATCGACCGACTAAAGTCGGGCGCTAGACACTACCATTGGGAGGATCCGATCCTTTTCTTTGAAGGACCGGATTGTGTCTGGAGACGTTGTATTCCTCAGGAGGAATACCAGAGTGTCCTTTCTTTATGCCATAGCTTAGAGGCAGGAGGACACCACTCCGGGAAGAGGACCGCATGGAAGGTACTTCAGTGTGGCTTCTACTGGCCGACTCTGTTTCGCGATGCCACCGCCTTCGCGAAGTCGTGCCCAGTTTGCCAGAGAATGGGAGGAACCGTTGGTTCCAAGGATGAGATGCCGATGCAGCCGGTCATCATTTGTGATGTCTTTGACGCCTGGGGCATCGATTTCATGGGCCCATTCCCTGTCAGCCACGGGTTTGAATACATCCTTCTTGCGGTAGACTACCTATCCAGATGGGTGGAGGCTATCCCGACCCGAGCCGCAGACAGCAGGACTGTCTGTAAATTCATCAGAGAGAACATAATCTCTAGGTTCGGGATCCCCAAGATGATGATATCAGACAGGGGTAGCCACTTTGTGAATCGGGAGGTGAAGAAACTCCTGAAGGACTACGGCATCGAACACCGTGTCGCAAGTCCTTACCACCCACAAACCAATGGTATGGCTGAGGTGTTGAATAGGGAGGTGAAAACAATATTGCAAAAGCTTGTCCGCCCGGACAGGAAGGACTGGTCTCAGATCTTAGATCAAGTCCTCTGGGCGTATAGGACGGCTTACAAGACATCGTTAGGCACCTCCCCATTCCGAATGGTGTTCGGAAAGCCGTGCCATTTGCCCGCAGAGTTAGTGCACAAATCAGAATGGGCAATAAAGAAGGTCAACTGGAACACACACCTGGGTCAGAAACAGAGAGACATGGATCTGAATGAGCTCGTGGAAGTCAGAAACCGAGCATATGACAACAGTTTGGTGTACAAGGACAAGGTGAAGCGTTGGCATGATAGATATATCAGACGAAAGACCTTTGTTCCTGGACAGAAGGTATGGTTGTTCAATGCTAGGCTGAAGATTTTCCAAGGCAAGTTAAAGTCTAAATGGACGGGATCATTTGTTGTCCGTACGGTACATGATAGTGGATGTGTCGAGATCTCAGATCTCGCAGATGACGCACCGACATTCCTAGTAAATGGGCAGCTGTTGAAGCACGTCGTTGAATCCAATGAACAGTTAGTCCATGTGGAGGAGATTGTATTCATGCGCGAGACAGATACAGCAGACACATCTCAAGCCGCGTATGAAACCTTGCAGCAATGAACTCGAGCCATCAACAGCATCTTCGAAAGATTCAGACCGACTCATCTGTATATATCATTCTTCCTGTATATCCTATCCTTTACCCCCACGATTCTAGTAACCCATCCCCACATCATCGAACCATTATCTCGGACTATACTTAGGATGACCAGAACCTAAGTATAGGGGGGAGGGGTCACCCGAGTCGATTCACTGTACATTCTCCAGATCACATTGGTCCTCATACTCATTTCCTACCGATACTTAGGCTGACCTGAGCCTAAGTATAGGGGGGACCGATGCCCGCACTGATACTCACCCACATCTCATCTTTCCCTCGTCCGCCCCATTTCTGATCTTCTTCTACACTTAGGCTGCCATAGCCTAAGTATAGGGGGGCGTGACGACTTCTATACTTTCTGTTCTCCTACGCTTAGCACGAGCTATGTCTTTTTCCTCGCTCTTCGTGCTCTGAGGACATAGCACACGCTAAGTATAGGGGGGCGTGTATATATTACAAATATACTTTACCCATAGCTTGTACTTTCACATATTTTTGTATATATTTTACAATAATGACGGGTGGGTAAAAATCGAAAAAAAAAATTTGAAAATAATAAAAATAGGCTTCTTATTTACTCGTGCATATCATCTCTGCATAGAAAAATAAAAAGAGTCTTGCATTTTCATAGCATGACATCTCATCTCATCTGCATATCTTTGCATATGCAAAGTGAAAAGCTAGTGGGTTCTGGACCAAGTTATGAGTAGATATTGAGGATGGACTTGATTTGACCTTAATCCACCTAATTTCAGAGGAACCTTACAGGAACTGGAGTTAAGATTTCTCAGGTCAAGTGACTTAATTCTTTGAGTCCGCAAGTCTATGTTCACATGTCATCTTGATTAGTCTAAGTAGAATATCTCGTGCACACGCATGATTCTTATAGACAGTGACCTAACTTGGACAAGCACAATGCACGTAGCTCTTCATTGATGAGGTGGTGAGGAGGTAGAATCCTTTAGCTTGGAGTAGCACACGGGTGGAAACATCCGTCCTCCTCTAGGGAGGGAAGTGCGTCTCAACCTAGTCTAGTGGTGTTGACATCTAAGGACAGGATGCTGTGGGTTGCAATAATGCTTCAAAAGAGGGATAGTCTACTGACTCAAGAGGAAAAACTCCTGATGTACATGCTGCTCTTTTTCGAAAAAAAAATGCAAGAAAGAACTCCAAAAAAATCAGACAGGTCCAAGAAAAATAATAATACCTGTCGGAGTATGTATACTAGTAAAGAAATGCAGCTGGATGACTTGGCTACACTGGTCAGGCATCCCAGGATAGGTAGCTACACTGGCTACCGTCCATTCTCTTCTCTACCCCCTCCTCTTGAGTTGGTCGCACTTGAACTTAGAAGGGAATACCCCGCTCCTCGAGGAAAGAGTTACTGAACCAGGTTATTGAGTTACCTTGTTAGAGGAGGCTGGTTCCGAGCCATTTCTGATGTGGAGAGTTACAAATCACTTACACAGTACAAGTAAGAATCATAGTCATCAGAAATTTGCATTTGAGGATGTGTTCTGACCTGACTATTGAGGCGTCTTGAATAGAAGACTTGTGGAACTTGAAGTCTGTTAAGTCTTAAGTTCAGGTCCGAATAAGGTTCCGCCACACAATTAATCCAAAGGTCGAGTCAGGCCCCATTTTTCAACTTTTGTTCATGACCTTGGTTTGGAACCCAAAATCATTTCACTCTTGCATTTCATTTAGTTGCTCGGGGACGAGCAAGGTTTAAGTATAGGGGGTTGATGAATCTGTGATTCATCACTTCAAAAGTCAAAAATAGAGCCTTGTTCCCGAGAAAATAGAGGCATATTTCCCCTTATATTGCATAAATAGCATTCATGCATGTATTCATAACTCATGTAGTTTAGCAGCTCATTTGCATCTAAATAAGAAGCCAAAAATCCCTTGTAAAATACCTCTTCACCAAAATAACATCTTCTCTATAATCTATACTCCTTAGTTAATAACATAGGGAAGAATGCCAAAAATCACCATTGTAAAATAGCCAATGTAGCCTGAGAGCCCTTGTACACTAAAATACACATAAAGCCCTCATACAAAGCCTGAATTAGGTCTACTCACTCTTAGAATATTACATATTAAATGACCTTCAAAATGAGACTAATTTCATTGAATTTGGAGCTCGTATGAGAAACTTGGGTTTCTGGGTCACTTTGTATACTACATATGTATATTTATGTATCCTTGTATTTATGTATCATATTTGACCTCATCTTCGTCTTTGGTCAACATGAAACTTGTAGATCTCATCGAGATCTACAACTTTCATGTTTTGAGTTTTTCCAAATTCGGCTCCCTCTTCTCTCTACACGTGTCTCTTACTCCAGCCACTCACAATAGGCCACGTGGCGCCCTCTGGTTGCGCCACGCGTCCCGCTTCCCATCGCCTCATCCGCCCGCGCCTTCAGCCGTTGGATCTCGCATCAGATCCAACAGCCCAGGCCTTTCCACGTACCTGCCATCTCCCAGCCATCAGATCTGCCCCGCACTTCATCTTCACCATCCCTTAGCGCCGCTCCCACAGCTTGACACGTGGCGCGCTGTACGCCGCTTGATCGCATCCCCGATCCTCTCATCGCAGCCGCCCTTCTTCCAACGAATCGTGCCCCTCTGATTAACCCTATCTCCTCATCCTGGCCGTTCGCGTGCGCTTCACCCTCATCTCGACACGTGGTGCGATCACCGCTCTCCGATCACAACGCCTCAGATATAATCCTACCCGACCAGATCCAGCTTGATCCCCACCGTTGGATCTCAAGATCCAACGGTAGAGACCTCGTCTCCTACCTCTGGGCGCCCCTCTCCCCCACGTTCCTTGCCTTGCGGGAGGGGTGCCCCCTTCCTATTTTTGGGCGCACGTCAGCCATCTCCTCCGACCGCTGACACCCCCACAACGTCACCCACTCATCCCTCTCCCTCGCCAGCTCCCTCAAGCTCCACCACCTCCACCATACTCGCCCCACGTCGACCACCAACCTCGCTACTCCACCAGCCAACCCACCATCTTCACCTTATAAATACGTCGCCACCAGCGACGTTCACCCCCATCCGCCACTCCAGAAAGGTTCCTCGAGCTCCAATCTATCCATTGGTGACAGCAACTGGGTGTATTGTCGAGCGAAGACAAGGAATCGACTCCGGCGAGATCCACGGCCGCCACCGCCGTGCTGCAGCTTCCACGAGCAGCTGCACGAGCTCGGGACCTTACCGACCCCTCGAGCGAAGACCTGGAGCTCAAATCTGAGCTCCATTCCCCAGGTAACCCCCTCCATTCGTCCTCCGATCTTCCTCTTGTTTTTCTTGCTTTTTCTCCGATTTTATTCATCGCCACTGATCACCTCCTCGCCTCCAAACCACCTCGACGAGCTTCGCGTGGAAGCTCCCATCCTCGCTGTCCCATCTACACACTCCGACGACGCTTTGCGCACCATTCCGACCAACATCTCCGCCAGTTGGCCGGAGCTCATCCCTAGTGCATCTCCTTCACGCTTTAGGCCTCACCGTTCACACACACTTCTCCACGAACACTTGCACGCTTCGGCTATACACCTAACTCCTTGCAGGTCCTCACTTCTTCACTGAATGGAAGCTCGCCGGAGACACCATCGAGCTTCATCGACAGAGACACCTGGGCACTCTTCGACGCTCCTGACACCGCCATCATCTCCGCCTCCACACCGCGAAGCTCCAGAGCTATCTCCGACAAAGCGGAGTGCTTCAGCATCTCGAGGAAGGGCAGGCGGAGCTACAGCCCGATCGCCGGAGCCCCGCCTTCTCCTCCGCAGGAGGCGGAGGGCTGTCGAGGAAGAAGCAGCAGCTGCCGTTCGATCAACCGATCGAACGGCCCTCACTTCGCCACGTATTCCCTCACCACGCCCGTCCTCGACCGTTGATCGCGCCTCAGATCTGACGGACCCTCCAGTTGCCACGCGTCTTCATCGCCAATCCTTGGATCGACCTTGATCCAAGGGCCCTCAGCACACCACGTCGATGAGTCCGAGCCTCGGCCTCCAAGCCTAGGCTCGGGCGACCCGAGGCTGCACCGAGCCGCAGTCCGAACCTCTTGGGAGCCCGAGCCTCGCGCCGAGCCTTCGCCGCCCTCCGAGCCTAGGCCGCCCACGTGAGGAGCACGTGCGGCCTGGGTAAATTGCACCAAGGCCCCTGAAGCTTTCCGAAATTACAAAGAGGTCCCTGTGAAGCAGACCCCACGTGAGGAGCACGTGCACTATGGAGAAATTGCATAAGAGTCCACCATATTATCGGTAATTGCATTTTAGTCCTTGTCAGCATATTTATTTATTGAAATTTTAATTTCCAGTATTGCATTTACACCCCTGTGTTTGCACGCATCCCTAGAGTGCATTTTTCATCATTTTGAAATTCTAAAAATTGCATTTTGTTAGAAATTTTGTCCTCTGTCTATTGGTACACGTGTCTTATTTTTGTAAGCTCAATTGAATTATTAATGAATTAATTGGTGCATTGTTGACATATTTTGCCCAGTAATGCCTTTTGATTTTTAATTAATTCTCTGTGCCTTTAAAAATTATCAAAAATTCACAGTAGCTTAAGGACATCATTTTTAACATACCATAAAAATTTCATAGCATTTGCACGCATATCGAGGCCTAAATAAATTGATCAGTGATTTTCTTAGATTAATTTTGGTTAATTCATTTCACAGTGAAATTAAGTTCTGTTAATTTTCCTAGGTCCTTTACCATTAGAGTAACCTAGGATAATTTTAGTTCTTGGAAAAATTGTGGTTTGATATTTATTAAAAATTAAATACTGAAAATCACTCTGTCTGTTTATTTCATTAACTGTAAATTCATTTTGAGTCGAAAAATTCCAAAAAAATTAGTGTAGGTCATTTTCATCATAATTAACTATCTGGCCAATTTTCATGATTTTTGGACTTCATTTGATACATTAATTAAATTGCACATTAAATTGGCCTGCATTGTCTGCATACGTCTGCATAAAAATTAAAACGACCAAAAAAATTACTCCTCGAAAATCAACACTTGGATCCTTGCTTAAATTCACCTAAGGAGACAGATGCCTCCCTGAGATCGACCTTGGACTTACACCAAGTAAAAAATTTGCCGCTTAAAATTAACTTCACATTAATCGATAAGTGGTTTTTGATTAACCCCTCGTATCCGACTGCAACGAATCACATTAATTAATTTGGACATTAATTTGACCGAATTAACTAAGGGTGCGGGAGCGTTATCACCCTCCCTCAACCGCTTGCTTGAACATCACGACCAATGCATCCGCAACCAGCACAAAGAGCATGGGCGCCAACGGGTACCCCTGACGAACCCCTCTTTGTGGCTGGAAATAGACACCTTCCGACTTCCCATTCACCAGAATCGAGAAGGATGAAGTGGTGACAAACCTCTTCATCCACGCAACCTAGCAATCCGGAAAACCTCTTCTTCTGAGCGAAGACCACAAAAATTCCAGTCCACACTATCATAGGCTTTTGCAAAGCCAATTTTCCAGAGGACCCCTTTGTATCCTTGCGTCTCCATGCTAAACAAATTTCTGATGCCATAACCAGCTCGTCTGCCATCTATCGTCCTGGGATAAAGGCGGATTGACCTTCCAGGATGATAGATTCCATGACCCCTCTTAGCCTGTTTGCTAGCACTTTTGCCACAATGAGGTACACTCCATTCGAAAGGGAGATAGGTCTCAAATCTTCTACTTTAGTCGGATGATCCTTCTTGGGGAGTAAAAACAACAAAGCCTTGTTCACCTTCTCGAAGCCCTTGTTTCCTTCTATGAAATCCTCTAGTACTTCTAGGATCTCTGGCTTGAGTAGATCCCAAAACTCCCTGTAAAGAAAATTGGGAACCCAACCGGTCTCGGTGCCCCATCCGCATTCAGACCCCAAACTGCATCCTTCACTTCTTTTTCAGAGAAAGTTAACACCAGTGCATCTGCCTTTTCTAGTGCCAGATTCTTCAACCCTTCCCCAGCCACCCCCACCCATCTCCTCTCCTCTTTTGTGACGCTCCATATAGAACCTTCTCAGCGCACTGCCAATTTACGTTTCCCTAGAATAACTTTGTGTCCCTACCTCAATTTCTTGAATATGGTTCCTCCTCATTCTGCCAAAGGCTACAGTGTGAAAGAATCTGGTGTTAGCATCGCTTCTTTTAGCCATTTCTGTCTGGACTTCTGTCTCCATTCAACCTCTTCTTTCTAGTGTTCCAGCAGAATCATTTCCAAGAGTTTGGACCTCTCCTCCAATTCATCTTGTTCTAATCCTCGCAAATCGTCAAGTTCATCCAGACGGACAACATTCTCCTGAGCCATGTCATGTTTTTCCCTTCTCTTTGATCTGACCGTTCTTCCATACTCCTTCAGGAATGATCTGAGCAGCATCAGCTTAGAGCAAGTCTAAATACTGTTGATCCCTCCGGATTCCAAGTCCTCCCCTGTTCTGACACTAAATCTTTTAACCCCTCTTCCAACATCCAAGACCGCTCAAATCGGAAGAAGAACCTACTTCTTTCGTCCTCAACAGAAGACCAGATAATCGGCGTGTGATCTGAATGTGCCCGAGGGAGGGCCCAAGCCTGCAAAAGTGGGAAAAGCTCTACCCCAGCTATGGACAGCAGAAATCTGTCAAGTCTCAATCTTGACCTCTTGTTGCGCCAAGTGTATGCACAACCTGCCGCATCTATAACTGAGAGACCCAAAGAGTGCACCATCTCCAAAAGCTCTGACGAACCTATATCTCTCCCACCCCCCCAGGGCGATCATCTGGTAGTAACGTAAGATTGAGATCCCCCGCAGTAGCCAGATATCATCATTATGCTCAGAGAACATCTGCAACAGATCTGTCGCCAGGGAGTCCCTTCCAATGCCACTGGGCCCATAAATATTTGTCACTGTGAAGACTAAGCCATCCGCCCGACATCTGAGGCACACAGATAGAGAAAAGGTGGACCTCCACTCCGCCTCCACCTCAAGGTCAACTTCCCTCCAGCCTGTGATCAACCCTCCTGCGACACTTTGCGCCTCCATGACTACAGCCTGAAAACCACGCCCAATGCCCAACTCATAGCCTATTTCTGCCAAACTGCAAGACAACTTTGTTTCTTGCAACATGAAAATGTCCACTTTCATTTCACGGACTAAATTACCAACCCCCATTCGTTTCTCAGGTCGCCCAAGACCCCTAACATTCCATGAAAGAACCTTCATTAAGCAACCCTTGTGCTCCTCCTAATGGAGTGTGGTTGTACCACCCCCAAGCAATCTGCAAATCCACAATCTAACGGGCTAAAGTGGTTCGCCCCTCTCCAAGGAGAAGATCCAACTGGACGATGCTAGGTCGCGAATTCCTGCCTTCCAACTCCCTCTAAAATCTCTGCCCTTCGCCTCCTTCTAGCCTCCTTCAATCCCCCTTTTCTCTGACATAGCACAGCAACATCGGCACCACCAGCTAGTCGAGATGACACCCAGTCTGACTGCAGGCCCGTAACCCAATCTCTCTGCTCTCCCACCTCTAGTTCTGGCCTTGAGTGCAAGACATGATCAAGTGTTTGCCCCTGATCTTCCCTCAAGACTGATCCCGAACCTCCAGGCAAGGTCCCTCCCGCCCTCCCCAACTCCAGTTGCGTAACATCTAGCCCACCCTCCTGGCCCGAGCCTAACCAGCTCTCCCCCACCCTCTCTTCTAAATCTCCCAGCCTTCCAACCCTACGAGCCACACTTCTCCACCCTCCGCTTCCACCAATCCTTCGAATAATTGATAACCGTCAGGTACCCTTCGTTAATTCGGTCAAATTAATGTCCAAATTACTTAATATGTCTCATTGTAGTCGGATACGAGGGGTTAATCAAAAACCACTTATCGATTAATGTGAAGTTAATTTTAAGAGGCAATTTTTTTTACTTGGGGTAAGTCCAAGGTCGATCTCAGGGAGGCATCTGTCTCCTTAGGTGAATTTAAGCAGGGGTCCAAGTGTTGATTTTCGAGGAGTAATTTTTTTTTGGTCTTTTTAATTTTGATGCAGACTTATGCAGACAAGGCAAGACAATTTAATGTTCAATTTAATTAATGTATCAAATGAAGTCCAAAAATAATGAAAATTGGCCAGATGGTTAATTATAATGAAAATGACCTACACTAATTTTTTTGGAATTTTTCGACTCAAAATGAATTTACTGTTAATTAAATAAACAGACAGAGTGATTTTCAGTATTTAAATTTTAATAAATATCAAACCACAATTTTTCCAAGAACTAAAATTATCCTAGGTTACTCTAATGGTAAAGGACCTAGGAAAATTAGCAGAACTTAATTTCACTGTGAAATGAATTAATTAAAATTAATTTAAGAAAATCACTGATCAATTTATTTAGGCCTCGATATGCGTGCAATTGCTATTAAATTTTTATGGTATGTTAAAAATGATGTCCTTAAGCTACTGTGAATTTTTGATAATTTTTGAAGGGACAGAGAATTAAATAAAAATCAAAAGGCATCATTAGGCAAAATATGTCAACAATGCACCAATTAATTCATTAATAATTCAAATGGGCTTACAAAAATAAGACACGTGTACCAATAGACAGAGGACAAAATTTCTAACAAAATGCAATTTTTAGAATTTCAAAATGATGAAAAATGCACTCTAGGGATGCGTGCAAACACAGGGGTGTAAATGTAATACAGGAAATTAAAATTTCAATAAATAAATATGCTGACAGGGACTAAAATGCAATTACCGATAATATGGTGGACTCTTGTGCAAATTCTCCACAGGGCACGTGCTCCTCACGTGGGGTCTGCTTCACAGGGACCTCTTTGTAATTTTGGAAAGCTTCAGGGGCTTCTGTGCAATTTACCCATGTCGCACGTGCTCCTCACGTGGGCGGCCTAGGCTCGGAAGGCGGCGGCGGCTCGGAGCGAGGCTCGGGCTCTCAGGAGGTTCGGACTGCGGTTTGGATTAGCCTCGGGTCGCCCGAGCCTAGGCTTGGAGGCCGAGGCTCGGACTCGTCGACGTGGCGGCCTGAAGGCCCTCGGATCAAGATGGATCCGAGGGTTGTCGGTGCTGACGCGTGGCGTGTCCTAGGGCGTTGGATCGATGCTGATCCTACGGTCGAAGGCGAGTCCGGTGATCGAGCGACGTGGCGTGCTTCGGTACGTCGTCCCCAACGATCCTCCGCCACCTGCGGAGGAGGAGGCGGGGCTCCGGCATGGGTGGCTCTGCTCCGCCTCGGTCGCTAGGCGTCGATGAAGCTTTTCGTAGGCTCTCGAGTAGCTCAGAAGATGCGGGAGCGTACGACGAAGCCTCCGGTGGCCTCAGGATCTTTGGAGATGTGCTGAAGCTCGATGGCTACGAAGCTCGAAGGGAGCTCCGGTGAGGCTCCGGCCAATGAAGAAATGAGGACCTGCAAGGGGTTAGAATAGATAGCCGAGGCGTGCAAGTGCTCGTGGAGAGGTGTGTGTGGTCGGCGAGGCCTACGGTGTGAAGGAGGTGCGCTGGAGATGGGCTCCGGCCAAATGGCGGAGCTGTTGGTCGGAGTAGTGCGTAGAGCGTCGTCGGAGTGTGCAGACGGGACATCGAGGACGGGAGCTTCGACGCGAAGCTCGTCGAGGTGATTTGGAGGCGAGAAGGTGGCCGGTGGAGTCGAATAAAATCGAAGAAGAACAAGAAAATCAAGAGGAAGATCGGAGGAGGAATGGAGGGGGTTACCTGGGGAATGGAGCTCAGATTTGAGCTCCAGGTCTTCGCTCGAGGGATCGGTAGGGTCCCGAGCTCGCGCAGCTGCTCGTGGGAGGCTGCAGCACGGCTGTGGCGGCCGTGGATCTCGCCGGAGTCGAATCCTTGTCTTCGCTCGACAACACACCCAATTGCTGTCACCAATGGATTGCTTGGAGCTCGAGGAACCTCTCTGGAGTGGCGGATGGGGGTGAACGTCGCCGGTGGCGACGTATTTATAAGGTGAAGGAGGTGGGTTGGCTGGTGGAGTAGCGAGGTTGGTGGACGACGTGGGGCTACCATGGTGGAGGTGGTGGAGCTTGAGGGAGCTGGCGAGGGAGAGGGATGAGTGGGTGATGTCGTGGGGGTGTCAGCGGTCGGAGGAGATGGCTGACGTGCGTCCAAAAATAGGAAGGGGGCGCCCCTCCCGCAAGGCAAGGGACGTGGGGGAGAGGCGCGCCTGGAGGTAGGAGACGAGGTCTCCACCGTTGGATCTTGTGATCCAACAGTGGTGATCAGAGCGTGGTGAGCGGGTAGGATTCGGTCTGGGCGCGTAGATGATGGGCCGAGAGCGCGCCACGTGGTGAGCACTGGTGAAGGCGCGAGCGGACGGTTTAGATGAAAAGATAGGGATGATCTGAGGGTCGAGATTCGCTGGAAGAGGGGCGGCTGCGATGGAGAGATCGGGGGGTCTGATCAGGCGGCGCAGATGCTGCCACGTGGAAGGCTCTGGTGAAGGCGCGGACGAGCGGCGTAGATCACGGCTGGAGATGATCGGATGGTCCAGGCAAGGGGCGTGCGTGGGCAGCGCTGGGCCGTTGGATCTGGAGCGAGATCCAACGGGTGAGGGCGCAGGCGGATGAGGCGATGGAAGGCGGGCCGCGTGGCGCAACCAGAGAGCGCCACGTGGCCTGCTGTGAGTGGCTGGAGTAAGAGGCACGTGTAGAGAGAAGAGGGAGCCGAATTTGGAAAAACTCAAAACATGAAAGTTGTAGATCTCGATGAGATCTACAAGTTTCATGTTGATCAAAGACGGAGATGAGGTCAAATATGATACATAAATACAAGGATACATAAATATACATATGTAGTATACAAAGTGACCCAAAAACCCAATTTTCTCATACGAGCTCCAAATTCAATGAAATTAGTCTCATTTTGAAGGTCTTTTAATATGTAATATTCTAAGAGTGAGTAGACCTAATTCGGAGTTTGTATGAGGGCTTTATGTGTATTTTAGTGTACAAGGGTTCTCAGTCTACATTGGCTATTTTACAAGGGTGATTTTTGGCCTTCTTCCCTATGTTATTAACTAAGGAGTATAGATTATAGAGAAGATGTTATTTTGGTGAAGAGGTATTTTACAAGGGATTTTTGGCTTCTTATTTAGATGCAAATGAGCTGCTAAACTACATGAGTTATGAATACATGCATGAATGCTATTTATGCAATATAAGGGGAAATATGCCTCTATTTTCTCGGGAACAAGGCTCTATTTTTGACTTTTGAAGTGATGAATCACAGATTCATCAATAGTTCTTCTACCCTCCGAGCTTCCAAGCTCTGCCACCTACTTAAATCGACCACGAGGAATGCTGCCCCCGATCCCAAAACCAACTCCCCCTCCTGCCTAGAAATAATGTTGTCCCTTCTCTCCAACAGGTTTCCCACTATGCCCCCAACCATCAAAACCTCCACGCTTGTTTTTGTTGGAATAGCCTCAGGGTCCCAATTGCAAGCATGCAAATGCACCACTCCTTTGGAACCCAACGGGCCCACTTCTCCCTCCTGAACTGGTAACTCCTTGAGAATCTCAACAGCTGAGGTCTGTGGGACAACTTCTGTGTCCTGAGCCATTACCTCTAGGTCGAAGACAACTGGAGCATGGTCGTGCTCCACGTGATAAACCGCAACCTTCTCTAACATGGGTCTCTCGTGCGAACATGCACCCGGATCCGCCACCCGACCCGAGTGGTGGCTTGCCTCCACATTGCCCCGCTGTAACAGGCTTAGCCCTTGGGAGCTGGAAACGCATATCCCTTTTGATTTGAATTGTTCCGCAATAAGTGGAAACAACCCTGAGCAAATATGCAATTGATTTGGAGATGGAACGCCCGCATCATCTTGCGGGAAAAGAGGCGACGAAATCGGGACCTCCCGCCTCCCCTCGTTGCTCTGGCATGTGCCCATGTCGGCCGATCGCCCCGATGGCCCTCGATGCACCACCTCCGCCCAAGATCTTTTGTGCTCAAGCGCAGGAGCCTCCATCTCCCAACGACCATTACCTTGATCGGTTGTTGCTAATTCAATGTCCATATCCACACCGAGGTAGCACACTCTTCTCCAGCCCAGGGTCGATGGGTTGAGCCTCTGCACCTAGATAATCAGGTCAATATCCATCCCCGCTTCACAGCCGTCGGCCAAGATCTTGACAGCCCACACCTTGGGTCCAAGGATGACCCGAACAATCTCTAGATACCTCCAGATGAGGTGTATTCCCCTCACACGCAACACTTTGATAAGCCGGAAGTTGAGACACCCATCAAATGTACCAGGAACGCGCCATCTCAAAGCCACTTCCCTGCTCCCAACCAAGTTCAGCAAAGCCATTTTCTCATGTTGGGACATGCCACGAGCCACGACACGCCATTGACTTAGCAAGGCGATGTTCCCACTGAAAGATCCCTCCAGAGCCGCACCCAAATCCGAAGCTGCAAGGAATAGAGGCCATGACCCACCTCCCTCGCCGATCAAGATTCTTCTCTCTAAAGGCACCTTCTTAGCAGCTTCTCGGGGCACGACTGCACCCGGTGAACGAAGCCATGGAAACGAAAACACTGCATCGGCTTGCGGCAGGAAGATGCCCAGTGCTGCAGTGACCCACATCTAAAGCACCTGCGGCCAAACAGTTTCCATGTCTGCCCGTGCTTGTTGTCGTACTCCCCCCAGAACTACCATGCTTTTTCTCCCGACGCCGAGAACGTACCATCTCCCACCGCGCTCCCTTATCTTCGGCATCTTCCTCACCCGCTCTCGCTCCGGCATCTCCCGCACCCGCTCTCGCCCCAGTCTCCGACATCGGTGGACAAATCGATATACACACCCTTCCAATTATATATATTGTTATCGACAAATAATATAATATTACAAAACAAATCATATTTGCAATATATATATATATATATATATATATATATATATATATATATATATATATGGGAAAAGGGTTCCTACACCAATGGGTGCAGGAAATTACCTACACCCGGCCCTTTTTTGCATTAGTTTATTGAATTTTTAAATGAAACCTTTGAAAATTTAAATCAACATATATCACCATGGTATTATTTCAAATTCAACTTAATTTGAGACTTTTATCATATAAATCAAGACCATCAAATTTTAACGGTCTTAGAATTGCTGAAATTGACCCCGTCTAGATGAACATGTTAGGAGTGCTTGTTTTGCATGAAACTTGAATCACATATTCCACTAAATATATTAAATATATCCCCCAGAGATTTCTTTTAAAACAAAAAATAATGGAAAAAATGACCGGGTGCAGGAACTTACCTACACTCCCCGTGTGTGTGTGTGTGTGTATATATATATATATATATATATATATATATATATATATATATGAGGATGGGGAGCTTGCACCAAGGTGCATGTAATTTTACATGCACCAGGCTTATATCTTCCACATTTTTTTTATTTTTTTGAAAAAATATCACCATGTATATTCATCTATATATCCCTACAATATGCCATTCGAATTTCGTCAGAAACAGAGGCTCATATGCCCTCCATCTAGAACATGCCGATTACAGCAATTCTAAGACCGTTAAAATTACCTGTTCCAGATGGAAATATATAGGAAATATATCCAATAAGGTGCACCTTTCCTAGGTGTAAGGAAAGCCCACCATCACAGCCATCCGCAATCAATCCAATGGTTATCATTAATAGCTTGTTATTTAAGTATTTTTAATGTTGAAAAACCCATTATGGTTATTTTAACACATTCTATATTTAGAATGCAACAAATATCTCCTCAATTATCTCCTTTCTCTCTCTCTCTTCCTCGCCCTCTCTCTCTCGATCCTGATGGCCGCACGAGGTTCCTCTCCCTCTCTCTCTCTCGATGGTGGCATAAGGGGAGGAGGTTGCTGCTCGTCGGTGATGGCGTGCAAGTCGGTGGATGCAACGCGCTACTCTACAGTGTCCGGTGATGGTGTTCTCCAAGATTGTTTTCTTGTAGGTAATGGAAGCGACGTCGTGTGGAGGTGGAGGCTGCGCATGGAGGAGGTGGATCGTGGAGGAGAAGGTTGAAGGAGAGCATGAATGGAGGTATGTGGGCGGAGAAGGACATGCATGGAGGAGGTGGGTCGTGGAGGAAAAGAGGGAGGATGTGCGGGTAGAGTAAGGATGCTGGAGAAGGAGGGCACTTCCATTGAGGTGCACCTCCAATGAGGTGCACCTTTCCTTGTACTAAGGAAAGCCACACATATGGGCCTTAGGATGAAGATCTGATGACTGAGATTAAAACCACCAATAACACACTAAGGGTGGTATTGCAACTAACTACTTTCTTAAAAAGAAGAGAAAATGTTTGAAATTAAAAAAAATACTTTATAAAAATAACTACCATTTCTAAATTGAATTACATAAAAAAGACAACGTCACTTTGAAATATTAAATTAATGCAATCCAGTTTTGGAAGATCATGTTACTAAATAAGACGAGGCTTGTAATATAAAAAAAAGAAACTATTTACAAAAGAACATATGTCTTTTGGAATTTAACTGGTCGTTTCGATTACATTAGATTGACTTAAAATTACAAAGAATGTTAGTATGATACAAATATGGGTCAAAGATTTACAAAAGTTTTGCTTTAACAAATACAAATCATGGGAAATATTTACAAATTTTAAAAGCCAAATACAATTCAAGATCAATTGATTACGAATTATGGTGCGATTGATTTTATCTCTAATGTTGTTTAAAAAAAATCTGAAATTAGGATAACAACGGTAATTTTTTAGATTTGTTCATGAAACACGTCTTTAATAAATGCACTAAATTTTACATCCTACAAAATATATACGTAAAAATTTGAATGAGAAATTTATAAAACATTGGACCATTTTACGAAAGTATGTCTTTCAAATGCAATTTTGGTCAGTGAAATGATTTATTACTTATAAAAGGTATTAGAAATCAAGAAGAATTTTAGAAATATAGTCAAGCTAAATGGATTTAAAGGAGATATTTTACAAAAGCAATCTTATTCCAAAGAGATTATGGATTGGGAAATATGGACTTCTTACGAAATCTATTGCTCTTTATAATATTTTTAAGTCTATTCAGTGATAAAGGAATGATATACTGATGAGAAAATTACAAAAAGTGACATATTTTTTTTACAAATGCTTGACTTGGAATTACATATCTTGACTTTAAATTGATAAAATATGTAATTGCTAGCCGAAACTTATTGGGAGTATTTTACAAAAATGGTGTTTGACATGAATTTACTGAAGTAGATTTACAAAAAAAATGGGGTAAACCTTATGCAAACCTTATGTTGAATAGCATGTGCTTCTAGTTCCACAGCAGCCTCCTCGAACAGGCCTACATCAAAAATGTTGAAATTAATAAAGATAACATAAAATTAATTAAACTCCATCAAAACGTGTTGACTTTACATATGCTAAACACTGTAGCCCCCCATGTTTTGAACGTAAAGGACTGTAAATGTCTGCATATTTTACTTGAATCTACATTCCATTACCGTTGAACTTTTATAAGATCCAATTTTGTATAAGATGCATTATCAAAATCTTGAAAGTCACTTACCTCTAAAATCCTGAATTCAACTAAACAATAGCTCGAGTCAAGGCAACACAACAAGTAACGTACAGTTCTGTGATTTGAATCATGATACACAATTAATGCTCATGTAGTGAATCTAAATCCTGATTCATCTTCATTACACAACAGATGGAGGCGACAATAGCAAGGCTTGTTCGGCCTTGCATCTCGCCATTGAAAGGTCGTTGCTTTCTAAGCTTTGGTGTGGCTGTCACCGGACGAAAGAGCTGGGGCTCTCTCCCACAAAATGATGGATGATTGGGACTAGTGGCACAATTTGGGTTTTGTTCCAGAGGGCATTAAGGCTTGCAAGGCTTGTGAAGGTCGTGCCTCCCAGATCGGTTCTCTGGTAGAAGATATTTTTTTTTTGAAGGAAAAAGGGTGTCGAACCGTAAAGGTGGACACCCAAAAACTTATATTCACAAATTAGTTACAAGGTTACAAAGACCAAGACCCACGAATGAGCCTGGAATGTTCTATTACATTTTCAATATAAAATCTCTCCCCTCTAAAAGTAACTCCATTTCTTGCCAACCAGATCGCCCACAAAATAGATGCCACAATAAGTTTCTCCATTATTGTGCATGTTCCGGGCACTCCAATGGATTCCCAGAAGTCTCTGACCCCAGAAGATGCAATAGTATGTAAGTTGGCCCCTGCCCAAATCTGTCTGGAGGAGGAACAACGGAAGAACAAATGATCTACATCTTCCAATTGTTCTCCACATCGCTTGCAAGAACCGTTAGCACCAAAAAGCCTGGACCTCCGAGCACCGGTCATCAGTCGCTCCCTCCCGAATAACCAAAGGAAGACTTTCACTCTTTTAGGAATCTTCCAAGACCATATTTGTCCTAATACTGGCATTGCAATTCCTGTATCATAAACAAAGGTTGTATATAAAACTTTGTAGGCTTTTTTCACAGTAAAAGCACCATCTGCCCAAGTCCAGTAGATAGCTTCATCACCATCCCTCAGCACCGGATTCAGATATGGAGAAATCTGGGGAAGAATTGAGCACACACCTCTCCAGAAATTTGAAGGCTTTACCACTCTACTGGGACGCCACTCGAGGCTACCTGTCACACCATAAATCCTCCTCACGAGCAAACAAAGTGTATCTGATCCTTCACCCCAGATACGAGTTACCCACTTAGCTAGGAGGGCCTTGTTCATCACCTCAAGATTTAGGACTCCCAATCCACCATCTGCCTCAGTAAGTGTCACAATCTTCCAATTAATCAACGGAGTACCATCCCAAAAGAATCTACGCATCAATGACTCCAACCGTCTATTAATCCCCACTGGGAGCAAGCGGGATGATAAGAAGAAAACATGAATCGCAGAGAGTACGGACCTCAAGAGCACCAAACGTCCACCCCGTGATAGGCAAGAAGCACGCCAGCCCGCAAGCTTGCGCTCAAGCCTCTCAATCACAGGTAACCAATGCGATTGCTTTAGACGGCCATCCACCACAGGTAACCCCAAATAGGTGATTGGTAGAGATCCCCGTTGTGAGCGCAGGAATGGCCCACATGCCTCGATCTCCTCCTCTAAAAGACCAAATGGAACAAATACTGATTTCTCTTCATTGAGTTTCAACCCTGAGACAGCCCCAAATAACTCCAACACGGCAGCAACTCCCTCAGCTTCACGAGCTCCACCTTCCACAAACAGCATTGTATCATCAGCATACTGTAAGATTGGGATAGACAAGCCATTAGAATTGTAACCTCGGAAAAAATTTCCCTCCACCACGCGAGTAACCATCCTTGACAGTGCATCTTCCACAATAACAAAGAGAAGGGGAGCTAGTGGGCAACCATGCCTAACCCCCCTCTGCGGCTGGAAAAAGCCACCCTCTGGTCTTCCATTAATTAACACTGAGCAAGAAGTCGTCGTCACACACCTCTTCATCCAGCTAATCCACTCATCTGGAAAACCACGTCTGGAAAGCGATGCCCAGATAAACTTCCAGCTAACACAATCATATGCTTTGGAGAAGTCAGTCTTCCAAAGTAAGCCTTTAACCGCTCTTCTTTTCCAATCAGCAACAATCTCTGAGGCAATGATTACACCATCCATCATAAGTCTCCCGGGAACGAAAGCTGTCTGGAAGTCGCTGATAATGTCACCCAATACAGCTCGTAGCCTATTAGCAAGGACTTTCGCAACGATGAGATATATTGCATTTGAAAGAGCAATAGGCCTGAAGTCTTCAATTCTAGCCACCACCTCTCTCTTAGGCAAGAGGAAAAGTAAGCACCGATTTAACCGGTCAAAACCACGATTTTCCCCTCTTAACTCTTCCACCACAACTAACATGTCCTGACCCACCAAGTCTCAGAATTCACGGAAAAAGAAAGTAGGAAACCCATCTGGCCCTGGAGACCCATCTGCATTAAGAGGTAGAAGATATGGATCGCATAAATATAATTGATCATGATCAATGAATTGATTATAATAGAAAATATGTGTATATGTATTTACTGTATCAAGTAGGTATTATATATACCTTGACGGCTAGTATCTGGGCTCCAATGAACTTGTCGTCCCACAAGAACATGGTGCGGGGACCGTCAGTGTCATTAGAGAGGTATTTTAGGTAGGTTGTGTCGCTGGTGGCACGGCGGAGCTATGCAACAAGCCAGAGCTTCTTATCTTGTGAAAGTATGTACGTATGTATTTTTTTAGTTACATATGTCTAAATCGAGTATCAATTTTAATGCAATATTAATTATATGTATGTACATTGTATCCACTGCTAGAGTATTAATTTTAGGTAATAAATTATTGTTTCACATACCTATGGTTCTTTACTTTACATGTTAGCATGTTATTTCTGGAAGCACAAAGCACGGAGATGAATACCTTTCGGGATTCTGAAAAATGAGTCTAAACATCCAGGAAGTACATGACATTGAGATGAATACTTTTACAGTAGCAGTGCTATTTCTGGTGGGGGGACGACTCTACTCAGTAGCAACAACAGAGAACACCGTGATGGGGGGCAGCACTCGTCAGCAGTGGCGACGATCTGTACCATCGTGGGGGACGACACTCGTCAACATAGCACGGTGGAAGCGTTGTGGGGGGCGGCACTCATCAGCACTATCGGTGGTCCGTTGGCTGAGAAGAATGTGCTGGGGGGGGGGGTGGACACAATATGTACCTAGGGTTTCAGCGACGGGGTGTCTCAGTGGCAAGATCCATGCCCAATTTGCCGGTGCCTGTCTTGAAAGTGGTTTGCAGAGTGGTCATATCCTCGGGCCGCAACTAGCACTCGTGGTCGAAGGTTCCATCATCGACCTCTTCATAGAGCATGTGTCAGTGGTGCTGGCCTTGAGGAGGTGGCCGATGCCCCAGTGCGAGAGCTCGTCCTTGGCCTGCTTCCTGGACGTGAACTCCACCATTCCCCATGTGATAATGGTGATGGTGAAGTTCATGGGGGAAGAGATGGACCTCTGCGGCTGGAAGAAGAGGAGGGAGTTCGTGAGTGCCTCGATGGGGAAGAGACGAAGATTGCATGATTATTAGGATTTCAGGAGAGAAGGGGATTGCATGATTATTACGATTTTAGCATGATTTAAATTCAATCATATTAAATATAGAAAACCACCAGTGGTTTTCCAACTACATAGGCTAATTTGCCTGGAACCGTAGATGGATAATAGATGGACAAGATGGTGGGCCTTCCATGTACTCAGAAATGTGCACCTCATTGGAAATATTTCCTACACACACGCACGCACGCACGCACGCACGCACGCACGCACGCACACACACACACAGACAGATATATATATATATATATATATATATATATATATATATATATATATATATGAGATTGGGGAGCCTACGCCCATGTGTAGGTAACTTTCCTACACCCACCTCTTTTTTCCTCATTTTTTTCATTTTTTTGAAATGGATCTTTAGGGGATTTACTTAGAATATTAAATGAAACATGTGTTTCAATTTTCATGTAAAACATACATTCCTAACAGCTCTATTAGAAGGGATCAATTTCAGCAAATATAAGACCGTTAAAATTTGACTGTCATGACGGATAAGTTAGAAGTCTCGAAATAAGTTGAAATTTGAATGACGTCATGGTGATATATTGTGATCTAAATTCCTCAAGGATTCAATTCAAAAAAAACAAAAAATTTGAGGAAAAAAGATGTGGGTGTAGGAAAGTTACCTAAACATGGGTGTAGGCTCCCTTTTCCACACACACACACACGCGCGCGTGCGCGCGCACACACACACACACATATAAGAATAAGGAAGCTGCTACCTATAGCAGCCAACGTGGCTGCTACATGTGGCAGTTTCCCTAATTTTTTGATTTTTTTCAAAATTAAACCACGTATATTCATTTATATATCTCTCCTACATGTCATTCGAATTTCGTCAGAAGCAGAGACTCCTATGTCAACGGTCTCATATTTGTTGTTATCGACCTGTTCTAGATGTAGGGCATAGGGGTCTTTATTTCTGACGAAATTCGAATGACATGTAGGAGGAATATATAGACGGATATAAATGATTTAATTTTGAAAAAAAGTAAAAAATTGGGAAAACTGTCACATGTAGCAACCACGTTGGCTGCTACATGTAGCAGCTTCCCTATTCTCTCTCTGTATATATATTTTATAGACGAATCATATAACATCATCCGTTGCTTCTCTAATGATTTTTTTCTGCCTAATCATCTCTATAATAAAAAGACCACGATATATTACAAAAGTAACAACTGTTCTCAATCAGAAAGCCCAACGAAACGAATGTGATTAGGAAAAGATGCCTTATATTATATGGCAGGTCAGAATAGCATGAACAAACCCTGCTTACAAGGATTGGTGTCCCATTGCTAAAGGATAAACACGCACAACTGTCGAGTTGTGGGTCCAGATTTCCAACTAATCCCTTTTAATAAAGCAAAACGGTGACTAATTTAAGGTTCATATGCATGATCCAATATAATAAGCACAAGTACTCACTTTAATGATTTAGTGGCAATGCAGTATACCTACCATCCAAAAGATCATGATTTTAATCCTTCCTTACGAGGGTTGCGTTACGTAGAACAATATAACAAGCATAAGATGTTGAGTCACGATTCAAAATTACGGTAGTCCTACGAATGCACTGCTCGCTAATTGCATGTGCTTCAAGAATAATTTTCGTATTAAGCCTCCTCATCATAACCGTGAATATCAACAATAACTAAATGGGTAGCAGTAAGCTGAGTTACATAGGATACATTTAACTCGTGCGGGTAAGATGGGTTGTAATCAACAAAAAAGGGCAATGAATATGAATCCATCAACTAGTTTATTTACAGAGGTTCGAGTTTTCGCCATCGGATGAGGGCGTGGTGGTGAGCCTACCCCACATTAGGTGCCCACCCTTCCACCCCACCAAAATTCGGACATCTCCTTCCCCTATAGTGAAGCCATTGAGGCTTTCCACCAAAGCCACCATCAATATCCGCCCCCATATAACTAACCCACTTACAACAGCTATCCCCCTCCCCCATCTGTAAACTCAAATTCTTCTCCTCTTCTCCTCCTCGATGTGCCGCTCTTGATCCAGCCATGAGAGACCGACCGGAGAGGTTCATCGTACTCCCCTTCTCCATAGGGTGCAGTTCGCACTCTAGCGTCTCGGTCGCCAATGAAAAACCGAGGCGATCCACCAACCTGTCGTCTCTCAAAGGTCTCTCTTCATCTCGTCTCCCGATGAATTTGTCATACGCTATGCATGCATTTGTAACTCTCTTGGGTACCTTTGTTTTAGTTCAAAGAGTAGGAGAGAAGGCGAAGTACCAATCAGGCCTATCTTGGGGCTTGCAAAGAGTTATGAAGGGCTTGAAGGGATTGTCACAGATGTTCGTGTACAGAGAAGATGAAGAGGAGAGGGAGATGGTGATTGGATTTCCCACCGACGTGAAGCATGTGGGTCATATTGGATGGGATGGATCCAACAACTTGAGCACCAACACCATGGGATGGAACCGTATCCCTTCCCTCTCTCTCACGCAGTTTGAGGTCGCCATGTCACAACAAGCTCATCGTCTCTCTTGATTCTTTCTCTTGCTTTTCTTTTTTCTTTCGGGAATTGTATAGCTGCTGCTTCTTCTGATGATGATTTGAAATTCGGGAGCCTTTGGATCTTGCGATGGATGGTGATGGTGGTCAGGACAATTAATGAGCTGTCTGCGGCACTGGTGTGTATGATGTTGAATTGAACCACTCTCATGCAAGGGTTGTTTTATATATTTTTCCTAAGAAAACGGATAATTTTTTCTGCAAGGGAGAGTTTTATAATGAAGAAATTCATCATAACTCGTCGTGGATTTTCTGTCTCAACAGAACTGGCGATCTTTTTATAGAAAGTTTTACCGGGTGGTTGGTCCGAAATGAAGATTCGTCGTGTGAATTTCATTAAATAGTCGACTTCTTCATCTTGGATTTGGAATAACTCCTCTCTGGCACAAGATTTATCTTATTACCCAAGGCATATGTGAGTCTCTACATTGAAGTATGTGGACCCCTAGCAGATGCACTGGCCATGATTTTATATACTGATTAGCTTTCTTGTAATATAAACGAGGCTACATGATGATGGAATCGTATACTCTTTAGTCATGTGTCATCCACGAGATAGGAGGAGAGAAGTTCTCTACATTCTCTACCCACTCCTCTACTTGTAGACGGAGCCATGTTACTCCTCATAATTTGGCATAATGGAGTAGCAAGGAAAGTTGATTCCCCCGATAACCAGTACTAGTCTCGCATTCATTGGGGTAGCAGGAATATGAGTCATATTGTGATTGATAATCTTAAAGGGGTGTGACTCCTAATCTTAATAGTAATTGAGTTGTATTCTATGTGTAGTCCTGATGGGAATAAGGATACGGGTTTGTAATTAGGCTATATATAGAGGAGATGCGGACATTGTCTCCACAGAACAATAAGAGGGAATACCAAAGAGAAAATGGGTCCGAGTGAGAGAAGAGAAGGGAGAGAGCGAGGAATTGGTGAGAGTTGTACTCGTTCTACTTCTTAGTGATTTTTTTCTCTGTTGGTGTGACCAACCACCTTTATATCATGGGTTTATTATTCTTCTTCACTATTATCATGGTGGTTAATTGCGCATTCACATCCATATGCAGTGATTCATCCCCACCAACCGGTATCCGAGCGGAAGTTATATCGGGTCATCTCCCAACAACTGGTCGTAGAGCTTGGTTCGACAACATTGATGGATACGACACAACAGATCATAGTGAGATTCAACGCTGACGAGACGATGTGACACAACAGGTGCACACTCATCGGAAGCTTTGAACAATCAATGATTATGGTGAATCCCATTGAGATTGGGAGCGTATTAAGTCTGACTGACGTAATCCGGGATTCCAGATAGAGGTTTTAGTGTGCTTCAAACAATTTGGATTGTTCAAACCAGGAGAATTTTTCTCCAATTTTTCTAATCATACAAGAAGGTAGGATATCAAAATAAATAGAAAAATTTGCATCGAGCGGTGCATCATTCTCTGTGGAATCCTTCAATGAGAAGATGACTTCACCTTATGGAAACAACATGTAAAGAATATACTCATACGAGAAGGACTTGTGATAAAGCTCTCCAGGATAAAGAAAATAAGTTAGAAAAGATAAGGGGAAGAGTTGGAAGGAGATGAGGGATCTCGCGAATAGTACAATACAACTGTTCTTGGCAAATAACATTCTTCATGAATTCATCGGCCTAGAGGGTCTAGTAGATGTCTGGATGAAACTCAGGGGAGGATACAAGTCTAAATTTCTGACAAACTTGTTATTGACGAAGAAGAAGAAGAAGCTTTGTGTTCCAAAGATCACCAACGGGACAAAGCCTATGGCATACTTGAATGAATTCTACCACATTCAGATAAACGTGCTCACACTTGAGGAGAAGAATGCAAAAGGAGAATCTCTCTTCAATAAGAAAGATAAGATACTGCCTTTTTGAGTTCCCTTCCATCTTCATACAATCATACATCCCAATCTGCTCACATAGTGATCATAATATACTTGTAAAGGCCATATGCGACCACTACTCATCGCAATACGTGTTGTCACATGTGCGGGGTCGCAAATCACAATGTGACCACAGTCTGGTCACATTGTGGTGCACACATGCGACCACGGTAGTCCCCCATAGTCATAAATGGGAGCTTCTTATAAAACAAATTGATGGATTGCGAGGTGAAAACATGCTATTTGTAGTCGTATATTCTGCTAACAAAAAATAGTAAAAACCAGTAAATCCCTTATTTCCTTTCAACATTCGGCACACGATTCACATGTATACATGCATAAGACCTATATCAAAACATATGTATGAAAGGAGTTGATTTAAAAAAATGAACTCGCGCATCACGGAAGCGTGGAGATCATATCATATGCGATCTAGTTCAACGAGTCATACTAGTCGATGGGGGTAGTGATCATCAAGTGAGGAAGGTCTTGCACTCCACACAAGGCGGGAGCACAATCGATGCGACGACCACTCACAAGATCAAGCGATGAAGTCAACAATCAAACTGCATAATAGATATCAATCAATGAATAAACATGTGTGAATCAAAAATTAATATAAACCCTACAAATAAATTTGTGTAATGACAAGAAGAGTAGGGTGTCGAACACAAGAAGCAAAACGATGTAGCACTTCAATATTATTTATAAATAAATAATGAATAAATAATATATGTATAAATGTATGCACACAATTAATCAAATAATGTGGGTTTAAATAATATATATTTTCTAGATTAATTTTTTAAAATAACAATATATCATATAATATATATATATATATATTTGATTTTAATATAACTATAACATATATATAGTAATAAATAATATTATAGCTTATATATTAATATAATAGATATATAATACTCTATAGGGCATGCAATTTATAAATATAAGTAAAGATGATAAAAAATGACAAAATCAAATATATTTGGGTTTTAAATAATTTTTTTACTAATTTTGTGTTTTTAAAGTAATTTTGCTAATGTTTAGTGATTTTTAAAGTTAAGAATACACAAAATCAAGGCTTTTTTAATTAGGTCAAATTATTTTGAGACTTTAAAATTACTAAACAAGGTCTCAAAACTATTTTTTGTATGTTCTAGTAAAAATATAGGACATGAACAAATATTTTTGGATTTTTAGAAGAGTTTTTATATTTTTTTAGGATTTCAGAGCTTTTTAATTTTTTATCATTTCTTTTTATATTTTAGGGATTTTTGATCTGGGGTACTAGATACTATAATAAACACACAGTATTTATTTGGGAAATTTTAAACTCGATTTTATAATTTTTTATATTTTTTAAAGCAAATAGGGAATATTAAAGCTCTTTTTGATTTTTATAAAATAGGAAAAAGTCTTAAAATATTATTCTAAAATTATCACTTGAAACTACTAACAAGCAGAAACTTAACCGTATTTTCGAGAATTTTTGGATCATGGGCTCTATTTTTAATAAATAGAAAATCACACACAAAAATTCCTAATGTGGTAGGGGTATTTTTGTAATTAAAATAAAGATCATGGGGCACAGTACAATTAAACTAAACGTTTCGAACTAATTCCAATCATAATATATTAAATAACAATTAAAAGAACCCGTAAGGGTTTACATGCAAATTTTACAAAATAAACGTTTGGTTGCACGTGACACTAGTAGGGACTATTTTGCAATATTATAAAAGTTTGAGGGCGTGCATGCAAATATCCCACTTCTTTTTAACGTCATATAATATTTACAGGACTACTTAGAAATTACAAAAGGGGGAAGGGGTCTTGGAAACATACCCACTTAAGTGACCTGGATCAGCCCGTCCTTCGCGTGGCACGTGTCTGGTCTTGTTGCTCTGATCGGACAACGCTTCGTTTTATCTCCGACGACCTAGATTAGATCTGGGCCCTCATTCTTGATCAAATGGTATCTGGGTCTTCACGAAGAACACCTAGGAACCTGGCTTTGATCGAAGATTGCTGGCGACTCCGAGCTCAAATCCTCACGCCGATGGACTCTTCCACCAACAGGAGCCTTCCCGCGTATGCTGATGCGCTCAAAATACTTTTATGTACCAATTATAAGGACCTAGGTTGTCCTATGGCTGGGACTCCTCTTGGGTTTCGATGAGGGCTCAGATACCCTCTTCTTCGTGGTGTACCTGCATAGGAAGGAACCCCAACTCGAGGCGAACACCTCTGTGCAAAAGATGATGTTAGAGACCTCAAGGATGGATGAAGGGGTGAAGCTCGGGCGAGGTGATAAAGAGGAGCTTTGACAAACTTTGATTTGGGCTGAATCAAAGGGGAAAATGGGTGCATCGAGTGGAGAATACGTCTATGAATGAGTAGGGGGCGAAAAGATGTGGATATTGTAGGGATCATAGTGAACAGGACTGGAGCTCGAGCTCTAGGAATTCAGGGGACTACTAATTAAACCTACTCCTAATGATTATTAGATAAATTAAATGCATAAAGGAAACCTACGGATTAAATATTACCTAAGATGCGAAGTAAATGGGGTTCAACTGACGGAGATGGCCAGCAGCAAAACCACTGGGCAGAGCTCCGGAGATAGCTGGATCTCCTCCGTCACACCTCCTCTTTACTGCAACTCGACGTCTCTGGCTTTCTATCACCAAGCCACGATCATATGCATGAGCTGAGGGGCTAATAAATGCTCTAGAGGGATCAGAAAGCAAAAGATGAAGCTAGGGGTTTATTTATAGGTGAATTTTTGAGGAGTTTCGAGGATTGATGGCATGACGAGGAGAAGTGGTAGGTGGAGATTCTTAGATGGGCATGGACGAGGGATGGAGTCGTTACAGGATGGTGGAAGGCTCGAGATTAAAGGATGGATATGGAGGCGTAGGAAATTGGGCAAAGTCGAGGTCTCAGGAAGTTCTGACGGAAGTCAAAAGAAGGTCGAATAGTTGACCCTAGGTCAATAGGCGACTCCTCCTGGTTGGTCCACGTGGACCAACCAGGAAATTCAAAGGAGGAAATGCCTTGGAAAATAAAAAATAATTAATAATTTATTATTTTTAGGTTATAAAATAAAAAAAATATTTCTAATTTTATGAAGAGTTTAATGCCTATTTTTATTTAATTTTATGAGGTGCTTTATTACATGTTAATTTTTACAAGTACAAATATAGGTATATTCATCTATATTTTGTGTATATTATTTTTTTTGTGTTTTATATTCTATTGTTTTATACACATAATTTATATATTTATAACTTATTCAAATACACGTAAATATCTTTTTATTGTATTGTTCTGATATAATATGTACACTTAAATAAATATAGGTATATAATATATATAAGTATATGTATATGTATTTCATCTATGTATTGTTATACACTATTTTATTTTTGTATTTTTTATGGTTTTATTATATTATGAATATGTACATATACTATAAATAATATATACAAATATATAAAAAAATACAAAAATAATAAAGAATAAATAAAAATGGATATTTTGTTTGGGTATATTGTACAATAGGGGTCTAAAACCTAACTTTCACACATTAACTACATATTGAATGAAACTACCTTCAGTAAACAACTTATTAATAGGTATATACAATTAAATGTGTTTTTAAAGCATTTTGAGTTTTTATTGAGGAGATGTGGGTCTGGGAAGTTTGGATTTTGACTTTTTATTTAGAGTATAAAAGATACACAAAAATTATTTTCTATGAAATCAATTTTGTTTTTTATCTGTATTTTAATCTACAACTTTCATGTATAAAGTTTATTGATTTGATGAATAAACAATAAAGAATAAAATAGGTCCCAAAAGGTAATTATTGGCTTATTTTTGTAGGGTTTTCCAACCGTGTTTTCTGTACAATTTGTCGTCCTATCTCCCCCTACTTTATTCCTTGTCGACTAAGTCATTATGATGACTAAGTCTCGGGGGCTAGGATCACTCAACACCTATGGTGTCTCATTTCTTTTTCTTATATTTTATTTATTCTTTTATTTTAGTAATAAATGTTGTATTTATACAATATTTTCTACAGTATTTTGTATGATTTATAGAGTATTTATTTTGGCAAATTAATAATATATACATGCATTTAGCTAGGGTTTAAAGGCCGAAATCAAATAATAAAGTTGATGAAATGATGATTCATCACCCCCATTGTACTTGCCTTTACTAGTCCCTAGCAAACACTTATGCCTATAAGTGCAAAAAAGAAAATAAATAAATGAAAAAGAAATAATTTCAAATAATTTTCAAATTTTAAACTTGCCTTAATAAAATCAAAGTTTGGAGCTCAATGAAGACCTTTGGATTAATGGTATGTTCGGAACCACAAAGAAGTCATGAGGTGTGACATAACAACCCTTAGGTTCAATACTCCTATTATTCAGTCTAATTCACAACCCATTCAAAACCATCCTCTCAGTCGCATACTCTTGCTACCTTGAAATGATAGAACCATGTGTGTGACAATGTTCGGCTCCCCCCCAACAAGACCATTGAACTGCCAAGGCATCTGCTCTTCTGGTAACTCGTCCTCATGGAGACATATATTCCCTTCTAAGGTCATGTGCTCCCGGTCATTACAACCGAATAGGGTAAGAAGTTACAAGAATGGGAAGAGAAGTGGGAATGGACCAGTGCAATCTTCATTCCCTTGTGAAGTCAGTTAGTGTAATCGATTCTTCACCAAGAAGGCTTTTTCTGAAGCTCAATTTTTTGTGGAATTTTTGGTTATTTGGATTTTCTTTGACTTTGTACAACTTCTGCATTCTTGTTTGTACCACGGTGGATATAACATCTTTTGTTCCGACCATTTTTCGGGGTTTGAAAAAAGTTGTGCCAGTAGACCATCTCTTGTCTGAAGCATTGTTCAATACATCTCCAGTCTTTAGATATCATTTTTACCAAAAAAGTGGTTTAGAGTACTGGTGTCGGCAATCCCCAAGAATGCTTCCTAAGCTACCCTTGACGAAGCGGCCTTGCATCATCCAGACTTAGACTCCAAGATTTTTCAATAGTCCATATGAGTTGAGCTAGGTGCTTAGTGTAAGGTTTCCAGTCAAGTCACTGTCTCAAGAGTCTTACGGATGATATGAAGGGTTCTATTTAGGCACATTGAATTGACTCGTGAACATAGTCTTATGGAATCTAAAGAATTAAGTCAAGGTAACCTGAAATATCTCCACTTCCAATCCTCAATGGGTTCCTCTGAAATTAAGTGTACTAAGGTATTTTCGAAGCTCCAATCTTCAGACTTTGTTTGGACTTGTTCAATTGTCTAGATTACTCCGAAAAATACGTGTGCTATGTACAATGCAAGAAAATATTTTTATGATGCAATTTTCTGATTTTGCTCTTTTAAAGAGTTTATGAAAAAGTCTTGCAAATGTTTATACAATTTTTGAAAAAGGTTTTGCAAATGTTTTTAGGATTTTTAATTTTACGAATCTTTAGGGATTTTTTTCAAAACAAAATTTTTGGGAAAAGAAATAGGTATAGATATTTAACATGAGTGCGTCTTATTATTTATAAGGGTTAGGATTTAAGAATTTACATGAAGAATTTATAAATATTTGTAGATTAGTGTGTTAGGTTTGTAGAAGAACTTTTGTTTGCTTGAGTTGCGTATATAATTCTTAAAATAATTTCAAAAGATTTTTGTAAACATTCTGAAAACATTTTTACAAACTAATTTTGACAAATAATTTTTGCAAACTTTTTACAAAATTTGAATATCATTTTGCAAAGATTTTTCAAAACAATATATATATATATATATATAATTCAAACTATTTTTGCAACCATTTTTCAAATCGCTCGCAGATAGATTTTCAAAATATTTTATTTCACATAAAGAAAAGAAATTTTTACAAACAAAATGTTTATACAAAGGTTGACAACGTTTTACAAAACATTTTTCAAACAGTTTTCAAATGATTTTTCAAAAAGATTTTCAAACCATTTTTCAAACATTTTTACCCAATTTATTAATGGGTATATACAAAGAGTTTTAATGAATTTTATACTTGTAATTTCTTTACATTTATTTATATGGATTTTAGCCATAGTTTTTAAAAATACGAAAGTACGAGATATGGCTAAAATATATGCAGAGTATATATTGACCCCCTTATACTTAGCTTGAGCTATGCCCTCATAGATCAAAGAGAAATGGAAGACATAACTCGTACTAAGTATAGAGAAGTCTATACTACAATGACTCAATAAAGAAAATACTTAATAACATGGCGATACATTTATACAAAACCTCTACCCCGAGCACACACAACAGAGCCGTAGACAGGAAATCCAATCCACGAAATAAATTGATTTATGGAATTCCAAGGGATCGAATAGGAAATGATACTCTGAATCATATAACTATAATGAAATATACGATCAACCGACATTTATCAAATTTGAAAAAGAGTCAGAAGAAATGGTTTGATCCTCTTATTTCTCGAACCGAAAGAATAAGAAGTCAACTGCCCCCCCATACTTAGGATCAAGTAATCCTAAGCATAATATATTGTATTCTACATGTAGGGAGGGTCGAGGGTGGGAATGAATAAATGAACAAACTAATCATCGGATCAACCTGTATCCCCCTATACTAAGGGTGAAATATCACCAAGTATAGAAACATTATCAAGAGTTGAGAAGATAGGTGAGGGATCAAAGAATGAGTAACCCAAGGGCGCTCACCCCAATACTTAGGATGGAGCATATTATAAGTATAACATAGATGAATGGGGTGAGAGCATCACAGAAGAAAGAATTTGAAGAATGAAAAAGAAAAGAAGAAAAAGATCAATTAATAAAAGAATGTTTTTGATGGCCTTATTTGATTGTGTTGATGTTGCGGCTGTGAATTCTTCGTCAAAGACCACCTACATTGAATCAACCATAGACAAAAATGTATCATGTTCAAGATAAAGCTTAAGTAACTGGTCGTTGATCACAAATGGATGTACATTAGTTAACAAACTAGATATAACAATGCTCCCATTGTCACGCACATGCTTTACTATGAATGACCTGGTGTACTTGCTTTTCGACTTCCTTGGGAATAGTTTGAACTTTGCATCAAACAACCAAACCTTCTGACCCGGTTCAAAATTCATGCGGCGGATGTGCTTGCCATGCCACTTCTTGACCTTCTCCTTCTACATCAGGATGTTGTCATATGCATACTCATGGAATTCAAGAAGTCGATTTGGATTCAGCTTTCTGTTCTTCCCAGCCTTCTTGGGATCCAAATTACAGACATTTATTACCCATAGAGATTTATGGATGAGTTCTATAGGCGAATGGCATGGCTTACCATACACCAGGCAGTAGGCAGTCATTCCTAATTGTGACTTGTATGCGATCTGGTAGACCCAAAGTACTGAATCAAGTAAGCGCGGCCAATTTTTCTTATAAGGGGCACAAATTTATGCAGAATTGTCTTTATATCCCTATTTGGGCATTCGACCAGGCCACTAGAATGTGGGTGGTATGGAGAGGCGATACGATGTTTGATGCATAATTCTTGAGTCTGCTTCTTCACCTCTTTGTTAATGAAATGGTTGCCTCCATCTGATATGAGAATTTTGGGGATCCCGAACCATGTTATGATGTTTTCGCTCAGGAACCATCAGGTGGTGCGACTGTCGGTGGCTATGGTTGGGAGAGCCTCCACCCAACGGCTCACGTAATCGACAGCAAGCAGTACTTGAAACCCTGACTGTTAGGGAACATGCCCATGAAATCAATGACCCAAGCGTTAAACACGTCTGATATTTGAATGTATTTCAAGGGCATCGTGTATCTCATTCCAATAGTGTTGCCCAATCTCTTATAGTCACTGTAGTGTTTAACAAAGTCTTCTGCATCTTTGAATAGAATCGACCAAGGTCGCATTGGAGAACTTTTGATGTTGTTCTTCTCCTAGAGTGGTGCCCTCATGATTCTCTGGCATGATAGTGCTCGAGGACACTCTAGACTTCCTCCTGAGGAATGCACCTCCTCCGGATGTAATCTTCCCCCTCACAAAAGAGATAAAGATCCTCCCACTGATAGAAATAAAAAATCCGACATGAATTTCTTGACTTTCAGCTTCGGCTAATCCTGTATAGTTTTCTTGGATATAAGATAATTCACAATATCAGTGAACCAGGAGAGTGAGGTGACTAACAGAATGGCTTCATCTGGTAAAGTTTCTGTAATCGACAATAAGTTCTGCTCAGGAGTATTTGGCTCTAGCAATCTTGACAAGTGGCCTGCTATTACATTTTTAACTGCAAGTTTATCACCGTTATAGATAAAATTCCTGGAGAAGAAGGATCCACGTGGTAAGTTTGGGTTTTACATCCTTATTGGCTTGCAAGTACTTGATGGAAGAGTAGTCTCTGTACACTATTACTTTGTGTCCAAGCAGGTGGGATCTGAATTTCTTTAGGGTGAAGACAACTGCTAGCAGCTCTTTTTCAGTGATAATGTAGTTTCTCTGAGCTTCATCTAGAGTCCTGCTATCATAGTGAATTGCAAATGGTAGTTTGTCTCTTCGTTGTCCTAGAATCGCTCCAATGGCGTAGTCTGATGATGATCTCAAATAGGATAGACCAGTCTGGAAGTTGAAGGATAGGGCATGCACGATTAGTTCTTTCAGCTGATTGAATGCATGAAGGACACTGTCATCAACGATAAAATCTGCCTCCTTGCCCAGAAGCTCCATCTGTGGTCGGGCAATTTTACCGAATTCTTTGATGAATCATCGGTAGAAACCAATGTGCCGTAAGAATGATCTGACTTGCTTCAGATTTGTAGGCGGCTCGAGTTTGGAAATTACGTCCACCTTCGCAGGTTCTGTCTCCATGCCACGTTTTGAAATGACACGGCCTAACACAATACCCTCTGTCACCATAAAATGGCTCTTCTCCCACGAGAGCACAAGGTTCACTTCACAACATCTCTTTAAGACTCAGTTTAGATAAGACATGCATTGATCGAAACTATCTCCATAGACTGAGAAGTTGTCCATGAAAAACTCTAGAAAACTCCTAACCTTATCTACGGATATGACCAACATGCATCGCTGAAATGTCATTGGAGCATTGCCCAGACCAAATGACATTCTTCGGAAGGCACATGTCCTAAATGGATAGGTCAAGGTGGTTTCCTCTTGATCTTCTTGAGCTATAGGAACTTGATTGTAACTAGAGTATCCATCCAAGAAACTGTAGTATTCCTTCGCGGCCAGTCTTTCAATTATTAGGTCGACGAAAGCGAGAGGAAAATGGTCATTCTTGATTGCTAAATTCAGTCATCTATAATCCACACAGACATGCCAGGATGTTGGAACTCTGGTTGCGATCTCCTCTCCTTTGTCATTCTTGATCATGGTGATCACTAACTTCTTTGGCGCAACATGAAAGGGGCTCACCCATTTTGAGTTGGAGATGGGATATATGAATCTCGCATCACACCACTTTGTGATTTTGTTCATCACAACCTTCAGGAGATTTGGATTCAATCTTTGCTGGAACTCACAGGACGGCTTGCTGTCTTCCTTAACATATATGTGTTGTGAGCATAGTGAGGGGGTTGATCCCATGGAGATCTAAAATTTTCAAGCCTATGGCCTTGCGGTTTCTTTCTAAAACCTCTAATAGACGAGATTCTTGTTCATCGGTCACCTATGAATTGATAATTACGATGAACATGTTATGTGAACCCACAAGAAAGGCATACTTCATATTTGCTGGAAGTGGCTTGAGCTTAGGAGAGATCTGATTCAGTTCGGTAGTAATTTCAGCTATTGTGCAGGACGAGGGCATCAGATCCTTCAGCTGTAATGTGTCCACCATAGGCATTATGGATTCTACATTCAAAGCTGCATAGAATTCTTCTATCACAGAATTTTGTTCGCAAAAGTCTTCAATGATTGCCTCTTTCTCCGTGAAGGACAGGTGGCCATAGATGTGTTCATCAGGCACCTCAGTGAAAATCTCATCATCGAGGACAACTGGAACTCGATTTTGATGTCCACTAGTTAGTTCTTCTGTGGAGAGGAACTCATGGGTTTCGGTATCATCCATAAATAGTTTTGCATCACGGATTTCAGCCAGAAAGTCGCAATGTTCTTCTTATTGCTCTGTATGCTCACTCTCATCTGATGTAGGCTCATATAATTTCTGCACTTGGATAGTCTCAATCGACACCTTATCATTGTTTGAGCGCAAGGTGATCTGCCCAGTACCATAATTCACCACTGCTTCGGTTGTTCGAAGGAACGACCTTCCAATTATTATTAGGGTATGCAAAAGAGGAGCTAATGTTGATGGTTCGTTAAATATGTGATATAATTTGTACTTGTTGTAATACGGCTACTTAGCGAATCATGCATAACTGAGAAAAGATCTCTATGAAGAGTTTCTCGGCTTGAATTTATATACTGAGCAAGTCTGGGGTCAAACATAGGGAGGCAAAGGAACAACTTTGGGATAATTCAGATCACTTAGATTTAGGTTTCCCATGCGGATTTTTATAGTTTTTAGTGAATGCGAATGCAAAATACGGTAGAATTAAGTTTAAGAAAACACAAAACTTATCAAAATTAATTTTAATATGTAATTAATCCAATTTAGCAAATTATATTTTTCCTAGAAACTTAATCCAGTGAGGAATGCAAAACACTTTTTTTGGAATTTTAAGGTTAAATGCAACAATGAAAAATGCACACTTTTTATGGGGTTTTACATATTTTTCACTCAAACAGAATGAAAAATTATGAAAATCGTACTACAACTAAAACATGATGAAATGATAATAAAGTAATTTTTTAGAATTTATTAACAATATATGATTTTTTATGGATTTTTAAATGAAAAAAGAGTACTGCAATTATTTAATTCTTAATAAATCTACAATATTAATTTATCTAGAGTTCGGATTATCTCAAAAAGCTATTTATATACACAAATTAGAAGAGTTGGAATTTCGCAAAAGTAATGTATGTGGATTTAAATAAAAATCATTTACTAAAATCACTATACAATTTATTCAAGGCACATGAGAAATCCAATTAACATGAAATTTGAGTAGTAATTTAAGAAAATTTTGATGCATCATTTTTGATTTTTGACAATTTTTTTGAATCAATCGTGAGTTAAATATGAATTTAAGACTGCAAATTGGGTAAAATATACATTTTTTTCATAAACCAATTTTATTTAATTACCTAAAGCTCATAAAAATACAAATAAATAACCAAATGATAGAGAATTAGTTGCTCAACATCATGACATTTTTTCATTGAAATAAATAATACTAAAAAGATGTCCTAATTTATATTCAAATATAGGGGTATTCATGCAATACATAAGTGAACTTAAATGGCAAAAAACATGTACATGGACTTGTTTGTAATTACAAAAACTTAACAAAAATAAAATGCAATTTTTCTAATAAAAAATAAAAGAGGGACCTTCGTCTTCATTAGGGCTCGATGACTTGGGTGAGAAGGATGGCGGTGAGGGAGACTGAGGTTGCGCAGCTGGAGGAGGACTTGCGAGCGATGACCTCGCGGCAACGGGGAGGGTGGTCGCGGCTACGCGCGATGGAGGTGAGGGTTGATGGGGGTTGCACCTGAAGCAGTGGTTGCATGTGGGCGCGACCGGGCGGAGGTGTGACCAGGGCAGGGAGGTCGGGGGCAGCGGGTGGCGAGGGCCACGACGGTGGTGCGCATGGCCGTGCGGGTGGCAGAAGAGCGTCGGCGGTGGTTGGCGGTGGGGGGCCGACCACTTGCAGTTTCTTTTTATTATTTTTGTAATTTTTTATTTCTATTTTTTAAATTTTTTTAAAATAGGAAACAAATACATAGAAAATGGGGTAAATGGGAATGATGAAGAAGATGATGAAGATGGATGATGGTGACTTGATGTGGTGTAAAAAATAAGGAAAATAAAAATGTTAGATAAAATAAAAAGGGAATACTTACCTGTGGTTAGTCGGATTTGCGAAGCAGCTATGCTGGACTCCTATCATGGCCTCGATCCGATTGGCGAAATAAAAATTGGAGAAGCTATGCGAGCTTGACGGAAAGCTCGTGACATGGCAATGATGGTTTCTACAGCCGCCTGAAGGAGGTCCCTATCACCGACAAAACACTCCAAACTCTCTCATTTTTCTCTAGGAATGGCAGATGGGGAAAATGTGGATGAAGAGACAAATAAAAAGAGAAGAAGAATCTGAGTTGGAGAGATGGTGGAATGGTGGAGTTGAATGGGAGGTTAAAAAAATGGTGGAGTTGAATGGAGGCTAAAAGAAGAAAATAGAGTTGAATGGGAGTTATTGTAGAGAAAGGAAAAAATAAAATAAAATAAAATAAAAGAGAAAAGTTGGCTACTAAAATGCAATAAAATAAAGAGAACAAAAAGAATGAAGAATTTACAAAATAAGAGAAACAATATGTACATTTTTCTACTTTTCTAATTTTAAGTTTTTGTATTTTTAATAAAATATATTTACAAACTAAAAATAAAAATAAAATACTAGAAATAAAACAAAACACAAAATTATTTTTGGATTTTTAGTAATTAAGAAAAGTAAAATAAAAATGAGGAAACAAAAAATATGTACAATATATACAATTTACACATAGGTTCCAAAACTCAAATTTTACAAACGAGCTCCGATTTTAATGAAACCACTTTCATTAAATATATATTTTTCTAACTTAAACTTTAAAAGTGAGTTTTCTGAATTTGGAATTCATATGGAGCGAGAATTTGGTCGGGAAGTTAGACTTTACGGCTTTTTATCTTTGAGATCTAGGAGTATTTATTTGAGGTGAATTTATTTTGAATTTTTTATTTTTATACACATTTTTATAAACAAGTTAGAGAAAGAATTAACTGAAAAGGAGTTGAAATGAAATTATTAAAAATACATGAATTTGGGCTATTTACAGGTGAAAAACTCCTTGTTTTACGACTTTTTATTTTGTACAAAATAGTATACAATAATTAGTGTATTTTATTTACAAGAGTCCTTTTATTAATTTATTGATTTTATGGACATTTATTTGAGATTTTACTTAGGGATTTTACTAAGATCAATATATTGAGACAATGAATCACGGATTCATTATACGTGTCCATGTCTAGTATGATGAAGTCCACAGGGAACTGCATTCCTTGAATGGTGACGATGACATCCTCTAAAATTCCTCGGGTTCGCTTGATGGATGCAGCTATAAACTGCAGAATCATTCTTGTAGACCTGGGCAGTCCCAACCCAAATTTTTGAGTATTGAAGTGGGCATCATGTTGATTGAGGATCCACTATCGAGTAGAGTTCGCTCAAACTCCTGATCGAACATCCGTCATCTGACTAGAGGTGCTCCCATATCCGTCTTGGTTTTGAGATTGCTGATTGCAATTTATTGTAGCATAGGTCAGAATATGTTTCACATTTCTTTCTCTGGTTATGCACAATTGTCTCTTTGAAGTGCATGCTTATTTCAGACCATTCTTGGTGTTAGGCATGTACTTTATCGCTTTGAGTAAGGTCATTTCAAGCACAAGATTCTGGATAATCTCAACAACGCCAGGATCAAACGAGGATGATTTCAATTTTTTTATTTTTTTAAGGTGTTTGAAAACAAAATATTTACAAAATCAAAAGTAGCAGTGGAAATAGAGTTCTTAATTACATCAAAATTTGTGCTCAAATCTGGTTGTACAAATCATTGACTAAAATGAGCAGGGTCATCCAGGAATGGCGAGCATCCAAAATCTGCAGGTGAGGCTCCATCTGTTGGCACTAGATCAATTGTAGGTGTTGTCTCCTCTAAGGTTGGATGGCTGGTGCCCTTCTACTGCTGCTAGTGCTATCTTTTTGTCAATTCTGATTTTTTGGATTTTTGTTGAGGGTGCTTATCCTTCCTGTTCTTCCTCACTCGACTCGGATTCTGGATCAACTGATTCAGAAGATAATGATTTTCTTAGCGAAGATTTATTCTTCTCCTTGCATGTAGTTGATGGCTGCAAGGTCCTACCGCTCCTGAGAGTGACAACATTAGATAAAAACAAATCAAGCATATCTGACTCTATTAGACCGACTAGATCATCACAAAATACCTGCTCTTTCTTTCTAAAATTATTAGGGTTAGCCTCCACCTGTGCTAGAATGGAGGTCTTCACAACAATAAGGTCATCAAGTTTTTAGCACATCTCTGCTATGCTTTTCACTAGCTGAGCTAGACAATCCAAGGTGGGATTTGTCGGAGGGGCAATCTCGGATGAGTCAGCATGTTGGCCACGCTGATGCTGGAACTGGTGTGTGGGATGATGGTGTGATTGTTGAGGATGGTATTGATGAGAGGGGTGGTACTGTTGTTGCTGTTGAGGAGGTTGGTTCTGGTAGGGAACAACCGCCTACTGTTGATTCTGTGGGTATGATCAGTACTGCGGTTGTGGATACCGAATCTGTCTCCAATTACCATTATACTATGGAGACTGATGGTGGAACTGAGGCTGATTCTGGACAAATCTCCCTCCTTGTTGTTGAGGGAACTAGCGGTTGCCTGACTGCTGACCCTGTTGAGGTTCGCCTGGACAGGCCGGGTGTGAATCGTTGGACCATATGCCATTCACCACTTGAATGAGAGGTAGAGGATGGAAACATGGATCTTGCATAGGTGATGTAAAGGGATTTATCCAAGGTAATGTCAATCCACAAGAAGGACAGACAATCGTCGAAGCGACCTCAGAGGAAACCTCAACTTCAGTCAACAATCAACCTACAAATAAATCAAGCAATGAATAGCACAAAATGTGAGTCAAAATTAATTATTCTCTATAAAATTAAGTTTATTGCAAATAAACATGTAGATGTCGAACCACAGAGAGCAAAATAAGTAGCCTACGATTATCAAAGTGTATTACGTACAAACAAGTCCTTCATTCTATATTTTTGTGGGATTTTAATTTTATATTTGTTTATATTTTTGACTTTATATATTTTTTATTTTCCCTTTTAAATTTTTATATTTTTAGATTTCTTTTTCTTTTTCTTTATATATATTAGAATATATAAGGCTATATATGTCATATAGAGTAGTATAATTATAAATTCTAGTAAAAATAAATTATTTTTAGGTTATATTTTTCTAATATTTTTGTGATTTTTTTGATATGTTTGCTAATTTTTATGGATTTTTAACATAAAAAATATCCCAAATCTAGAATTAAATAATAGGTTGACATTGATTTGAATATTAAAAATAGCAAATAAGATCCAAAATTATCAAAATCAATTTTAATGGGTAGATAATAATATACATAAAATTCAGAAATAGAAAAACATATTTTTAGATTTTTTTGGTGATTTAACATTTTTTGTTTGATTTTAGAGATTTTTTATTTTTAGTCTTTTTCTATTTTAGGGATTTTTGGTCCGGGGTTAAAATAGGACAAAATAACTGACATATAATTTTTTTTGGAATTTTTCAGAAAAATTTTCTATTTTTGGTATTTTATAACATAAACATGGACAAAAACATGCTCATTTACATTTTAATAAATGGCTAAAATGACAAAAAAATTAAAATAAAAATGTGATGTGAAAGTACATGCTAGCAAGCATCTAATCCTATTTTTGCATTATTTTAGAGCAAGGGTGTTATTTTTAATAAATGAAATCCAAGCACCAAAATACAATTGCTAGTAGGGGCATATATGTAAATAAAATAAAATCCAAGGGTCTTGCTGCAATTTTCCCATAAATATACAATGTAATTAAATTTTATTGGAGCAAATATAAATATAAAAAGACACAAGGGTGTCCTTGTAATTTAGCCACCTCACGTGGGACGGCACGTGAGGTGACCTGGCATGGACCTTAGTGCAACGTGAAATAAATAAAGGGATCTACATGAAGTTTTTCTACATTTATTTAAACTACATATTTTATTTATATGGTTAATTATTAAAAACAAAAATGAACGGGGCTAAGTGTGCAATTTACCACTCGACGCTTGCTGATGACGCTTTGGCGATGAACGTTTGTGATTAGATCGCGGGTAGCAATCTGACGGTCGAGGCACTGAAGGATCCGACGTATGCTGCTGCTCTAGAAGAACGGTCCCAGATCGGACGGCTCTGGATGCATCAGGAAGAACAGAGAAGAGTACTTCCCTGGAGCTCCTTCGATCGAGCCTAGCAGCCTCCTCCGGCTTCATCCCGACATACTGAGATGGTCTCCATGTTCGCCACATCATTCCGCGTCAAGAGGATGGATCAAAAGTACCTAGGGCTAGCCGATCAATCCGAGAGGTCCAATGTTCTTGGGAGTGCTTAGGAACCTCAAAACTACCCCAGATGGGGCCCTTCGCATGTAGTTCCTGTGTCAACAAACTCGTGGGTCGAGGGAAAGTGCCTCGACCCGGTTAGGAGTGGAATTAGTCATAAATGGGGTGAATGACAGTGCAACGGAGAGGCGTCAGGCGACGGTGGAGGAGGGCCTCTGATCTCCAAATCCGTACAGTATCTAGGTGAGTGGAGGGAGTTGGGATGAAGGAGAAGCGATAGGGAGCGAAATGGGGGTGATGGGCGCATCGGAAAACGATCGTGCACAAGTGGAGTGGTTCGCTGGAGCTCATCTCTGGTGAACTACGAGTATGGTGATACATGCTAAAACTATGGATTAATCACTAAACTAATTGCATAATTAAAAACCAGGATTTAAATACTATCTAAAGAAGGCAAGAAGGACAACTCTTATACCTGGCCGGAGACCAGGGAGCAGGGTGGCTGGCGACGACCACTGTAGGTGCACCTCTACCTCCGCGATCTGCTCCAGACCTCAGGGGATCTCCCTCTGCCACTGGGGACTCTCTATACCAAGATTTAGGGGCTCTAAGGCTTGGGACAGTGATCAAAGTTAAAGAGAAAGGACGAGGTTTTTATTTATAGTCATGTGGAGCACCCTTATTGACCTAGGGTTTTGGAAGAATCGATGCTATGCACAAGGGATCTAAAGCCTTGACATGGATCAATGATGGTTGATCTTACTAGTGGCGTGAAGATAGGATGAATTGGATTGATGAAACACCCTTGATAAAGGGAGGAAAATGGAGAAAAGATGGGTCTGATGAACAACAGAGGCGCCACCTAAACCCTGATTGGCCTAACTTAGTCCACATAAAGACAAAATAGCATGGATTATTCGAAATAATTACTTTATTATGTGAAAGATTTTATTAATTTTTATTTATGAAATAAAAAATGTTTATTATTTTGTGTAGTATTTTAATATGATATTTATGTTATTTGTTAATTTTTAGGGGTGTATTTAGAGGTATATTCATCTATGTGTTGGAAATTTTATTTTTATTTTATATATTTTATTTTATTATTTTATTATCTTATTTATATATTTATAACTTATTTTTAGGTGTATAAATATATTTTTGTTATATTTTTATGATATAATATATACACTTAAATAAATAAGGGTATAAATTATATAGGTATATGTATTGTATATTCATCTATGTATGTTGTACATTATTTTATTTTAATGTATTTTCTTTGGTTTTATTTTATCTTTATATTGTCAATACAATATAAAGGATATTTACAATAGGATAAAAATATAAAAGAAAATAATGAAAGAATAAATTTCCCTTTTATTTATTTACATGTATTAGTATAGGTATTTTACCTATATATTTAGACTTATTTTATTTTGTGTTTTATTTGTGGTTTTGCTTTGCTTTGATATGTACATATATTATAGATAATATTTAGAAAAGTATAAAAATATAAAAATATAAAAATAGTAAAGATTAAATAAATTGAATATTTTATTCAGGTATATTGTACACTAGAGGTCAAGAACCTAACTTTCACATATTAACTCCAAAAAATATGAAACCATCTTCATTAAATAGCTTATGAAAAGTTATATACAATTAAAGTGATTTTGATATATTTTCAGTTTTTATTTGAGAGATATGGGCCTGGGAAGTTTGGGTTTTGGCTTTTTATTCTGTGTACAAAATGAACAATGTGGATTATTTTTACATGAAATCAATTTTATATTTTTCTATACATTATTATTTACAACTTTCATGTGCAAAGTTTCTTTGTTTGATGACTAAATAATAAAGAATACAATAGGTCCTAAAAATGCTTAATTGAATGAATAAAAGAATTGGGTTTTTATTGTATTCTTGGCCCTTATCTCCCCCTACCTTATTCCTTGTCGACCAATTCAATTCTCGACTTGGCCTCCAGGTTTAGGGTCATAAAATACCTTTGATGTTTTATTCATTTTCTTTTCCTTTCTTTATTCTATAATTTTGGTCTTAAAAACAATATTATTTTCATAATAAATGCAATAAATAATGAGTGTTATTTTGTACCAATTGATGTTGTTTGCATGCATTAGCTTGGGTTTTTAAGGTCAAAATAATAGAATAAAGGTGATGTAATGGAGATTCATCACCCCCTATACTTGCATTTGCTTGTCCCTAGCAAACATTTATGCAATAAGTGCAGAAAATGAAAAATGAAGAAAAGAAAAAGAAAGAAAGTTTATTAAGTTTAATTATCAAACTTGTCTTCACAAAATAAAAGTTTGGAGCTTAAGTCAGACCTTTGGAATTTTAGTGCAGGAAAAACCTTATTGGGAATCTGATTTCAAGCACAACCACCTTTGAGAATTCCAGAACCCTGCTCATGTCTCCTCAATAGCTAGGTCAGAATACTTCAACTCATATGCAAACCCTTACAACTATGAATCTTACTTGTACAATGTATGTGATAGTGGCTTTCTCCACTGAAATGACAAAGAGACCGACTTCTCCAGTATGACAACCTAATGATTCCTCAATCCAGCAACGCTTACCTCGAGGAGTGGGGTATTCCCTTCTAAATTCAAGTTGCAACCAACTCAAGCGGAGGGGGTGAAGAGAAGAATGGATGGAAGCCAGTGTAGCTACCTATCATAGGATGCATGACCAGTGTAGTCAAGTCATCCAGCTGCAGGCTCACATGATATGACTTTGAAGCTCAAGCTGGCTTACTGACTATACAAATATATACACTATGACAGGCATTTTATTTTCAATCAGGCCTATACCTTTTTTGAAGTTTGTTCTTTTGATTTTTTCAAAATACTATATACAACATCATTTACATAAGGAGTTTTCCTCTTGAGCCAGTAGACCATCCCACTTTTGAAGCATTATTGCAACCCACACTCTCCTATCTTTAAATGTCTCTACTAGTGGATGGGTTGGGGTGCACTTATTAGCGATGTGAGCCCGAGGCGAACCATTCCTACAATAAATGTTATTGTAATATTTGATTTATCAATAAAAGTTATTGATTGTTTTCACTCCCTTTCTGAGATTAAATGAATGCATGCACTATAAGGTCCCTCTATACAATTATAGTTATGTACCAAGGCCATCTTAATAATCATACAGCTGTTGATTCAGTAATAGAATCATAGAGGCTGGTGTTTGGATGAATATCTAAGGAGTTAGATAGAGGACTCATCAAGCACCGTCAAATGATTAACCGTCAAATGATTATTAAGAGATGATCTCCAGCCCGAGTAGGAGATGGCAATCCATTCTCATTAGGCTAATATCTGACCGACCTCTTGATGCAGGTCCTCCACATGGGAAGAGAGTTTCAGGGGTTCAGATTAGTTAGGTCAAAGAGGTGACTTAACGAGATGGAGATAACCAAAGTCCTATATCGTATACTATGACGATATGGGCTCACATCCTTTGACTAGAGATAGATGTGTTACTATATGTCTAAGTATGTACATTTGGTAGACTAATAGGATGATGACCTAATCAAGGTCTATACACCTGCGAGCTGGTGTGCAAATGAGAGCATGAGTAATACGATCTCTTAAAGGGATCATACGGGTTCACTTGTGAACTGGAAGACATGAGCTCGCTCATGAGGTATTGGGACCGGTCATGGTCATCGTGCTTTGGAAGCATGACAAGAATTTGTAGGTATGATATATGATTTGGGCAAGCATATGATCGATACCAACTTCCAATGGCCAAGATAGAGAAACTTGATGATGAAACCCTAAAGGTGACAATGTTAAATTGATCTTTATCTTTGGATCTATCATAGGTCTTCCAGTATGCAGGATGCATATGTATTAGGAATACATGAGAGTGATGTGATCATAAACGATTGTAAAGCCATGACGCTTCCATTCCGAGAGAGTGATTAAACATGTCTGGATTTTAGTGACTCCTCTGAGTAAAGAAGTAATCTGATCTTGGTCCAAGTTTTAGACATTGATCTGAATGAGATTCGGGTGCAATGAGAAGATTAGATTTACGGTCTTGATCTAATCAAGCATCTATGAGAGGTACACGAGAACTAGATTGGAGATGTAATCTCGATATCCAAGTCACTATACATGGAACATACAATCGCCATGTCCTTATCTCCAAGTATCTGCGGAGAAAGCACATTGTTCTTGAAAGGGTTCAAGAATAATTCCATAGTTGAATTATATACAAGCACCGAGAAATGGATAATTAAATGTGATTTAATTATCATGGATAATGTGAATTTGATTCGCATTGTTTGATTGCATGAGATTGCATGAGATTCCACCCTTCCATATTGGAAGGGTGGATGGCCACAAAATCCTATATGGAAAGGGTGGCCGTCCACTATCATATATGGAGGGTGTAATCTCCATCCTATTATCTCTATGTTTGATTGATTTAATTTTAGGATTAGATTATTTTGATTTATTAGTATATATTTAATCTAAATTAAATTAATAGTTGTTGGTTTTTACCAACAAAATCTTGGCCATTGAAAGAAGCACGAATCAATCTCAACCATTGATTTTATGTAGTCCATGGATTGTGATCATGGGCTCTCAAAACCCTATATAAGAAGAAGCACCCCTTGCTCTTCTTGGTTACAGCAATTAGAACAACAACAAGCTCTCTCCTCTCTCTCATTATCACACCCTCTCTCCTTCTCTCTCCATTGGTGTCCATCTACCTAACCCTAGAGGGAAGAAGAGCCCGTCATCGCTTCGTTGTTGTTCTGTTGCCTCGACTGCCCTTGGTTCTCCATCTTCTTTGGTGCGCTTCGCTCGAGAAGAAGACGTACAATCTCATAGGACGAGATCAGGAGTTCTCTTTCTTGGATCAACATCTTGGATTGCGAGAAGCATGCGGTTCATCCCCGCGCTCGCAAGCGTCTCCTCCAAAGATCGGACTTGAGACCGGAGGTCTCTTCTCTTAGAGGATGGATCACAATCACGATACAAGAGGTATTTTTTTATCTATTTTGTGGTTCGAGATGAAATGATCTGAGAAGCGTTCTTGGATAATGTGGTTTCATCGTATGTAAATTTTTTAGATTCCATTGCATCGAACAACTAGTGCGACTAGTTGTTCTCGATCGTATACGATAAGATCCCCACGCTTCTGTGATACGCTTGAGGATTATTCAGTATCCTTAAAGTGGTATCAGAGCCTTAGGTCAGAGTTTTTGGATACGATCCATAAATCTAGGAAGACTTGCGTTCGTTAGGGTTTGCGAAAGTTTTATCGCATTTCATTTTTGCATCTCTATTTAGTAAATAATTTCGACCTTGTTAAAATGTCTAAACACGAAATAATCACTTGCATTATGTTCCCCATTAAATAAGGAACTATGGTATTTGAGTTTGCGTAATTTGGAATCCGTTTGCTCAAGTTATGATCATTTTAATGAACATGTATCCACTGTTTCGGGGACTGCGAATCTTGACGTAATTAAGGAGTTAATTACTGTTTTGAAATGCCGAAAAATGTGTGCAAATCATATATTCTATTATAAATCAAATTAGCAAACTTTGAAATTATTTTGCCTAATATGGATTTAAATTGATTGAGATATGCTAATTTTAGTAAGTAGGGGTCACTGTTGGAAATTACATTCCTAATCAAGAACCATGTGGTTGTCAATTAGTGAAATTAATGATTAATTTCCTAAAATAATTATGGATAAATATAAGAGAAATATTTGATGATAATTATTTCCTTTATTGACATTGCCTTAACCAATGATTGATTAGATATGATCTAAGATCACAATTGGTTACACAATCAACAAACAAACTTGCTTGAATAGGATTGGGAATTTATTTAGTAAATTTCCTTATAATCAAAAGTGCTTTGATTATTACTATATGGTATAACTTTGTTTGAAAAATCGATTATCATCTCAAGTACACAATTATCATTTTGGCATTATCCTTTCCCGAGGTGGATATGGTGTCTAGTCGGGGAGCGTTGGGGTAGCAGGTTGCACTGTGTGCGGTCTGTCCCACTCACGTCGGTACTGGACATGACAACAGGTAGGGATGGGATAATGAAGGAGAGATCACGATGTATTTTTCTAATTATTAAAATTTGAATTAATACATACTTAGAGATAATACCATAATTTTCAAGTAACAATCAAGTTTGTTGATTGAGTTGGATTGATAATTGATTTAATATGATTAAATTAATTGTATATATCTATTATGAGTAGATGTGTATTTCCCTTGGAAGATTTAATTATATAAGTTTGATTCATGATAATTAATTATAATTTGAATATGAGGCGGGGGATCAGATTAGTGACATCCATGATCTCCCGTCAAGCCGAAGGGTTCCGTCGCCATGGATTGTATGTGGGAGATGCCTGTCAGAAGTGACAGCTCCTGCATACAAGCGCATCTGGATCAGACTCTTTGCTTCTCGAAAGAGTAATGATGTATGTGGTGATATTGGATTGCGCATAGAGAGTTCAAGCATGTTGACAGTTGGTTCAATTAACGACGGGTCAACATCACCTTAGGGGTGGTGGGCCCGGGTGTTAAAGACCAAATTGGGAAATGTAAGTTGGACTTACAATGCGGAATGTGTTCCCGCTTCACTTTATCGGAGTTACAATTTCTCATATTATTGGGATGTGACAAAGGTAAAGAGGAGATCCCAGTTCTTGCTAGAGATATAGCAGTAAGTATACATGTTGCTTTGAAAGTGATTAAGGGAATGAACTTTCAACATTAAAAAGCAAGACTAATTTAATTAGAATTTTGTTAATCAATTTTTTTCTTAAATAAATATATAATTATTTATATGTTCTAGTATAATGCATTTTTAATTTTAGAAAATGAAGTCCATGGACCCCCCTTAGCAGGCTAATGGAGGTCGATCAATTGACCGGACCAAATTATTTGGATTAGATCCGAAATTTGGATCTTGTTCTTTCGGTAGAGCGCATATCTTATGTGTTGTCAAAGAAATTATAAACAGACCCAACGACTACAGAGGAAATTAGTTATAATGAAAAATATAAGGAAGATCATAATCTTGCAAGATGTTATATTCTGGGTTCATTATCTGATGTGTTGCATAAGCGACATGTGGAAATGGACACCTGCCATGATATTATGATGAATCTGAGGGAAATGTTCAGTGATGTGAACTGCACACATCATTATAATATAATGAGAGATCTTTTTCGCTACAAGATGCATGAGGGGACCTCTATGAGAGATCATGTACTCAAAATGTTTGGGTACCTTTCTGAATTGGAAACCGTAGGAGCTGACATGGACGCACACATGCAAGCTGACTTCATTCTATTATCGCTCCCTAAGTCTTTCAACAACTTTGTTGTCATGTTCCACATGAGCAAAGTTGATTTTTCTAATCTGGGCTATTGGCTGCATTAAATATTGCTGAAGATGTAATGAGGAAGGATGACCCCTCTGGTAGTGCAATGGCTGCACAAGCCAAAGAAAAGTGCAGTCGGAAGCAAGGTTCTTGAAATGGCCTGGCCTAGATGAGACAGAAGAAAAGTCAAGGTGTTGGCTCATCTTCCAATGCGTCCACGATGATAGCATCAAAGAAAACTGATGTTTGTCACCACTGCAAGAAGTCGGGGCACTGGAAGCGCAATTGCCCGGAATACCTGAAGTTTGCTGACAAAGGTAAAGCCCCTGTAGGTATGAATTATACTTTCATCATTGAAACTAACTTTCTCATTGTAAGAGAGGGAAATTGGGTTGTTGATTCTGGTGCTTCTGTTCATGTATGCAATTTGTTGCATCTATTTCAGGAAACTAAGAATCTCGACGAAGGGGAGATAGTCATCCAGATGGGATCTGATGCAAGTGTTGCAGCAGTCGTCGTCGGGACCTGTCGACTATTACTATCTAGTGGAAGAGTCCTAGTACTTAGAGAGTGTCTTTATGTACCTGAAGTCAGAAGGAGTTTAATATCAATATCTAAGCTTGTTAGAAGTGGATATTCATTCCTATTCTGTAATAAACTAGTCATAAATCGTTATGATAAGCATATTGCAGATAGTGTTTTGACTTCTGGTGGACTATGAATTGTGCATTGATGAACTTGTCATGAATGTTACTACCACTAGTAAAAACCATAAAAGATCCAAGGAGGATGGAAATCATTCAAACATGATTTGGCATCACAGGCCTGGTCATTTATCTGTTGATAAGATCAATAGATTGATCAAGGATGGACCCTTAGATTTTCTACAGGTTCAATCTTTTCCTACCTGCGAACATTGTATTCGAGGTAAAATGACTAGGATGCCTTTTCGTAACAAGGTTATTCGATGCGAAGGCATTCTTGACCTAATACATACCTACGTATGTGGTCCCTTTAGTACCACGGCCCGAAATGGATGTCGATATTACTTACGTTTATTGATGACCATTCATGATACGAGTTTATCTTCCTATTACGTCATAAATCTGAAACCTTTGAAAAGTTCAAAGAATTCAAGGCTTTGGTTGAGAACAAAACCGATAGGAAGATTAAACGGATTCGGTCTGATCGAGGTGGAGAGTACCTCTCAGATGAATTCAAGGAATACCTTAAAGAGAATGGAATTGTCTACAATCTCGCTCCTCCTAGAACCCCCCCCCCCCCCAAACTTAATGGTGTTGCTGAAAGGCGCAACAAGACCATCATGGACATGATCCGCTCAATGATGAGCAAGGCACATTTATCACTTAGTTTTTGGGGATATGCAGTAGAGTCTGCAATATATATCCTGAACAAGATTCCTAGAAAGTCTATACCTAAGACTCCTCATGAGCTTTGGTATGTTACCAAATCTAGTGTTAATCACTTGAGGATTTTGGGTTGCTTGGTCTATGCGAAGAACGTGGATGCAAGTAAGCTAGAATCTCGCTCTCGTGAGTGTTACTTCATTGGGTATGTTAAATATGGTATTGGATACCATCTTTATGACCATGAGACCCATAAGGTTTTCATCTCTAGAGATGTAAAATTTCTGAAGAATGACTTCCTTAAAAGTCAAGATAGAAATGATGTAGAGGAACTCGTTGAATCCCCTGAGGATTCTGAGCTTCCTGAACCAGAAACTTAAGAGATAAATAAAGATGAAACACCCATACCTCTTCGAAGGAGTTCAAGGGTGGTTGCACCTCCTGAAAGGTATGGGTTCCATGTGTCAGGTGAAACTGACAATGATCCTGCTTCATTTGATGAAGCGCTCGTGAATCATGACATGGATAGATGGATGCTAGCAATGAAGTCAGAGATTGACTCCATACATAAGAATGGTGTATCGACACTAGAGGATCCGCCTAAAGGGGAAAAGCCCATTGGGTGTAAATGGATCTTCAAGAGAGAAAGGGGACTTGATGGGAAAGTATAGACTTTCAAGGCACGACTCGTAGACAAAGGCTACACACAGAGAGAAGGCATGGACTACGATGAGACGTTCTCTCCTGTGGCCATGCTTAAGTCCATTAGGACACTGCTAGCTATAGATGCATCTCTTGACTACGACATCAGGAAGATGGACATTAAGATGGCTTTCCTCAATGGATACCTCGAGGAGGATATCTATATGGAGCAGCCCTAGGGCTTCATAATCGAGGATGGAAAAGTGTGCAAGTTGAAGAAATCCATCTATGGGCTCAAACAAGCTTCTCGTAGCTGGAACATCAGATTTGACGAAACCATAAAGAGTTATGATTTTATGCAGAATCCTTGTAAACCTTGTGTATACAAGAAGCTTAGTGGGAGTGCCATTGTGTTCATCGTGCTTTACATATATGACATTATCATTGGGAATGATATATGGATGCTGACCAGTATTAAGATTTGGTTGTCCCACACCTTCGAGATGAAAGATCTTGGAGAAGAATCCATCTTAAGACTGAAGCCGTTCAAAAACCGAGAAAAGAGGATATTGGGATTATCACAACATGTGTACTTTAAGAAGATTCATGAACGATTTCGTATGGATAGTTCCAAGAAAGGTTTCCTCCCCTTAAGACATGGTATCCACCTATCTAAAGGGATGGCTCCTCAAATTGTTGAGGAAAAGAAAGCCATGGCTGGATGCCCATATGCATCAGCTGTAGGAAGCCTAAGGTATGCCATGATGTGTACTAGGCCAGATATCTGCCATGTAGTGGGAGTGGTAAGTCATTACCAATCCTCCTATGGAAGATAACACTGGAATGCAGTAAAGAATATTTTTAAGTATCTAAGACGGACGGAAGATTACATCTTGGTCTTGGATATGGTGATGTCCAAGTCTTAGGATATACATATTCAGATTTCCAGCCGGATATAGATGATCAAAAGTCGACATCAGGGTTTGTGTTCTTGTTGAACGGTGGTGTTGTGAGCTGGAGAAGCAAGAAGCAGGACACTACAACAGATTTAACAATAGACACCGAATACATTGCCGCATCAGATGCTGCAAAGGAGGCGGTGTGGTTGCACAAGTTCATCTTGGAACTTGGCATAGTTTCCTTTGATACTCCCATCCCATTACTCTAAGATAACACGGGAGCCATTGCCCAGGCGAAGGTGGCCTTTTCCGACAACATTGCTTATCCTCTTACCAAACCTTTGACACATAAGGTTTTTGACCAACATGTAATGAGTATGGGTTTAAGAATTGTACCTGAATGGTTCTGAGGGCTAATGGGAGGTTGTCAGCCACGTGAGCCTGAGGTAAACCATTCCTACAATAAATGCTTTTGTAATATTTGATTTATAAATAAAGGTTATTGATTATTTTCACTCCCTTTCTGAGATTAAATGAATGAATGTACTATAAGGTCCCTCTGTACAATTAGGATTAGATAACCATGGCCATCTTAATAATAATCATAAAGTTGTTGATTCAGTATTAGAATCATAGAGGCTAGTGTTTGGATGAATATCTAAGGAGTTAGATAGAGGACTCATCAGGCACCGTCAAATGATTATTAAGAGATGATCTCCAGCTAGAGTAGGAGATGGAAATTCTTTCTCAGTAGGCTGATATCTGACTGGCCTCTTGATGCAGGTCCTCTACATGGGAAAAGTGTTTCGGGGTGTCAGATTAGTTAGGTCAAAGAGTTGACTTAACAAGATCGCAAAGTCCTATATCATATATTGTCATGATATGGGTACACATCCTCTGACCGGAGACAGATGTGTTACTATATGTCTAAGTATGTACATTTTGCAGACCAATAGGTTGATGAACTAATCAAGGTATATACACTGGCGAGCTGGTGTGCATATGAGGGCATATGAGTAATACGATCTCTCAAAGGGATCATACAAGTTCACTTGTGAATCAGAAGACATGAGCTTACTCATGAGGTATTGGGACCGATCAAATTCCATGCATGGTCGTTATGCTTTAGAAGCATGACAAGAATTTGTAGGTATGATATATGCTTTAGGAAAGTATATGTTCAATACCAACTTCCAATGACCAAGATAGAGATACTTGATGATGAAACCCTTAAGATGACAGTGTTAAATTGATCTTTATCTTTGGGTTTATAATAGGTCTTCCAATATGCAGAATGTACATGTATTAGGAATATCTGAGGGTGACGTGATCATAAACGATTGTAAAATCATGACGCTTCCATTCTGAGGGAGTGATGAAACAGGTCTGGGTTTTAGTGACTCCTCTCAGTAGAGAAGTAATTTTATCTTGGTCCAAGTGTTGGACATTGATCTGAATGAGATTTAGATGCAATGAGAAGATTAGATTTACGGTCTTGATTTAATCAAGCATCTATGAGAGGTATGTGAGATCTGGATTTGAGATGTAATCTCGATATCCAAGTCACTATACATGGAACATACAATCACCATGTCCTTATCTTTAAGTATCTGTGGGGAAAGCACATCATTCTTCAAAGGGTTCAAGAATAATTCCATAGTTGAATTATATCCAAGCATTGAGAAATGGATAATTAAATGTGATTTAATTATCATGGATAATGTGAATTTGATTTACATTGATTAATTGCATGAGATTGTATGAGATTCCACCCTTCCATATTGGAAGGGTGGATGGCCACCAAATCCTATATGGAAAGGGTGGCCGTCCACTCTCATATATGGAGGGCATAATCTCCATCCTATTATCTCTATGTTTGATTGGATTCACATTAAGCAATTAATTGGAAATGCAATTTACATTCTATTTTGAGTTCTGAATATGATTCACAATTTTTTCAATGGCATGATTGAAATATTCACTAATTAATTTAGATTGAATTTAGTGGATAATTTTGAAATAAATGTTATTGTAAATTATTAAGAGATAATGGGATAAAATAAAAAGAAGATAATTCATCACCAAAAATAGGTGACGTCACCTATGACTCAGTCATAGTTGACACCCTTTTTTGAGGTGATTTATTTTCCTCTTTTTTTATTTCCTTATTATCTTGTGTTAATTAATTTTATTAAATTAAATTATGTGGATGATAATGCAACATATATTTGATTTAATTTAAATTAATAAACTGTTGTTGAGAACAACAATGATCATGGCCGTTGATCATATACTTAAATCAATCCGACCGTTGATTTTATATGCCAAGGATTGAGATCCATAGGCTCCCAAACTAGTATATAAAGAGGGTAACCCTAGCCCTTTGGAGTACATCAAGAGTAAACGCCTACTCTCTCTCTCATTCTCGACTACTCTCTTTCTCTCACTAAGGCGGTCGTCCACCTTGTGTTTTGAGAGAACAAGCAATCGTCTCCACGCCGTTGTGCTGTCGCTTTGATTGCTCGTGGATCTCCATCGACTGATTTCATTGGATGAAATCAGGAGATTTAAGGCTTGGATCTTCATCGAGGATTACGGGAGGAACGTGTCTCATCATCGCGCCTGCAAGTGCCATCTTCGTAGATTGGACTTGAGTCAGAAGGATCTCTTGCTTTAGAGATCTTGTGATCGCAACCACGCTTCAAGAGGTATTTCTAATACTTTGTGGTTTGATGAAGAGATCCAAGAAATGTTCTTGTGATCATGTGGTTTCATCACTTGATTTAAAAATTTTTAATTTCCGCTGCATCTAGCGATTAGTGCGACTAGTCGCCCCGATCGCATGAGATGCGATCAACATGCTTCCTTGATGCGCTTAAGGATTCCCCATATCCTTCAAGTGGTATCAGAGCCTTAGGTCGGAAAAGGTTTTGGATACGATCCGTGAACCTAGGACGACTTGGGTTTGAAAGAGTTGCGAAAGTTTTATCGCATTTCAATTTTCGCACCTCTATTTAATTGGATTTTTTGGCACTGTTTAAATTGTTTAAACAAGAAATATTCAATTGGATTTTGTTCCCCATTAAATAAGGAAACCATAGGATCTGAGTTTATGAAATTTGGATTTCATTTGCTCAAAGATACGACCTTTTGAATATACATGTATTCACTGTTGCAGGAACTGCAGATCTGAACGTGATTAATGAGTTAATTAATGTTCTGATGCTCCTTGAAATGCAAGAAACATCACTTGAATTCTGTCATAAATCAAATTGGCAATCTTAGAAAACTGATTTTGCAAAATTTGGATTTAAATTGACCAAGATAAGTTAATTTTAGTGAGTAGGGGTCACTACTGAAAATTGACAAACTTGATCATGAACCTTGTGATAGTCATTCAAATAAATTGATGAAAATTAATTGTTAATTTTCTGAAATGATTATTGATAAGTATTTGTGAAATATTTAAAGATGATAATCATTTCCTTGAATGACATTGATATGAAATCATCAACAAACATTATTTGCATACAAAACCCTAGTTTATCCTACAATAGTTGTAGGACAACTTTTACATGCAAACCTTCTTGATTGAATAGGATTGGGGATTTGTTTAGCAAATCTCCTTATAATATTATCAAAATGGTTTTTATGAATATTATATGGTATAATTTCGGTTGAAAAATCGATGAGCATCAAATGATCTATCTGTCATTATCCTTTCCTGAGTTGGATATGGTGTCTAGTCGGAGAGCATTGGGGTAGCGGGTTGCAACGTATGTGGTCCGTCCCACTCTCGTAGGTACTGGCCATGACAGTGAGTAGGGACTCAATAATGCCGGAGAAATCAAAGAGTATTTTTCTAATTATTAAAATTCGAATAATACGTACTTTGATATTATACCTACTATTCAAGTAATAATCAAGTTTGTTGATTGAAAATTGGATTGATAATTAATTTAATGTGATTAAATTAATTATATCCTATTAAAAAGCACTCTATTGTGAATAGATGTGTATTTCCCTTAGAAGAATTAATTATGTGAATATGATTCACGATAATTAATTAATTACAATTTGAATATGAGGTGGAGGGTCACATAAGTGACATCCATGGTCTCCCGTCAAGGCAAATGATTTCGTCGCCAAATGTTGTATATAGGAGATGCCTGTCTGAAGTGACAGATCCTATATACAATTTATTTGGATCGGGTTCTTTGCTTCTCGAAAGAGTAAGGCTGTATACGTAGTGTTCCCAATATCGAGTCCTCATATTATTGGGGCGATATTGGATTGCGCATAGCGAGTATTAAGCTTGTTGATGGTTGGTTCAATTAACGACGGGTCAACATCATCTTAGGGGTGGTGGGCCCGGGTGTTAAAGACCGAATTGGGAAATGCAAATTGGACTTGCAAGGCGGAATGTGTTCCGGCTTCTCTTTATTCGAGTCGCAAGTTCTCATATTATTGGGATGTGATAAATATAGAGAGGAGATCCTAGATCTTGCTTGAGATATAGAGGTAAGTATATCTCTTACTTTGAGAGACAATAAGGGAATAATCTTTCAAAGTTAACATAGCAAGACAAATTTGATTTAAAATGCCTTAATCAAATGTTTTAAAAATGAATATATAATTATATGTTCTAATATAGTGCATTCTTAATTTCAGAAAATGAAGTCCATGAACCCACTGAGCAGGCTTTTGGAGGTCAATCAGTTGACCGGACCAAATTATTCGGATTGGATCCGAAATTTGGATCTTGTCCTATCTGCAGAGCGCATCTCATATGTGCTAACCATGGACAAGATTGCAGACCCTCAAACTCCGGAAGATAAATCATTTAATGAAAAATATGATGAAGATCATAACTTGGCAAGGTGATATATCCTTGGCTCATTGTCCAATGTGCTTCAGAAACAACATGTGGAAATGAACCACTGCCAAGAAATCATGCTGAATCTAAAGGAAATGCTTGATGACATAAACCACATACAGCGTTATAATGTGATGAAAAAGCTTATTCACTACAAGATGCAGGAAGGGACCTCTGTCAGAGAACACGTACTCAAAGTGTTTGGGTACCTCTATGAATTGGAAACCCTGAGAGCTTACATGGATTCTGATATGCAGGCTGATTTCATTCTCCTGTCGCTCCCTAAGTCTTTCAATAACTTTGTCGTGTCATATCACATGAGCAAAGGTGATTTCACTAAGGTTGGGTTGTTAGCTGCAGTAAAGTCTGTAGAAGACGTAATGAACAAGGACGGCCCCTCTGCCAGTGCAATGGTTGCACAAGCAAAAGGAAAGCGCGGTCGGAAGCAAGGTTCTCAGAAGGGCCTGCCCCAGAAGAGAAAGAAGAAGAATCAAGGAGTTGGTTCATCTGCCAGTGTTTCCACGTTAATGACATCAAAGAAGACCGATGTATGTCACCACTGCAAGAAGCCGGGGCACTGGCGGCGTAACTACCTAGAGTACCTGAAGTCAGTTGACAAAGGTAAAGCCCCAGCAAATATAAATTCTGCTTTCATCATTGAAACTAGTTTTCTTGTTGGATGAGAAGGAATTTGGGTTGTAGATTCTGATGCTTCTTTTCATGTATGCAATTCGTTGCATTTGTTTCAGGAAACTAGGAATCTGGAGCAAGGGGAGATAGTCATCCAGATGGGATCTGATGCAAGCGTTGCAACGATCGCCATTGGAACCTACCGACTATCATTATCTAGTGGTAGAGTCTTAGTACTTAAAGAGTGTCTTTATGTATCTGAAGTCTGGAGAAACTTTATATCTTTATCTAAACTTGTTAGAAATGGATATTCCTTCCTATTATGTAATAAGTTAGTCATTAATCAATATGATAAATTTATTGCACATGGTGTTTTGACTCCTGGTGGACTCTATGAATTGTGCATTGATGAACATGTCATGAATGTCACCGCTACTCATAATAAAAACCCTAAAAAATCTAAGGAGAATGGAAATCATTCGAATATGATTTGGCATCAAAGGCTTGGTCATTTATCTGTTGATAGGATCAATAGATTGATAAAGGATGGACCTTTAGATTTTCTACAAGTTCAACCTTTACCTACCTGTGAACATTGCATTCGAGGTAAAATGACCAGGATGCCTTTCTGTAACAAGATTACAAGATGCGAAGTTATTCTTGACCTAATACATAATGATGTACGTGGTCCCTTCAGTACCGCGACTCAAAATGGATATCGATATTATTTGACATTTATTGATGACCATTCGCGATATGGGTTTATCTTCCTACTACATCATAAATCTGAAACCTTTGAAAAGTTCAAAGAGTTTAAGGCTTTGGTTGAGAACCAAAGCGATAGGAAGATTAAAAGTATTTGATCTGACCGAGGTGGCGAGTACCTCTCAGATGAATTCAAGGAATACCTTAAAGAGAATGGAATTGTCTCCAATCTCACTCCCCCTGGAACCCCCCAACTTAATGGTGTTGCTGAAAGACGCAACAGAACCATCATGACATGGTCCGTTCAATGATGATCAAAGCACGTTTACCTCTTATTTTCTGGGGATATGCAGTAGAGACTCTAATATATATCTTGAATAAGATTCCTAGCAAATCTGTACCCAAGACTCCTCACGAGCTCTAGTATGGAAACAAACCTATGTTAAACACTTGAGGGTTTGGGGTTGCTTGGTCCATGCGAAGAATGTGGACGCAAGTAAGCTAGAATCTCTCACTTATGAGTGTTACTTCATTGGGTATGTTAAAGATGGTATTGGATATCAACTTTAGGACTCTGAGACCCAAAAGGTTTTTTGTCTCTAGAGATGTGAAATTTCTGGAGGATGATTTCCTTAAAGGCCAAGACAAAAATGAAGTAGAGGAACTCATTGAATCCCCTGAGAATTCTGAGATTCCTGAACCAGAAACTGAAGAGATAAATGAAGATAAAACACCCATACCTCTTTGAAGGAGTTCGAGGGTTGTTGCACCACCTGAAAGGTATGGATTCCATGTGTCAAGTGAGACTGACAATGATCCTACTTCATTTGATGAAGCACTCGCGGATCATGACATGGATAGATGGATGCTAGCAATGAAGTCAAAGATTGACTCCATGCATAAGAATGGTGTATGGACCCTAGAGGATCCACCTAAAGGGGTGAAACCCATTGGGTGTAAATGGATCTTCAAGAGAAAAAGGGGACTTGATGGGAAAGTGGACTTTCACAGCACGGCTCGTAGCCAAGGGCTACACACAGAGGGAAGGCATCGACTACGATGAGACGTTCTCTCCTGTGGCTATGCTTAAGTCCATTAGGACACTGCTAGCTATAACTGCATCTCTTGACTACGATAACTGGCAAATGGACGTCAAGACAGCTTTCCTCAATGGATACCTCGAGGAGGATATCTATATGGAGCAGCCCCAGGGCTTCATACTTGAGGATGGAAAAATATGCAAGCTAAAGAAATCCATCTATGGGCTCAAACAAGCTTCTCGTAGCTGGAACATCAGATTTGACGAAACCATAAAGAGTTATGATTTTGTGCAGAATCCTGATGACCCTTGTGTGTACAAGAAGCTTAGTGGGAGCGCCATTATGTTCATCGTGCTTTACGTAGATGATATCCTTATCATTGGCAATGATACAGGAATGATGACCAGTGTGAAGATTTGGCTATATCATACCTTCGAGATGAAAGATCTTGGAGAAGCCTCTTACATCTTTGGCCTGAAGTTGTTCACAAACCGAGAAAAGAGGATATTGGGATTATCACAACATGGATACATTAAGAAGATTCTTGAATGATTCCGCATGGATAGATCCAAGAAAGGATTCCTCCCCTTAAGACATGGTATCCATCTGTCTAAAGGGATGGATCCTCAAAGTGTTGAGGAAAAGAAGGCCATGGCTGGATTCTCCTATGCATCAGCTGTAGGAAGCTTAATGTATGTCATGATGTGTACTAGGCCAGACATATGCCATGCAGCGGGAGTGGTAAGTCGTTATCAATCCTGCAATGGAGAGCAACACTGGAATGCACTAAAGAACATATTCAAATACCTAAGACGGACGCAAGATTACATCTCGGTCTATGGAGATGGTGATCTCCAAGTCTTGGGATATACAGATTCAGACTTCTAGTCGGATATTGATGATCGAAAGTCGACATCAGGGTTTGTATTCATGTTGAACGGTGGTGCTGTGAGTTGGAGAAGCAAGAAGCAGGACACTACGACGGATTCAACAACAGAAGCCAAATACATTGCCGCATCGGATGCTGCAAAGGAGGCCGTGTGGTTGTGCAAGTTCATCTTGGAGCTTGGCGTAGTTTCCTCTGATACTCCCATCTCATTACTCTGCGATAACACAGGAGTCATTGCCCAGGCAAAGGTACCCAGATGGCATCGAAGGAGCAAGCACGTGGAGAGGAAATACCACATCATTCAGGAGATTCAAAAGTGTGGTGATATCATCATCACCAAGGTGGCCTCTGCCAACAACGTTGCTGATCCTCTCACCAAACCTCTGACACAGAAGGTTTTCGACCATCATGTAATGAGTATGGGTTTAAGGACTGTTCATGAATGGTTCTGAGGGCTAGTGGGAGATTGATAGCCCTGTGAGCCCAAGGTGAACCATTATTACAATAAATGTTATTGTAGTAAATATGTTTATCAAATATTGATGTTTCACTCCCTTTCTGAAATTAAACGAATGAATGCACTATAAGGTCCCTCTGTACAATTAGGGTTATGTACCATGGCTGTCTTGATAATCATATAGCTGTTGATAAATTAAATGAATCATAGAGGCTGGTGTTTGGATGAATATCTAATGAGTTAGATGGAGGACTTATCAAGCACCGTCAAATGATTATTAAGAGATGATCTCCAGCCTGAGTAGGAGATGGCAATCCTTTCCCACAAAGGCTGATATTTGACCAACCTCTTGATGCAAGTCCTCTACATTGGAATAATGATTTGGAGGTGTCAGATTAGTTAGGTCAAAGGGTTGACTTAACGAGATCGAGATAACCTAAGTCCTATGTTGAATACTGTCACACCATAGGCACACATCCTCTGACCAGAGACAGATGTGTTACTATATGTCTGAGTATGTACATTTGGTAGACCAATAGGTTGATGACCTAACCAAGGTCTATACACCGGCGAGCTGGTGTGCATGTAAGGGCATATGAGTAATATGATCTCTCAAAGGGATCATACATGTTCACTTATGAATCGGAAGACATGAGCTCACTCATGAGGTATTGGGACCAATCAAATTCCATGCATGGTCATCGTGCTTTGGAAGCATGACAAGAATTTGAAGGTATGAAATATGCTTTGGGAAAGCATATGATCGATACCAACTCCCAATGACCAATATTGAGAAACTTGGTGATCGAACCCTGAAAAAGACAATGTAAAATTGATCTTCATCTTCAAGTTGATCATAGGTCTTCCAGTATGCAGGATGTGCAGGTATTGGGAATACATGAGGGTGATGCGATCATAAACGATTGTATAACCATGACGCTTCCATTCCGAGGGAGTGATGAAACATGTCTGCATTTTAGTGACTCCTCTCGGTAGAGAAGTAACTTGATCTTAGTCCAAGTGTTGGACATTGATCTGAATGAGATTCAGATGCAATGAGAAGATTAAGTATACAGACTTGATTTAATCAAGCATCTATGAGAGGTCCATAAGATCTGGATTTGAGATGAGATCTCAACATCCAAGTCACTATACGTGGAACAATACAATTGCCCTGTCCTTATCTCTAAGTATCTATGGAGAAAGCACATTATTCTTGAAGGAGTTCAAGAATAATTCCTATGATGATTTTTTTATCCAAGCAACAAGATGTTGATGATTAAATTAGATTTAATTATCAAGTATAATATGAATAAGATTCATATTGTGAGAATGATTATCCAAGATAATTAAATGAGAGTTAATTATCAAGGTGGTGCAGATCGTGGATAGTGCTATCCATAATATCCGTGTGCATATTATAAATATGATTTATAATATTCTAGAGAGAGAGCAACTTCGTAAATAGCATTTGTTAATTGTTAATGTGAATTGGATTCACATTAAGCAATTAATTGGAATGCAATTTACAATCTAGTTTGGGTTGTGAATATGATTCACAATTTTTTCAATGGCATGATTGAAATATTCATTAATTAATTTGGATTTAATTTAGTGGATAATTTTGAAATAAATGTTATTGCAAATTATTAAGAGATAATGGGATAAAATAAAAAGAAGATAATTCATCATCACAAATAGGTGACGTCACCTATGACTCAGTCATAGGTGACGCCCCTTTTTTGGGGGTGATTTATTATCCTCTTTTTTATTTCCTTATTATCTTGTGTTAATTAATTTTATTAAATTAAATTATGTTGATGATATTGCAACATATATTTGATTTAATTTAAATTAATAAACTGTTGTTGAGAACAACAATGATCATGTCCGTTGATCATATACTTAAATCAATCCGACCATTGATTTTATATGCCATGGATTGAGATCCATAGGCTCCCAAACTAGTATATAAAGAGGGTAACCCTAGCCCTTTGGAGTACATCAAGAGTACACGCCTACTCTCTCTCTCTCTCTCTCTCATTCTCGACTACTCTTTCTGTCTCTCTAAGGTGGCCGTCCACCTTGTGTTTTGAGGGAACATGCAATCGTCTCCATGTCGTTGTGCTGTCGCCTTGATTGCTCGTGGATCTCCATCGACAGATTTTGTTGGACGAAATCAGGAGATTCAAGGCTTGGATCTTCATCGAGGATTACAAGAGGAACGTGTCTCATCATCACGCCCGCAAGTGCCATCTTCGTAGATCAGACTTGAGTCAGGAGGATCTCTTGCTTTAGAGATCTTGTGATCGCAACCACGCTTCAAGAGGTATTTCTAATACTTTGTGGTTTGATGAAACGATCCAAGAAATGTTCTTGTGATCATGTGATTTCATCACTTGATTTAAAAATTTTTAATTTCCACTGCATCTAGCGACTAGTGCGACTAGTCGCCCCGATCGCATGAGATGAGATCAACACGTTTCCATGATGCGCTTAAGGATTCCCCATATCCTTCACTTTTATCTATTATGTGGTTCGAGATGAAATGATCCGAGAAGCATTCTTGGATCATGTGGTTTCATCGCATGTAAATTTTTTAGATCCCGCTACATTGAACAACTAGTGCGACTAGTCGTTCTCGATCGTATACGATACGATCCCCATGCTTTCGTGATGCTCTTGAGGATTATTCAATATCTTTCAGCACTTCCCTCCCTAGGAGGATAAATGTTTCCACTTGTGTGCGTCTCATACCGGCAAATCCAATCCCCTCACCACTCCGACCGAGTTGAGCTAAGTGAAATGTGCAGGTGTCTAAGTTAGGTCATTATCAGCAAGAGCCATAGGTGTGCTCCGAAATACTCTACTTAGGCAGTCAAGAATCCCTTGAACCAAGTCTCATTATTCTCAATGAATTAAGTCAACTAGACCTGAATTACCTCAATTCCAGCTCCTATATGGTTCATGTGATTAAGTAGATTTAAAGTCCAACCAAGCTCCAATCGTCGGATTTTATTTAGGCTTGTTCAATTATCAAACTTAATCCGAAAAATGTGAATGCTATGCAAATGCTATGTACAATGCAGAAAAAATATTTTTGTGATGCAATTTTCAAACTTTTGAACTTTTAATGGATTTTTGAAAAAGGTTTTGCAAATTTTTATGCAATTTTTCAAAAATATTTTTGTAAATGTTTTTTGATATTTTTGGTTTTGTAAATATTTTTATGATTTTTTAAAACAAAAGTTTTCAGATAGAAAAATAGGCACAAATATTTATGTAAGGATGCATCTTATATTTACAAGAATTGGGTTTTTAAGAATTTACAATGGATATGTGATCCTTTATATATATATAATAAAGAATTGATGTGGGATGCATATATTCCTCAAACTTATTTGAAACTCATTTTACAAACAATTTGAAAACTATAGTCCAAAATAATTTTTACAAATAATTTTTACAAACATTTACACATATTTGAAAATCTTCTACAAAAGTTTTTCAAAAAATATACATAGAATTTTCAAAATATTTTTGCAACCATTTTTCAAACCATTTGCAAATCGTTTTTCAAACATTTTTATTTCACAAGAACAAAAGGAATTTTTACAAACAAAATATTTCTACAAAGGTTGAAAATATTTTATAAAATAGCTTTCAAAAGATTTTTTAAATAAATTTTCAAACTCTTTTCAAAAATTTTGCAAAATATTTTACCTGATTTATAAATAGTATATACACAAAGAGCTTGAGCAATAATCGACATCCTTTTATTAAGTGGTTTTAATGAATTTAATAGTATATTAGGTAGTACTTTTTTTCTTTGCCATACTTATTGAAAATACAAAAATATGAGTTATGACTTAAGTATATACGTAGTATATACAACCCCCTATACTTAGCTGGAATTATGTCCTCATAGATCAAACAGAAAAAGAGAAGACGTAACTCATACTGAGTATAGAAAAGTCTAAAGGATGAACTTTTGAAGGATTGAATAAATGAATGCGAAGTCGACCATCCCCCCTATACTTAGAATCAAATAATCCTAAGTACAGACAGTACATAAGGTAGGGAGGGTCAAGGGTGGTAATGAATAGATTGTACTCAAATTGTCTCCCCTAAACTTAGGTAAGTATAGACAAGAAGAGGAGACAGTGGAGAGGATCAAAGAATAAAAGAACTCGGGGTGTGCACCCGCCATACTTTAGGACAAAGTACGTCCAAAGTATAGAGGTCCGACAAAAAGGGGTAATACGCATGGATTATTTTAGATAACTAAAGCTGAAAACGATAAGAAGAAAAGATGAGAAGAAGAAAATAAGAAATCTTAAAGGAAGAGTTTTTGAGTGGCATTATCTGAATTTTGTGACGATGTTACTGTTATGGATGTTTTTTCAGTGCATAGTACTTGGATAGATTCAGCAACGACCTGGAAAGTGTCATCTTCAAGGTATGGATTCAATAACTGACATTGACGACGAATGGTTGTGCATCAAGAGATAATTCTGATATCACAGTACTTCCATTGTCATGCACTTCTTGAACTTTGAATGGCCCTTTCCATTTGTTCTTTAATTTGCCCGGGAAGATCTTCAACTTTGCATCGAATAACCACACTTTCTATCCAGTCTCGAAGGTCTTTCTTATGATGTGCTGATCATGCCACCATTTAACCATCTCCTTGTACATCAATGTGTTATAGTAGGTATAGTCTCGAAATTCCAATAGCCTGTTCAGATCCTCTTTCCTTTTCTGACCACCTTGTTGTGAGTTCAAATTGCAAATTTTAACTGCACACAATGATTTATGAATCAACTCCATGGCAGATGGCATGGGTTCCCATATACAACACGATAGGGCGACAAACCCAATAGAGACTTGTAAGCGGTTCTTTATGCCCAAAGGATTGAGTTCAAAAGTTGGGACCAATTTTTCCTATCCCTTGACGAGCTTCTGGAGTATCGTCTTGATTTCTCTGTTGGATAGTTCCTCCATACCGCTGGTCTAAGGATGGTAAGGAGATGTGACTCGGTGCTTGATGTCGTACTCCTTTGTTAATTTCTTGACCTCTCTATTAATGAAGTCACTACCCATGTCTGATATCAGTATCTTTGAAATCCCGAATCGCAAGATGTTTTCTTTTAGAAAGCGACATATTGTACTGTTGTCTGTGGCTCGAGCAGGGATAGCTTCAACTTAGCAACTCACATAATCAACGCCAGGAAGGATGTGCTCATATCCCTGTCTGTTAGGGAAGGGTCTCATGAAATCGATGCCCCAAGCATCAAATACATCAATAATTTTAATGAACTTCTGGGGCATGGAATCTTTATCTATAAGGGTTCCTTTCAGTCGCTGACAGTCAGTGCAATGTTTGACAAATGCTACAACATCCTTAAATAGTGTGGGTCACCAAAGGTCGCGCTGCAATACTTTCGCTGCCTTTCTATCTCCAGAATGGTGTTCACCATATTCAAGCAAGTGATAATGCTCGAGGACACTATGATGTTCCTCATGAGGGATACACCATCGCCAAATACAATCTGCTCCTTCCCTTAATAGAAGTAGGTCTTCCCATTGGTAAAAATGGATTTGGGACAAGAATTTGTCCTTCTTGATCTTTGTCTAATCTTACAGGACTACACCAGAAATGAGGTAGTTCACAATATCAACATACAAAGGGAGTGCATCCATAACAATAATCGATTCGTAAGGAAAGGTGTCTGTAATAGGTGCACTGCTCAGCGCAGGCTCTTGCTGCTCGATTCTGGAGAGGTGATCTCCTACTATATTCTGGACTCCAGGCTTATCTTTGATGTCTAGATCAAACTCCTGGAGAAGAAGGATCCATCTGATCAGTCTAGGCTTGGCATCCTTCTTTTGCTGTAAGTACCGGATAAAAGAGTGATCAATATAGATAGTGACTTTTGATCAAAGAAGATAGGATCTGAACTTCTCAAGGGCGAATACCACAACTAGCAATTCTTTCTCTATCACAATGTAATTTCTCTGGGCCTCATTTAGTGTTTTGCTGGCATAATGAACGGTGTAGGGAACCTTGTCTTTCCTTTGTCCTAAAACAACCCCAACTGCAAAGTCTAACGCATCTGTCACGATCTCAAACGGAAGAGACCAATCTGGCGGCTGTAGGACGAGAGCTTTGGTGATGAGATCCTTCAACTGATTGAATGAAAGGAGAACTTGCTGGTCAACATTGAATTTGGTCGCCTTGCATAGTAATTTTGTAAGAGGTCGGGCGACGCGGTTGAAGTCATGGATGAATCTTCTGTAGAATCCCACATGCCCCAGGAATGACCTCATGTGCTTGACTATCTGAGGTGGCTATAGATAGGCAATCACATCCACCTTTGCCGGATCGACTTCCATGTCACGTTTGGAAATGATGTGAACCAGCACAATCCACTCTATGACCATGAAGTGGCTCTTTTCCCATGATAATACCAAGTTGACCTCACAACATTTCTGAAGTACTCTGTCCAGGTGCTCAAGATAAGAATCGAAGCTGTCACTATAGACGTAGAAATCGTCCATAAACAACTTGAGAAAACTGCCTACCATCTCGACAAAAACTATAAACATGCATCTTTGGAATGTCACTGTTGCATTGCACAGTCCAAAGGGCATTCTACTGGAACCACAGGTGTCGAGTGAGCAAGTGAAGGTTGTTTTCTCATGAGCTTCAAGGGCGATTGCCACTTGGTTGTACCCGCAACACCCATCCATAAAGCAGAAGAAATCCTTCCAGCCAATCTTTCCAATACTTGATCAATGAACAATAAGGGGAAGTGGTCCTTCTTAGTTGTTGCATTCAGGCAGAAGTAGTCAACACATACAAGCTAGGATGTCGGTACTCGAGTAGATATCTCCTCCCCTCTGTCATTTGTAACTATAGTGAGCCTTGATTTCTTCAGAACTACGTGCTGTAGGTTCACCCATTTGAAGTCGGAGATGGGATAAATGAAGCCTGCATCACACCATTTCATGATTTCTTTCATGACGACGTCCCTTAGATTTGTGTTCAGTCTTATTTGAAACTCTCGGGATAGCTTGGCATCTTCTTCCAAGTAGATGTGGTGTGAGCATAGAGCAGGATTTATCCTTCGGAGATCTGAAACGTGCCAACTAAGTGCCATGCGATTTTTCTCTAGAACCTCGAGGAGTCGAGATTCTTGCTTCAGGGTCAACCTACTGCTGATGATGACTGGATACATGTTTTCCGCAAGGAAAGCATACTTAAGTCCTGTCAGAAGTGGCTTTAATTTAGGTGTTAATCTGGCCTCCCTCTTGGTCACTTTTGAAACTATGCTTGTTGGAGGATGATCTGTCTGAGCTTTGGAGGTAGTGCTTACCTCAGTGTCTTGTTGGTATTCTGACGATGTGTCAAACTGATCTACAGTAAGTCCATTATGATCTTGCTGGAATGAATCGTCTGAATCGAAGAGATGCATCGGCAAATTGTTTTCTGTTTCCCAAGTGTCATCAGAGCTTACATCGATTGTGCTTTCCCAGTCCTCCTCAGGAGAGAGGATTTCCAAGGTCTAAGTGTTGTTCAAAGAGAGTGGTGTGTCTTTGATCTCTGCACTGAAGTCATAGTCTGCTTCAGGTGGTGTTGTATGACTTTCATCAGTTACGACTTTAGGCTCGTTGATCATGTCTATTGTAACTCTGTTGTTACTCGAGCTTAAAGTGATCTTTCCAGACCCATAATCAACACAGCCTCTCCAGTGCGCTAACCGACTTAGAATAATAGGAGGCTAGGGTAAGGGTGGGAGAGAATCCATGTCAAGGACTACAAAATCAACTGGAAATTGCATGTCCCACACCTTTACCACAACGTCTTCCAAAAGACCTCAGGGTCTTTTAATGGATCGATCAACAAACTAAAGGATCATTCGGGTCTGCTTGAGAGGACATAGCTCGAATTCTTGCAATAATGAAGAGGGCAGAAGGTTGATGGAAGAATCGCTGTCAAGCAAGGTTTGCTCAAATACTTGATAAAAAATCTCGCAACTGATCAAAGGTGCTTCTGTTATCTTGCTTCTTTTGCGGGAGATCGCCGATGGATGCATCTGCGGCCATGGTGAGAACATGCTTCTCTACTTGTCGGCGTCTATTGTTATGTGCTAGCCGACACTTGTTTGTGCATACCTCCTTCAAACCTTTCTTTACAACAAGATGTATTTCGTGGCCTTTATCAAAGGAATCCCAACAGTTAAATTATGAATAATATCCACAACTCCGGGATAAGATAATGCACTTTTTCTTTTTGCAATTTTTTTGAATTTTTTTATTGCATCGGGAAAATGAATATTCACATTACTGAAATCAAAAGCAACGTTCTTATTTACATCAAGATTCCTTTCCACAATATTCTATACATTCGGATCACAAAAAGGAGTACAAGCTGGAGACGAAGATGTTGCTGCTGGTGGACAAGAAAAAAGCGTGGCCTCTTCTCCCTCAGTTGGATAGGATCAGCTACTGCTGGTGGCTCCTCTGTGACTGGCCCAGCTTCACGCCGACTGCAAACATCTTTTTGGTTTTTTTGAATTTTATGAGTTTTTTGTTTTTGATGGTGTTGCTGGAGATGGATGACAACTGGCATGGCTCCTCCTCCTTCTTCCTCACTTGATCTTTTAGCTAGCGTGACTGATGCAAAAGTTGACGATTCATCTGTCAAAGCTTTATACTTCTCATGGTTTGCAGCAGATGGAGGCAAAGTGCTACCGCTCATAAGAGTGACAACATTAGATAAAGCAATATTACAATCGTCTGACTCTACAGGCACATACTGGACATTACATTCTACCTACCCTTTACGCTTAAAATTATTGGGATTCGCTTCAACTTGGGCTGAGATAGGAGTCTTAGTGGTCGTCTGGTCGTCTATCTTCTTTGTTATCTCTGCTAGGCCTTTCACAAGTTGGGCCAAACAATCCAGGGTAGGGTTCACTGGACGTACCTCAGAAGTTACAGGGTGAAGATCATGTTGTTGTTGATTGTTTGGGTGCTGAGGCTACGACCGCTGATGGTGCTGAGGAGGCGGAGGAAGCTGGTACTATTGATATGGAGGAGGAGGGTAATGCTAAGATGGTGCAGCTGCGTACTAGTGGTACAACTGTGGCTGGCATTACTAGGCTGTGAATACTGCTGATTTTTCCTTCAATGACTTTGGTACTGCTGAGGCTGATGATATTGAGGAGGAGGTTGAGAAGACTGTCCATAACGACCACCCTGAGGTTGGTGGTAAGCTATGTTCGCTGGTGGATGTCCCTGTGAGTGTCCGGTAGGATGGGCTAGCTGTGTATCGTTGCTCCATACACCATTAACTTATTGAATCAATGGTGGCAGTGGGAATGCTAGATGTGAAGGGAGAAGGAAGTCCGGTGGGAAACCACCATCTGTTGTTGTGGTGGGCCCTATTCAAGTGCTTGCACGTAGTACACGTGTTGGACTGCCAGTGGTTGTTGGCTCAGTTGAGGCTGCTGTTGTGATGATGGCTCATCCTTCTTCTCAATAGGAGTCTCTGAAGATGGTGTCATCGACTGAATAGAGCTGATGGTGCTCACCAACATCTCGAACTGCTTGGTTATTTGATCCAGTTTATCCAAGTGTTGTGTCCTCTTTTCGATCACAGCGAGCTTCTTGAGATCCTCTGACTGCTTCTCATTAATGTCAACCTTCGAGAGATGGACCCTGATGATACTAAGGTTGGATCTCTCATCTCTCGCTACCTCACGAGACGCTGCAATGTGTACTTGCTTCTGGAGAACCTGTGGTTGTCTTTGATATGCTTGGGATGAAGAGAGGGTAGCCTCTCCTTCGGCCATTTCTTCAAAGATCTGCCAGACCACGTCTTCATCATTGTTGAAATGAGATCCCCCATAGGCTGCATCTACGAGCCTTTGGCTCTCTACATTCATGCCCTCGAAAAAGTGTTGGACCAGATCGGTCCTTTGTATTTCATGATGGGGCCATTTTCCCTACAGGTCCGTGAATCGCTCCCAGGATTCATGGATAGTTTTGTGGGCAGTCTGAGAGAAGTTGTTGATCCTTGCTCGAATCTGATTGAACCGATCGAGAGGGTAGTATTTGTGCATGAAGGTATATTTTAGTTCCTCCCATGTCGTCACAAACTTTCCCAAATGATTAACCTAGTATAGGACATTATCTTGCAAACTGAAGGGGTACGCCATCATCTTCACTATGTCCGAGGGAACGTTGGGGTAGTGGGTAGTTTGGCAGATGCTCGAGAACTACTACAGGTGAATATATGGCTCCTCCTTGGTGTTACCATGGAATGATGGTTGAAGAGCAAGGAATTGCAGCTTGAGTTCAAAGTGAGCATGTACCGATGGAATGAGGATCTACTTGGTCATCTGGCTGTCTCCAGGATTGTATGTCTCTTTAAGTGTCGATTTCTTCCTTTTTGGTTTCGTTTCTTCTTCGTCTTGTCATCCCGGGGTATGTCTCCTCCTCCTCCTAGTCTGTCTCCTCCTCCCATTGGTCTATTCCATTAGATCATTCAACATATCCTAAAATGCAGTTTGTGCTAGGGCCTGCTCGGTCAGTTGCTATTGTATGGCTTGGATGGAAGCCAGCAACTGAGCATTCACCTGGTTCTGATCTAGCATCTGTGCATGCTCAGGTTGGGAAGGCATCTGTCCCTTGACCTTTCCTTAGGGAGCCATCACTGGGTCTGAGTCGAAGGAAATGAATTATGTACTGGGATCCAGGATTGGGGCTAGCTTCTATCTAAAACGTGAAAGAATCCCAATGACACCACTTGAAATTGAATCCCAACTGTCAAGATGGATCTGAGATTAGAGTCAATCTTAGATTGTTGTGAAGAGAGAAAAGATATAGACTGGAATCGACTCCCATTCACAATGACGGATGTGGGACAAAAATGGTCCCGATTTATTGTGTGATCAAAGAGGATAGAAAGAAAATGAGGAGTATGGCTGGTTCTCAAAAATCACCTCGAATTATTGACAATGTTGAGTCTATGGAATTGATGTAGGTGCCGGTGGAGTCCTAACTAAGCCATCCATGGATTGCCATCGTGGAGCAAAGAGAGATCGAAGTAGGATGAAAGATATGGAGGTCAACGAGGAATAAAATGGAGTGCAAAACAGTAGAAATGCTAGAACTAAGCGGGGGTCAAAAGGAAGATGCATGTGACAAAATTAGCGCAAGTGCGCGGGACTTAATTTTTGAACCTTAATCTAGATCTATACAAACACAATACAAAATTGGATTCACCTGCTCACACCATGTGAAACTGTGAAGGATCAATTATTTATTATCTTTAGTTGTAGAGTTGTTATTTTAGGTATATCTTTTAACAATTCCTTAGCACACTAACCCTATAGGAGAGACAATACTTTCAGAAAAGCATCCCGTACTTGTCCTTCTCCTTTGTAACCTATAGTCTGCACTTTTTGAGGTCCTTGTAACCCTTCCTGTATCACTAGTCAGCCAAAGAAATAGACAGATGAAGCTTATAGGCGAAACCACTACTTCGGACCTCACTCGTAACGGAATCAACTCGTGGGAGTGCAAGGACCTACTCAGATGCAAATCGATGAGTCAGACACACTCGTGAGGTAATGGCCTATGCTCAGTACTTCAGACCATGTCGGTGTTCCCCACAAGGTGGAACACCATCATTGACAAGGCCCTACTCGGTCACGTACAATAGAAGCATCGTTACTTAGGAAATCTAGGCAATACACATAGCAAATACAGACTGGGTTTTTGGCTCTAATCCTTAGCGGGTCATGCCTCGCTCATGGGAGGAGTTTTGGTCCCCTCCTAAGGTACTTAAAATCAATGAGGCCTTTTTAACCCAAGACAATGAAAGTCCATTACAGCTTTTAATTAAGGTCAAAGTTTATTTAGCAATCTCCTTGTTTTAATTTTTGTATTTTCACTTTTTTTGGATCTTTTTCCATACAAGCGTCTAACATTTTTGCAGATTTTTATTTTAGTTGTAGGTGCTCAAAATAAGAGGGAGATAGCAAAAAAGCCAAGAAAGTTGATTCAATGATGGAAATCTCACCATTGAATCTAATGATGCATGCTGAGTTAGAGGACTTATAGTGCTTCACAACTCTCTCGATGCGGTATGTAAAATAGAATTTTTAAACCTATCTACATGGCAGTGTACAATCGACAAAATCACCCTAAACACTAGCCGCTATTAATCATGAAGAACCATATGTCAATTATTTAGAAATAAACCCTAGAGTCCGATCTTGGAGATATCTCGGTGCCCGCCACAACAGGTCCTGCTAGAGCTGCATGATGTCTCTCACGGCACATGGGTTTGAATCCAAATAACTAACATTCATTTGTTTGACTAGATCCAAAAGTAAGAGACTATAGGTACATGCATTCTTGTTAGCATTTGGACCTAATTACCAAGACAAGCATCCTACGTCTAGGGGCTCCATGCACACAAAATAAACAAAAAGGAGGAAAACTCAAAATAGCGGGAAACAAAATAAAAGAAGGCGATAAAACGTGAAAAACTACGATGGGGCCCCCAGGTGAGCAGACACCTGGGCACTGAACCTCGTTGTGAAGAGTAGTGTCCAAGTATTAATTATTACAATTTAATGAATAACTCTCTCTCACCAAGAAATAAATAAATCTAAGTAATTTCTGTGCTAAGTCTTCTCTCCTTGCCTCACTTGCTGCCTCTCCATTGGTCAAAGGGTGAAGACCCATCTCCACCAAGCTCGGCTGCCTCGACCTTCTAAGAAGCCATCCCCATGTAGAGGGCCCTCGCAACAAATTCAAAAAGAGATATATATTAGCACAGATAATCAAATAAAATCATAAAAATGGATTATGCACAAATAATAAACAAATATGCACATGAATGAATATCAATTAAAGCAATAAATCAATTAATAAATAAATGTACACAAAATAGGCTATGCTCATTGCTCCCCGACAACTGCACCATTTGATGGAGAGGGATTTAGTCGAAGTCATGTCAATCCACAAGGCAGGCAGACATTCATCGAAGCGACCTCAAATGAAACCCCAACTTCAGTCAACAATCAATCAACGAATAAGTCAAGCAAACAATAGCACAAAATGTGAGTCATAATTTATTATTCTCTAAAAAATGAAGTGTATAGCAAATAATCATGTAGAGGTCAAACCACAGAGAGAAAAATAGGTAGCCTACTATTATTATTATTAATCAAAGTGTATTAGGTACAAACACATCCTTCATACTATGTTTTTTGGGCTTTTAATTTTATAATTTTTTCATATTTTTGATTTTTTTATATTTTTATTTTCCCTTTTCTATTTTCAAATTTGTATATTTCTTTTCTTTTTCTTTATATATATTAGAATATATATGGCTAGATATGCCATATAGGTAGTATAATTATAAATTCTATTAAAAATAAATAAAATACATAAAATAAATTGTTTTTGGGTGTTATATATTTTTCTATTTTTTGTGATTTTAATGGGATTTTTCCTAATATTTATGGATTTTAACATCAAAAATATCCCCAATCAGGTATTAAATAATAGACTGACATTGATTTCAATACTAAAAATAACAAATAAGACTCAGAATTATCCAAATCAATTTTAATAGGTAAATAATAATATATTTAAAATTCAAAATAGAAAAAAATATATTTTTAGATTTTTTTGGTGATTTTAATATTTTTGTTGGATTTTGGAGCTTTTTTATTTTTATTCTTATTCTTTTTCTTTTTTAAAGATTTTTGGTTTGAGGATAAAATGGGATAAAATAAAAAACATATAGTTTTTTTTGAAATTTTTCAGAAAGTTTTTCTACTTTTTGGTATTTTTATAACACAAACAAGGACAAAAACATGCTCATTTTAATTTTAATAAAAGGTTAAAATGCTAAAAATGTTAAAATAAATATGTGCTATGAAAATAAATGCTAACATGCATCTACCCCTATTTTTTGCGTGATTGTTAGAGCATGGTTGTTATTTTTAATAAATTAAATCTAAGCACCAAAATACAATTGCTGGTAGGGGCATATATCAAAATAAAATAAAATTCAGGGGCCTTGCTACAATTTTTCCAAAAATATACAACATAAATAATTTTTTTGGACCAAATATAAATACAAAAGGCATAATGGTATCCTTGCAATTTGGCTATCTCACGTAGAACGGCACGTGAGGTGACTTGGCATAAACCTAAGTGCAATATGAAATAAATACATGGGTCTCCATGTAATTTTTCCACATTTATTTAAACTACGTGTTTTATTTACATGATTAATTAATAAAAATAAAAATAAACCAGGCTAAGTGTGCAATTTTCCCCTTCCTTGTGTCGGAACGGACAGTTTGGATATTTTCACTTGCCACATGTCCACTCCACGCTTGTCGATGATGCTTCGGTGATGAACGTCGATGATTAGATCATGGGAAGAGATCTGACGGTCGAGGCAATGAAGGATCCGACATACGCTGTTGCTTTGGAAGAACGGTCCCAGATCGGATGACTTTGGATTCATCAGAAAGAACAAGGAAGAGGGCTTCTCTGAAGCTCCTTTGATCGGGCTTAACAACCTCCTCCGACCTCCTTCCAACATACTGAGACGGTCTCCATGTTCGCCATATCGTTCCACGTTGACAGGATGGCTTAAAAGTACCCAAGGCTCGTTGATCAAGCCAGAAGGTCCGTTGTTCTTGGATATGATTCAGGAACCTCAAAATTGCCCAAGATGGGCCCTTTGTGTGTAGTTCTTGCGTCAACAAACTTGTGGATCGAGGGCATAGTGCCTCCACCAGGTTAGGCATGGAATAAGTCAGAAATGGGGTGAATGGCGGTGCGGTAGAGAGGCCTTAGGCGACGACAGAGGAGGGCCTCTGATCTCCGGATCCGTACAGGATCTAGGTGGGTGGAGGTAGTCGGGATGAAGGAGAAGCGATAGGGAACGGAATAGGGGTGATAGGTGCATCGGAAAATGATCGAGCACAAGTGAAGTGGTTCGCTGGAGCTCAGCTCTGGCAAACTACGAGTATGGCGGTTACACACTAAAACCATGGATTAATCACTAAACTAATTATGTAAGTAAAAAGCAGGACTTATATGCTATCTAAAGAAGGCAAGAAGGACAACTCTTATACATGGCCGGAGACCAGGGAGTAGGGTGGCTGTCGACGACCACCGTAGGTGCTCCTCCTCCTCTGCGAGCCATTTCAGACCTCAAGGGATCTCTCTCCGTCACCATGGGACTCTCTAGACCAAGATTTAGGAGCTCTAAGGCTCGGAACAGTGACCAATTTCGAAGAGGAAGGATGTGGTTTTTATTTATAGTCATGTGGAGCACCCTTTTTGACCTAGGGTTTTGGAAGAATCGATGTTATGTACAAGGGATCTAAAGGCCCAGCGTGGATCAATGATGGTTGATCTTGATCCTGGCGTGAAGATTGGATGAATTGGATTGATGAAACACCTTTGAAAAAGGTAGGAAAATGAGGAAAAGATGGGTCTGACGGGCAGTAGAGGCGTCAGGGGGAGTTGACCGGAGGTCAACAATCCTTGGGCCCTGATTGGTCCAGGTCAGTCTGCATAAAAACACAATAGCATGGATTATTCGAAATTAATTAATTAATTATAGTAAGTGATTTTATTAATTTATTATTTTATGTAGTATTTTAATATGATTTTTATTTGTTTTTTGATGTTATTTATTATTAGTTAAATTTTAGGGGTGTATTTATTGGTATATTCATCTATGTTTTATACATTTCATTTTTATTATATATATTAGTAATTTATTATCTTATTTATATATTTATAACTTATTTTTAGATGTGTAAATATATTTTTGTTATATTTTTATGATATAATTTATAAACTTAAATAAATAGGGCTATAATTATATTGGTATATGTCTTGTATATTCATCTATGTATGTTGTACATTATTTTATTTAAAGTATTTTCTTTGCTTTTATTTTATCTTTATTTTTTTAATACAATATAAAGGATATTTACAATAGGATAAAAATATGAAAAAATAAATAATGAAAGAATGAATTTCCCTTTTATTTATTTACAGTTATAAGTATAGGTATTTTACCTATATATTTAGACTTATTTTATTTTGTGGTTTAGTTGTGGTTTTGCTCTGGTTTGATATGTATATATATATTATAGATAATATTTACAAAATTATAAAAAAATATAAAAATGTCGAAATAATAAACATTAAATAAATTGAATATTTTATTCATGTATACTATACACTAGAGGCCCAAAACCTAACTTTCACATATTAACTCCAATAAATATGAAACCACCTCATTAAATAGCTTTTTTGAAAAGTTATATACAATTAAAGGTGATTTTAATACATTTTCAGTTTTTATTTGAGAGATATGGGTCTGTGAAGTTTGGCTTTTGCCTTTTTATTCTGTGTATAAATTGAACGCAGTAGATTATTTTTCATGAAATCAATTTTGTATTTTTTATACATTATTATTTACAACTTTCACATGCAAAGTTTCTTTGTTTGATGACTAACTAATAAAGAATAAAATAGGTCCCAAAAATGCTTAATTGAATGAATAAAAGAATTATATTTTTATTGTATTCTTAGCCCGTATCTCCCCTTATCTTATTCCTGGTCAACCATTTACATTCTTGACTTGGTCTCGGGATTTAGGGTCATAAAATACCTTTAGTATTTTATTATTTTTCTTTTATTTTCTTAATTCTATAATTTTGATCTTAGAAACAATATTATTTTAATAATAAATGCAATAAATAATGAGTGTTATTTTGTATACATTAATGTTGTTTACATGCATTAGCTAAGGATTTTAAGGTCAAAATAATAGAATAAAGGTGATGAAACAGAGATTCATTAATAGGCTAGGGCTCAAGATGATAAACTACCTATTGTTGTTGTTGTTGTGGAGATGTTGATTCTAGGGCCTGCACATAATATACGTGCTAGACTGCTGGCTGAGTTTCACTCTGCTACGACGATGCTAGTTCCTTCGTCTCGGCTGGAGTTGGGGTTGATGCAGACACGGAATTACAGGAGTTGGTTGTGCTCAGCAACAGGTCCAACTGCTTGGTGATCTAATCTAATTTGTCCAGGTGTTGTCCTTTGTTTGATCACATAAAGTTTCTCCAGGTCCTGTGATTGTTTCTCGATGATGTCTACTTTGGACATGTGGCTCCCAATGATGCTCAGAGTGGAGCTCTCATCCTTGTCCGGCTTGTGAGAAGATGCCATATAGAATGTCTTCTAAAGAGTGTAGAGCTAGCACTAATAGGCACAAGACGACGACAAGGTGGCGTCTCCTTCGGCCATTTCTCCAAAGGTCTACCATAAGACATCCTCATCTTTTTTGAAATGTGAGACGCCACACGTAGCATCCATGAGATTCTAACTTTCCTCTGTGAGTCCCCCAAAGAAATGTTGGACCAGATTGGTCCTAGGAATGTCATGATGGGACTTTTCTCTTGCAACTCAGTAAACCTCTCCCAAGCCTCATTGATGGATTGTTGAGTGGCTTGGGTGAAGTTGTCAATGCGGCCACACATCTAATTAAGTCCCCCAAGGGGGTAGTACTTGTGTAGAAAGGCAGACTTAAGTTCTTCCCATGTAGTGACGACCTTCCCCAAGTGGTTGATCCAATAAAGGGCCTTGTCCTGGATACTGAATGGGAATGTTGCCATTTTGACTATTCCTAACGGTATCTTAGGGTAGTACGTTGTACCACAAATGCACCCGAAATGTTGCAGGTGGATATACGGTTCTTCATTTGCATTTCCATGGAAGATGGGTAGAAGTTCCAAGAGTTGGGGCTTCAACTCGAAATGTTTGTGGATCACTGGGATCTGGATCCACTCGGCGACTTAACCGGCTCCAGGGTTGTAGGTCTCTTTGAGAGTTAGCTTGGGCTGCTCTCCTATGGGTCATTTATTGGGCCTCCACCTGCTCTTTCTCCTCCTCCTCCTCCTCCTCGGGGATTTTCTCTTCCTCTCCTCAAGTCATTAAGCATGTCCTAGAAGACGACCTGAAGCAATACCTGGTCGGTGAGATGCTGTTGTATCGCCTGGATGGAGACGAGAAGCTGTGCATTCACGGCATTCTGATCTTCTTGGTCCTGGTCTGGTTGTGGTTGCGATGGGTGTCGATGTCCCTTCCCTTTTCCTCCTGGAGCCATCTCTGTATCTATTTATGACTGTGAATTTGAGAAAATTTCTAGCTCCAGATAGGACTCATGATATGTACATGGAATTATGCCCCGATCAGTCTGTATTACCAGATGCAGAAAATCATTATGTGTTAAGGTCAACACAGAATTTCATTAAGGATGGTGAGATGTAAGGAGCGAAATCAATGGCCATTCAAAATGAGCAGAGTTCGGGACAAGAGCGATCCCAGATTATTAGAGAAGATGAGGAGTCTGGAGATCAGTTCGTGGAGTTCGAACCGAGTTCTCGGGAATCGCCCGGAATTATTGGAGAAGATGAGCACATGGAATCGATGTAGGTGTCGGTGGGGTCCCGACTAAGCCATCCATGTGTTGCCATCTCGAAAGTCAAGAGGGAGACTGATGTGGAGGAATGATCTGGAGGTCAAACAAGGAATAAAGGGAGTGCAAAATAGTTAAAGGCTCCAAATGAGCAGGGGTCAAATGAGGTATAACATATGGAAATGAACAGGTCAAAAAATGCACAACTGATCTTTGATATTTAATTTAATTCAAATAAACACAAAACAAGGATGGATCCACCCACTAAACACATGTGAATCCATAAGAGTTTGGCTATTTTATCTTTTTAAATTTTCTAGTTATTTTCAGGCAATCTTATAGCCAGTACTTAAGTAGCCTAACCCTACAGGAGTGTGTGTACTGCTAGGAAAGCACCTCATACTTCTTACACCTCCTTTGAAACCTGTGATCTGCGCACTGAAAGGTCATTGATCTCGTGCATGGGCAGCTACTCAGCAAAAGAAATAGAGAGGGGAAGCCGATAGACGAAACCAATACTTTGGACCTTGCTTACTATGAAATTAAATGTGGGTGTGTAAGGACCTTCTTGGACACAAACTTATGAGACATACACACCTATGATGGTGTGGACTAAGCTCAGTACTTACTCGGTCACATATGATAGAAGCGGCAATACTTTGCAAACCCAGGTGATAATCCAGGTGCTACATATCGATATTTGGGCTCTTATCTTTAGCAGGTCACGCCTCACTCTGTCTGGAATGTACCTGAAAATAATGTGGGCTTTATGAACCTCAATCAATGATTGTCTTACAAAATTTAATTAAGGTCAAGTTTATTTAGCAGACCCTTTTTTAAATTTTGGGGTTTTTAAAATTTTTGAGTATTTTTTTAGAGCAAGCTACCTAACAACTTTTTTGTATTTTTCCTTTATGTCCAAAGTGATATAAACATAAAAGAAAGAGGACGAAAAAGCCGTGCACTTCGTCACTAAAATGGAAAACACACCTTAGCGACTCATAATGCATGCAAAGTTAGAATTACTTATAGTGCTTCCCAGCTCTCTCCATGCAGAATGCAAGGTAGAATTGAAATATTTACATTGTATGACGATATGCAAAAGCGATAAAATATCATAGTTGGTATTATCGGGAAGAACCAAATGCCAACTACTTAAGAATGGATCCTAAATGTCTAGTCCTGGATACCTCTTGGTGCCCACCACAATGGGTCCCGCAAGCGCTATATGAGGTATCTCACAGCTCATGGTTCTAAATTCGAGTACTTTGCAATTAATTAATTGACTAAGTCCAAGCACGTATCACTAAAAGTGCATGATGAATCTACGCTTCATCGTCTTTATTCTATAATTTTGGCCTTAAAACCCCTAGTAAATGGGTGCAAATAGGCTTAATTTAGGCATTTTAGCATTCATGCATCATTGTGTAAATATTGTATGAAATGCGGTTTTAAAGCCAAAATTATAGAATAAAGAAAAGAAAAGAAAAAGAATAAAATATTGTAAATATTTTATGACCCGAAACCCCGAGACCTAGGCATCTCGATGACTATGTCGACAAGGAATAAAGTAGGGGGAGATAAGGGCCCAAAACCAATAAAAATCCCTTTTATTTCATTCATTCTTCATTCATTTTGAGACCTATTTTTGGTTCACTTTTTATACCTCAAATAAAGAAACTTTGTACATGAAAGTTGTAAATAATTAAATAAAGAAAAATACAAAATTGATTTCACTCAAAAATAATATACAGATAAAAAGTTATGATCTGAATAAGATTCCAGAATCCCAACTTCCCAAACCTGTATCTCTCAAATAAAAGCTCGAAAGCACGTCAAAATCACCTTTAATTGTATATAACATTAAATAAGCTATTTAATGAAGGTGGTTTCGCATTTGGCGGAGCTACGCTTTGAAAGTTGAGTTTTGGACCCCTATTGTATACTTGTACAGATTAAAATATTCAATTTATTTATTATTCATTATTTTTATAATTCTATATTTTTATAATTTTGTAAATATTATTTATAATATATATGTATATTAAAATTAGAATAAAACACTAAAGAAAATACAAAAATAAAATGCATGTATATAAGACATAGGTATAATATCAATACACATACATATATAATCAATTCATCTATTTATTTAATTGTATAAAACACTTAAGAAAAATTAAAATAAAAATATATTTAGGTGTATAAAAATATTTTATAAATTAACAAAATAATAAAACAAAATTAATAAAAATAAATACATAAAATAAAAATAAAATATTAAAATACATAGATATGTATACCTATATAGACCTAAAAAGACAACTTATATTTTTATACTTCTAAAAAATAAATAAAAATCATAATAAAATAATTCATAAAATAATAAACATTTTTTATTTTTTAACTAAAAATTAACAAATTCGTTTTCTATTTTTAATTGAATTTACAAAGATTTTTTCCAGGATTTTTCCTGGTTGGTCCACGTGGACCAACCAGGAGGTCTGGAGAGTTGACCGGCGGGTCAACTCTCTGACCCTAGCTCCTATAGCTCTGTCAGACCTGATTTTTTATCAGCTTTTGCAGATTTTTTCGAGGCCACATCATTCCTCCCTTCATGATGTGGTCTTCACGACTTTTGCTCCTAGATGAATGGGCTTGCACGCCCTAGGGTTTTTTCGGGCTTAGGATCATTGCAGCACCCATGATCCTCCCTTGAACATCCCGCGTTCACCACTCCTTCAAAATACCCCAGTCGCCTCCTTCCCTTTTTGAACCTTTTTGACCCGAGTTTGGATCCTTGCCTTGGAGCTTTGGATCGGAGGCTGTGACAGGGCGTCCTCCAGCTTCTTCACGCGAGGCCAAGCGAAGGCCGAGGAGGTCTCCACCACCCATCTCCGGCCCTTGGCCGTGAGGTTTTATCTCACGGTTTCTTCACTACTTGAGGTTGTCTTCTTTGTTTTTCCTTGCTCTCTAGATTAGCTGAAGTTATGTCCTTTAATTTAGCCTCTTTATTTGCCAGATTCCCATCGTACACCACCCGTTAATCCTCTCGCCGAAGCTTTCTCCAAAGAGCTCCTATTTGCGCCCAACACCATCCCACTCACCCGCGTTTGCACTGGAACCCCTCGTTGTCGTCGTGTATTGTCTTTGCAGGATCCATGTGCCCAGATACCCCACATGGGGGTCGTTTTTGTCGCAGACTGAGCAAGCCTGGAGCATCCTTCTCCTCCAATCATCGTGGCGGTGCGCCGACAGTTAACCCATCATTTTGAAGCCATCGTCTGTTAGAGGAAGCTCCCAGGAAGCTTCGGCGACTATCGGAGGGGCTTTCGGTCGTCGCAGGAGCTCTAATCGCTCAATCGAACCTCGCCGGCGGCCAGTTCCTCACGTGTTCATCCAAGCTCCTCCTACGCCGTCGGATCTGGCACTGTCTTCCAGCACTCCAACCACCGTTCGATCCCTGCACGTGTCTGTCATTCGATCAACGATGGGGATCTAATCCTGGCTGTCTGAAAAGGGGTATCGGGCCCTGTCGGCGTGACACGTGTCTTAAGTGGCTTCTCCATCAGCCGTCCGATCCTCGCGCTTGGGTATTTTGCAAAGTTAACCCCTGCGTAATTTTGTATTTAATTATTAGTAGATAAACTTTCCACGAAAAGTTTTGTTATAATTTCATTTGAACCCTTGTACTATCTTTATTTACATTCTAGTCCACTACCACGTGGGCCGACAGACTGTGGTGGTTTTGCAACTAGGCCCTCGTGGGTTTGGTTGTTTTGCATTTGGTCAGATATTTTGAATATTAAGAGTAAATTTTTTGGAAAAAAATTCATATAGGCCCCTTGACTGTGCTCTATATACATTTATACCCTTGTCAAGCCTTGTGTTTTTGTATGCTTTCCCTATATATTGCATGCATCTATAAATTTCCAAAAATCACCAAAAAAATATCATAAGTTCCTACTGCATTGTAGACTCACGCCATATTTTTTATTTTACATTTTTATTGCATTTTATTATTTATACAAAATTAAAAACAAGCATTTTCAGCCATATTTGCATTATAAAATCCATAAAAATATAAAAACTTCTTATAAAATTCTCAAAAAAATGTATTTTGTATCTTTTAATGTGTTTTAACTTCTTTCCAAAGATCATTAAAAAATATAAAACAAAACTCCTACAAATTAGAAAACTCAAAAAATCTTCATAAAAATATTGAAAATCTATAAAATATCCTAAAACAATAAACTCTATTTCTAAATTTTCTTTGTTTTGTTATATTTAACCTAAAATTAATTTGGAGAATTTTTGTTATTGTTTGATATTTTATTTCTCCATTTTTGTTTCAACCCTTTATTTTATCTACTATTTTCAGTATTTTTGACTTTAAAAATACCGAAAAAATTAGGAAAATCTAGAAAAATCACAAAAACATTAGAAAAATATAAACAAGCCTAAAAATATTTTATTTCCTTATTTTTGCTTCTTTTTAACTATTTTTATAAATATTTTATCCCTCTCTTTCTTACTTTGTATATATATTCTACTTAAAGAAAAAGAAAATATAAAAATATAAAATATAAAAAAAATATAAAATCAGAAATTAAAAATCAAAGTATAAAAATATAAAATTAAAAATTAAATATAAAAATATAAAAATATAAAACCCACAAAAAAATAATGTAGATAGACATTTGATCACATCCACATTTTGAGCATTTTGCCCTGTTCTACCTGTCTGCTCCCTGTGTTCGACCTCTACATTGCTTGCACACTATACACATCCTTTGTAGAGTTATAATAAATTTTAACTCTGCACAGCTTTTCATTGTTTGATATCTGTTGTGGGTTAATTGTTGACTGATATGGGTTTCGTGAGCGGTCGCTCAGCGACACTGTGGTCCCGCATTGTGTGGACTACTTTAGACCCTCGTAAAATCCGTGTTATCAAATGGCGTCGTTGCCGGGGAGCAACAACGCTTAGTTCGGGTTTTTGTTTGTGCTTGTGACTGTTTGTCTATTTTTGCGGCTTTTATTTTTGCTTATTTTATTTTCTCTATTTTTGATATATCTGTTGAGCTGTCTAACCTCCTCTTTTGTTGACTTTGTGCGAGGAACCACAGATCGAGGGAGGCGCTCCACCCTAGGCGCCTGGGCACCCACGTGAAGCCGGCATCTGCCAGCCTAGCATAGGGAGACGAAGAGGATTTTTAAAGACCAAGCTCCACCTTTAGTTATAGCATTTACTTCCTGCATTTCTTTTTGTAACTTAAGTGAGAGAGAAACTTTTTTATTGCAATAATACAGGTACTCAGGACTTGGACATTCGGGCCTAATTTCCAAGTGTTTGTACGCTTGGAGGCTCACCGCGGGTTTTCACGGTTTTTCATCGCATTTTTTTTACTTTATTTTCCGATTTTCGATTTTTTTGTGCGTCATTGAGCCCTTAGTTGTAGGAGTTGCTTGTCGTAGCATTAGGTCCAAACACCTAATATATTTGCATGTACCTATAGTCTTGTTTTGGACTTAGTCAAATTTTAAAAATCGTGTTTCACGCTAATAGCAGCTTCTCACACTAGGGAGATTTCATCGTCTTGCATTTGCATATAGATTAGGATTCAATTCTGCTAAGCATCCTTGCATGTAGAGTGCTGGAGGCAAGGTGAGCATTTACGCTTTAGCATTCATCATCGATTGCCGCTTGCATTGCTTTTCCACCTCTCCCTCTAAATTTGACCACCTAGGTGCTTTAAAGAATTGACTCCTCGTTAGGCACGTGTATTTCTCACTAAAAATAAAAAAAAGTGATAACAAATAAAATTGGGACTGCTAACATTACTCGACACTAAAATCAACCAAAACGAAAATCATTTGTCTTGGGGCGAGTAATCCCCTCATTGTCCTCGTTTTTACTTTCTCGCGCACACACTAAGGCTAGTGCCCAAATCCTATTCAAGCCCCCTAAGTGTTTGTGCAACTTCTTGACTTCTCACCTAACTCTAAAACAGACAAGATAAAATGACCGCATTTGCGATCTCTACCGAGTTGAGTAGGTGAATTGAGGGTTTGTTTTGTGTGCGTTTGTTTGTGCTTGCTTGTGTGTATTCTAGATCGCTTCTGCGCATTTGCTCCTTCTTCTCACTTCTCTTGACTTGACCTTCATGTTCTCCTGATCATTTCCTTTTGTTTTCGAGATGGACCCCTGGAGCATTTTCTATCCGGACTTTACGGATCCCTCGTTCACTCTAGAAGGTCCACCTCCCTTTTCTCAGGAGGACCCTCCTCCTATTTTTTCTGATTTTTGTACATATCCACCTTAGCCACAGCATCAGACCTCAGACTTCTACCCACACCCACCACCACCTCCATATTTTCCACCTTCACATCCACCCAAGACTGACTTGTTGGAGTCACCTTTCATGGAGTCTACCCTTGAGCACTTGACCCAGATGATGGATCGTATGAGACATAGGATTGACAACCTCACTAGTACAAATAAGAGCAACCATGATATTCCACCATTTGATGATATGGGTTCATTCGAGGATTTCCATGAGAGCTTGCAATCGCCCAAAATACAAAAAAATGAGAAAATTTTAAAAATCCAAAAAGAGTTCGGGAGACCCTTCGTCGAGTCAGACTGTGAGGAGAGGTACCACTTGCTAGATTCCTTCACTACACAACCTCTCAAACCCTGTCCCACCTTTGACCCCAAGGATGCTACTGTACAGACTGCTCTTGGTATGCCCTATGTATATGCCGAATCTGACTTCCCAACTTGTATGGAGGAGGTCCGAAAATTAAAAAAATTATTGATTGAACCCAAAGTGGTGGCCACCATTCATGAGATCATCCGTGCCCCACTTCAGCAGGCCATGACCGATTTATCTGCTCCTCTTCCCAAGAAGAGAAAGAGGAGGAGCAGAACTGAGCGTCATATCTTGACCATGGCCACTGCCCACGCCATTACACACCATCCCATTCCTAGGAAGAGGAACACTGCCACATCTTTCATTAGTTGCACCATCTCTGACTTTACATGTGATCACACTCTCCTAGACGGCGGTGCTTCAATTAGCATCATACCCTTCTTGTTGGTACAGTCTCTTCACCTAGGGTCTCTCAAGAAAACCAGGATGATCGTTCAGTTTGCTGATGGATCAATAAAAAGGCTGAAGGGTATCCTTGAAAACAATGTCATTTCGATTCAAGGCACGAGGTACAATGTTGATTTTGTCGTATTTCCCATGGAGACCTCCACTGGGGAGCATTCTCCAATCATCCTAGGACAACCTTTCCTCACCTCTGCGAGGGTCGTCATTGATTATGGATCAGGAGACATTCGCTTCCGTCCTGTTGATGAGAGCGAAGTGTTGATCACCGCACCCACAGTTGAGCAGAGACCTGAACCTAATGTGACCACACCTATCTTGGCTGACCCTGAGGCCTATGATCTATATGAGGATATCAAAGAGACTTTCTTTATGACCGATGATGAGACCTGAGAATTCCTCTCTAAGGAAGAAAGCTCGGAAAGCATAGACCTTGGTGTTTCTGCTTCCTTTGATTGGCGATGTGTTGATGACATCCGCGAGATTTACACGATTGATACCATTGAGCGGAGTGCAGATTTAGAGACTAGAAAGGACGGACATGACTTGACTTCTTTCACCGATGAGTCCGCTCCTGTTCGTTTAGATTCAGAAGAGACCAAGGCCGAATTTGATTTGATTGCTTTTATTCAGGAATTTGGGCCTTTTGATGAGAAAGATGACCCGGTTGAGATTATAGAGGACGAACAGAGTTCGACTACTTTCATTGATGAGTTCGTTCCTTTTGGTTTTGACCTAGATGAAATCTCACAGGACGACTCTGATTACACTTCTTTCGATGATGATGAGTTCGTCCCATTCCACTTTGATATCAGCTAGACCCCCAAGGCCAGACCTAGTAGCACTACTCCCACTCACCCGTCTGCACCTTCACACCATAGGACCACCGAGGACATACACTCTGTCGACCCTGATCGGATTCCATCCACTGTGGACCCCGATGTTGACTTGCACCATAACAGATCCATCCCTCAGCGTCCCGCAAGAAGGTTCTCTTTCTACCATCTTGATCATGTGTATATCCATTTCTTTTGTACATCCACTTCTGTTCATCTTCGTCCCTCTCCCGTATAGCTCATCCACCCATTCTCGTGTTTTCCTTTCTTAGGACGTACTTTGTCCTATGTATAGGGGGGTGGACGAGCCGAGTGTTCATTCTTCGTTCCGTTTCATTACTTCTGTTGTCTCCTATACTTAGGGCTTCTTTTACCCTAAGTATAGGGGGAGGGATGCATACATCCGTTTTCCATCTTCAGATCTCTTTCCTTCTTTTCTTCTTTTCCTTTTCTATCTTCTGTATCTATCGAAAAGATGTCGCCCCTTGTAGAAATTCTTCTATACATAGGATGTACTTTGTCCTAAGTATAAGGGGGTGTACTCCCCGAGTTTTCATTTATTTCGATCCTCTCCATTGTCTCCTCTTCTTGTCTATACTTAGGGATATCTTACCCTAAGTATAGGGGGAGACAATCTGAGTACGATATGTTCATTCCCACCCTTGACCCTCCCTGCGTAGTGTACAGTCCGCTATACTTAGGATTATTTGATCCTAAGTATAGGGGGGACGGTCAACTTCTCATTCGTTCATTCATTCCTTCAGTCGTTCTTTATTCATTAGACTTGTCTATACTCAGTATGAGTTATGTCTTCTCTTTTCTCTCCGATCTATGAGGACATAGCTCAAGCTAAGTATAAGGGGTCGTATATACTATGTATATACTTTAGCCATAACTCGTACTTTCGTATTTTTACTAATAATTATGGTTAAAATTCAATAAAAACCCTAATAAAAAGATGTTATCTTTCCTCAAATTCTTTTTGTACTTACTGATTAATAAATCAGGTGAAAATGTTTTTTGCAAAATGTTTGAAAAATAGTTTGAAAATCTTTGTGAAAATCCTTTGAAAATTATTTGGAAAATGTTTTGTTACATGTTTTCAACCTTTGTAAAAATGTTGTTTTAAAAATTATATTTTCTTTGTGTGAAATAAAATATTTGAAAAATATTTTGCAAATGGTTTTAAAAATGGTTGCAAAATATTTTGGAAAATCTATCAATACTGTTTGGAAAACCTTTGCAAAATGATTTTCAAATGTGTGTACATGTTTGTAAAATTGTTTGTTAAAATTTATTTTGGACTATAGTTTTCAAAATTGTTTGAAAAACCTTTTTCAAATAACTTTGAGGAATACATACATCACACCAGAATTCTTTATATATATATATATCTATAAAATTGACCACTTACCCTTGTAAATTCTTGAAAATCTACTTTTTGTAAAAATAAGATGTATCCCGTGTAAATATTTTAACCTAGTTTTCAGCCAAAAATCTTTTCTTTTCAAAAATCCCAAAAACATTTGCAAAACTAAAATCCAAAAACATCTGAAAAAGCTTTTTGGAAAAATAAAAAAAAATCATATGCATCATCTTTTCAAAAATCCATAAAAAAGTTCAAAATCTTTAAAAATTGCATCAAAAAATATTTTCTGCATTCTGCATAGCATTTGCATAGCATGAGCATTTTTCGGATTGAGTTTAATAGTTGAACAAGTCTAAGTAAAATCCGGAGATTGGAGCTTGGTTGGACCTTAAAATCTACCTAATAATAGGAACCTTAGAGGAACTGGAATTGAGGTACTTCAGGTCTAGTTGACTTAATTCTTTGAGGATCACGAGACTTGGTTCAATGGATTCTTGACTGCCTAAGTAGAGTATTTCGAAGCACATGCACGGCTCTTGTTGATAATGACCTAACTTGGACACCTGCACCTTTCACATGGCTCAACTCAGTTGGAGTGGTGAGGGGATTGGATTTGCCGGTATGAGACGCACACAAGTGGAAACACATGTCCTCCTCTAGGGAGGGAAGTGCACCCCCAACCCGTCCAGTGATGAGGAATTCTAAAGACAAAAGAGAGTGGGTTGCAATAAAGCTTCAAAAGAGGGATAGTCTACTGGCTCAAGAGGAAAAACTCCATATGTAAATGCTGTTGTATATAGTATTTCCAAAAAAGGGACAGGCCTGTACAAATCATGTGAGCATGCAGCTGGATGACTTGACGATACTTGTCTTGCATCCTAGGATAGGTAGCTACACTGGCTACCGTTCATTCTTCTCTTCACCCCCTCCTCTTGAGTTGGTTGCCACTTGAACTTAGATCGAATACCCCGCTCCTCGAGGAAGAAGTTATTGGATTGGGGAACCATTGGGTTGTCGTGCTGGAGAAGTCAGTCTCTCTGTCATTTCAGTTAGGGAGAGCCACTATCACTTACACTGTACGAGTCAGCTTCATAGTCATAAGGGTTAGCGTATGAGTTGAAATACTTCTGACCTGGCTATTGAGGAGACTTGAGCAGAGTTTTGGGATTCTCGAAGGCTGTTGGATTTCAAATCTGATTCTCATAAAATTCCAAAGGTCCGACTTAAGCTCCAAACTTTGATTTTGTGAAGACAAGTTTGATAATTAAACTTAATCCTTCTTTTTCTTTTCTTTGTTTTTCTTTTCTGCACTTATTGCATAAGTGTTTGCTAGGGACTAGCAAAGGCAAGTATAGTGGGATGATGAATCTACGTTTCATCATCTTTATTCTATCATTTTGGCCTTAAAAACCCTAGTAAATGCGTGTAAATAGGCTTAATTTAGGCATTTTAGCATTCATGCATCATTGTGTAAATATTGTATAAAATGCTGTTTTAAAGCCAAAATTATAGAATAAAGAAAAGAAAAGAAAAGAAAAAGAATAAAATATTGTAAATATTTTATAACCTGAAACCTCGAGACCTAGGCATCTCGATGACTAGGTCGACAAGGAATAAAGTAGGGGGAGATAAGGGCCAAAAACCAATAAAAATCCGTTTTATTTCATTCATTCTTTATTCAATTTGGGACCTATTTTTGGTTCCACTTTTTATACCTCAAATAAAGAAACTCTTTATATGAAAGTTGTAAATAATTAAATAAAGAAAGATACAAAATTTATTTCACTCAAAAATAATATACAGATGAAAAGTTATGATCTGAATAAAATTCCAGAGTTCCAACTTCCCAGACCTGTATCTCTCAAATAAAAGCTTGAAACACGTCAAAATCATCTTTAATTGTATATACCATTAAATAAGCTATTTAAGGAAGGTGGTTTCGCATTTGCCGGAGCTACGGTTTGAAAGTTGAGTTTTGGATCCATATTGTATACTTGTACAGATTAAAATATTCAAATTATTTATTATTCGTAATTTTACAATTCTATATTTTTTTAATTTTGTAAATATTATTTATAATATATATGTATATTAAAATCAGAATAAAACACAAAAGAAAAGACAAAAATAAAATGCATGTATATAAGACATAGGTATAATATCAATACACATACATATATAATCAATTCATCTATTTATTTAAATGTATAAAACACTTAAGAAAAAATAAAATAAAAATATATTTAAGTGTATAAAAATATTTTATAAATTTATAAGATAATAAAACAAAATTAATAAAATTAAATACACAAAATAAAAATAAAATATTAAAATACATAACATGTATACCTATATAGACCTAAAAAGGCAAATTGTATTTTAGTATTTCTAAAAATAAATAAAAATCATAATAAAATAAATCATAAAATAATAAACATTTTTTATTTTTTAACAAAAAATTAATAAATTTGTTTTCTATTTTTACTTGAATTTACAAAGATTGTTTCTAGGATTTTTCCTGGTTGTCCACGTGGATCAACGAGGAGGTCTGGAGAGTTGATCGACGGGTCAACTCTCGGACCGTAGCTCCTGTAGCTCTGTCAGACCTGATTTTTTGTCCGCTTTTACGGATTTTTCGAGGCCACATCATTCCTCCTTTCATGATGTGGTCTTCATGACTTTTGCTCCTAGATGAATGGGCTTGCACGCCCTAGGGTTTTTCCGGGCTTAGGATCATTGCAGCACCCGTGATCCTCCCTTGAACATCCCGCGTTCACCACTCCTTCAAAATACCCCCCCCCCGCCTCCTCCACTTTTTGAACCCTTTTGACCCGAATTTGGATCCTCGCCTTGGAGCTCTGGACCGGAGGTTGTGACAGGGCATCCTCCTGCTTCTTCGTGCGAGGCCAAGCGAAGGCCGAGGAGGTCTCCACCACCCATCTCCGGCCCTTGGCCGTGAGGTTTTATCTCACGATTTCTCCACTGCTCGAGGTTGTCTTGTTTGTTTTTCCTTGCTCTCTATATTAGCTGAAGTTATATCCTTTAATTTAGCCTCTTTATTGCCAAATTCCCATCGTACACCACCCGCTAATCCCCTTGCTGGAGCTTGCTCCGGCGAGCTCCTATTGCGCCCAACACCGTCCCACTCACCCGCGTTTGCACTAGAACCCCTCGCTATCATCGTGTATTGTCCTTTGCAGAATTCAGGTGCCCAGATACCCCACCTGAGGGTCGTTTTTACTGTAGACCGAGCAAGCCTGGAGCATCCTTCTCCTCCAATCACCGTGGCGGTGCGTCATTTTGAAGCCGTCGTCTGTTACAGGAAGCTCCTAGGAAGCTTCGGCGACTATCGGAGGGACTTCTGGTCGTCGCAGGAGCTCTAATCGCTCAATCGAACCTCGTCCGCGGCCAGTTCCTCACGTGTTCATCCAAGCTCCTCCTACGTCGTCGGATATGACATTGTCTTCCAGCACTCCAGCCACCGTTCGATCCCTGCACGTGTCCACCGTTCGATCAACGATGGGTGTCTAATCCTGGCCATCTGAAGCGAAGGGGTATCAGGGCCCTGTCGGCGTGACATGCGTCTTAAGTGGCTTCTCCATCAGCTGTCCGATCCGCGCGCTTGGGTATTTTGCAAAGTTAACCCCTGCGTAATTTTGTATTTAATTATTAGTAGATAAACTTTCCACGACCATTTAAAAAGTTTAGTTATAATTTCATTTGAACCCTCGTACTATCTTTATTTACATTCTAGTCCACTGCCACGTGGGTCGACAGACTGTGGTGGTTTTGCAACTAGACCCTCGCGGGTTTGGTTATTTTACACTTGGTCAGATATTTTGAATATTAAGAGTAAACATTTTTTGGTAAAATTTCATATAGGCCCCTGGATTGTGCTCTATTTACATTTATACCCTTGTCAGGCCTTGTGTTTTTGTATGCTTTTCCTATTTAATGCATGCATCTATAAAATTCCAAAAATAACCAAAAAAATACCATGAGTTCCTACTGCATTTTGAATTCACGCTTTATTTTTATTTTGCATTTTTATTGCATTTTAATATTTATAAAAAAATAAAAACAAGCATTTTCAGCCCTGTTTGCATTATAAAATCCATAAAAATATAAAAACTTCTTGTAAAATTCCCCAAAAAAATATATTTTGTATCTTTTAGTGTGTTTTAACTGCTATCCAAAGATCATTAAAAAATATAAAACAAAACTCCTAAAAATTTGAAAACTCTAAAAATCTTCATAAAAATATTAAAAATCCATAAAAAATCCTAAAAAGATAAACTTTGTTTCTAAATTTTCTTTGTTTTATTATCTTTAGTTAAAATTAATTTGGAGAATTTTTGTTACTGTTTGATATTTTATTTCTCCATTTTTGTTTCAGTCCTTTATTTTATCTACTGATTTCAGTATTTTTGACTTTAAAAATATCGAAAAAATTAGGAAAAATCTAAAAAAACACAAAAATATTAGAAAAATATAAAAAGCCTAAAATTTTTTATTTCCTGATTTTTTCTTCTTTTTACCTATTTTTATAAATATTTTCCCCTCTCTTTCTTACTTTGTATAATTCTACTTAAAGAAAAAGAAAATATAAAAATATAAAATATAAAAAGGAAAATATAAAATCATAAATTCAAAATCAAAGTATAAAAATATAAAATTAAAAAATAATAAAAAATATAAAAATTAAAAACCCACAAAAAATAACGTAGATAGACATTTGATCACATCCACATTTTGAGCATTTTGCCTCATTCTACGTGTCTGCTCCCTGTGTTCGACCTCTACACTGCTTGTACACCATATACATCCTTTGTAGAGTTATAATAAATTTTAACTCCGCACCACTTTCATTATTTGATATATGTTGTGGGTTAATTGTTGATTGATACGGGTTTCGTGAGCGGTCGCTCAGCGACACTGTGGTCCCGCTTTGTGTGGACTACTTTAGACCCTCGCAAAATCTGTGTTATCAGTGCACACAATATAATTAGGGCTTTGGACCTAACTACAAAGTCAAGTAACTTAATGTCTAAGGTCTCACTCGCACAAAACAAATAAAAACAAAGGTGGAAAGCTCAAAATGCATGAAATAAAATAAAAGAAAGGCGATAAAACATGAAAAACTTTAGCAAAGCCCCCAGGTGAACAGATGCCCAGGCACTGGACCTCGCTAAGTGTGGCGGTGTCAAAATAATTACAAACTAATTTAAAAATAAAATGGCCCACTCTCACACAAACAAATAATAAAATCTAAGTCTGTCTGCTCTTCTCCTCTCCTTGCTTCCCTATCCTGCTATCTCCTGGTTGGCTTCAAAGAAAACGCCAATCTCCGCTCTCCTCGGGTGCGTCCACTTCCTAAGAGATAGACCTCATCAAGCGGTCCCTCGCAAAAAAAAAGATCAACAAGAAATAAGGATTGGAATAGTCAATGAATTATCAAGGTAAAATCAGTAGAGAATAAAGTACAACTATATATACAAAAAAGTGCTACAATCTGTTTCTCCCCTGCAACGGTGCCATTTGGGTTTTAAATATTTTTTATAGTAATAAAAAGTTATAGCTTATATATATAATACTCTATAGGGTAATTAATTTATAAATATAAGTAACAATAATTGAAAATGGCAAGATCAAATAGTTTGGGTTTTAAATATTTTTTACTATTTTTTATTTTCAAGTAATTTTTTTAATTTTTAGGGATTATTAAAGTTAAAATTACACAAAATCAGGTACTTTTTAATTATGATGAATTATTTTGAGACTTAAAATACTAAATAAGGTTAAAAATTCTCAAACTATTTTTTATATGTTTAATATATACAAGTAAAAATATAGGACATGGATAAATATTTTTGGATTTTTAGAAGAGTTTTTATATTTTTTGTAGGATTTTGGAGTTTTTTCATTTTATCATTTTCTTTTTCTATTTTTAGGGATTTTTAGTATGGGGTACTAGATACTATAATAATCATACACTATTTTTTGGGAAATTTTAAACACGATTTTATATTTTCAAATAGAGAATATCCTAGCTCTTTTTAAAAAAATAAGAAAAAGTCCTAAAATTTTCTTCTAAAATTATAACATTAAACTACAAGCAAGCAACAACTTAACCCAATTTTTCGAAATTTTTTGGAGCATGGATGCTATTTTTAATAAATAGAAAACAACACACAAAACTTCTTAAACTAGTAGGGGTATTTTTGCAATTAAATTTAAGTTAAGGGGGAATAGTGGAAATAAACACAAAGTTTACAACAAATATCCAAACTTAATATATTAAATAACAATTAAAAGAACATGTGAGAGTTTACATGCAAATTTTAAAAATAAACATGCAGTTGCATGTGAAACCGGTAGGGACTATTTTGTAATATTATAAATGTTTGAGGGGGTACATGCAAATATCCCACTAATTTTTAAACATCATATACTATTTACAGGACTACCTAGAAATTACAATAAGGGGAAGGGGGCCTTAGAAATATACCCACTTATAGCGCGACACGTGTCTGATCTTGCGGCTCTGATAGGGCAACACTTCGTTTTATCTCCGATGCCCCAGAATAGATCTAGGCCCTCCTTCTTGATCCAATGGTATCTGGGTGTTCACGATGAACACCCAAGAACAACTGGGTACCATGGCTTTGATCGAAGATTGACGGCGACTCCGAGATCAAATCCTCACGCCGATGGACTCTTTTGCCTCTAGGAGCCTTCCCGCCTATGCTGCTATGCTAAAAATACTTCCAGTAGTGTTTTTACCCTTAAAATCGCTCACAAAAATATTTCTCACCTTATTCGACCTCTTCTCCGTTTTTGGTCAACATGAAACTTTTATGTTTTGAGTTTTTTCCCAAAATCGGCCTCCTTCTTCCTCTTATTTCAGTTCTGCTCTTTGAATAATCTGATTGGGCCACGTGGCGCCTTCTGGTTGTGCCACGTGTCTCGATCCTTTGCGCGCCACTCGCTCGGCTCTCTCAGTCGTCCGATGGCCCTCTTTCCTTCCAGATCACCACCATCCATTCCTGCTCGTTTCTCAACCCTTCGATCAAGTCCCATGTTCCCATCTTCTCCATCCATTCCCGCTTTCATCTCAGCCCACCACATGTCTTCCCCCGCACCACACGATCATCTCCAGGCACCTCAATCTTCACCGATCATTTCCGCTTTGATTCTAGCCCTTCGATCAACCCCAGATCGAATCTCATCCATTCGCCGGCGTCGCTGCCTACTCTTTCCACGTGTCTATACCCATCGCCCTTCGATCTCGCCTCCCCAATCTAATCCTAACCGCTCACTAGCGCCCCCTCAGAGCCATTTGAGCGATAGATCCAACAGTCGAGACTTAATCATCTACCTCTGGAGAGCCCTCGCCCACGTCGCCCACCTCACCGACCCTCTTCCCCCTTTCCATTTCCCTCGTTGTCTCTTCCACTCTCTCTACCAACAGAGCATCCCACGACCAAGCCCTGTCATCCCCCATCCTTACGCGAGCCCACGTCCGCCATGACACCTTCCCTCGAGCTCCACATCCTTCCCGCGAACCATGCCCATCGCCATCAGAACCGCCACCTTCAATCATTAAATACACTGCCGCCACCGCATTCCATGTTTATCCACCTTTACGTAGGGCCTAGCCCATCCCTCTCCTCCTTTCCGTGACAGGGGGAGGACCAATGGAGGTGCGAAGACGATGCAGCCCCCGGCGTTGACCCTAAGCCATGGTAGGCTTAGCTCTGCAGTGGCTCCGCCCCCACCTAGCTGCCTCCAGTCGCTGCAGAGGTCTAGCGATGACCAGTGCCCCTCCCAGGAGCTCGCTCACAGGCAATTCATCCGCCATCGCTGAGGTAAGTTCCTTCGATCTTCCTTCTGTGTTTCTCCTTAATTTCCCTTAATTTATTAGCTTTCTTCCGCACTATCATCGTTCACTGATCATCACTTTAGCTCCGTTGCACATCTGCCATCCACGAGCATGCCCTCGATCACCTTCTCCCCCTTCTCCGTAGCCTGACCTCATCTGACCATCTCCTCCGCCACTCACGGCGGAGGAGCATTGAGCCTCCACCTCTTCCATCTACATTGGCTCTCATCCCATCCATATCGCATCTTTCTTTTGCTTGCTTCAGCTATTGCGCTAACGATGCAGGTCGCCTTCATCAATAATCGGAGCTTCTCCGGAGCCCATTTGGCGAGCCTCGTCTCCAGTGTACGAGCCTCCTCCACCTCCACCAGGGACTCCAGCCATTCTGCTGAGCTTCGATGGAATAGCCAACCTTCCAGGAGCTTCTGAAGACCTTCATTAAGCATGCTAGAAGGTGGCAGAGCTATATGAACTTCGTTGAAGCGCAGCCAACTCCGCTGCATGAGGCGACAGAGTCGATGAACTCGGCGCACAGGCGTCGTCAGATGATGAGGATCGGACGGCTAACGTCGGGCCACGTCGCACTTCCCCGCACGTACAAACACCATCTGATCGTTAAGATCGGGTGGTCCAGATGGGACCACATGTCTGTTCCGGGCCTCAGCTCCATACTGCGAGGCTCGAATCACCCGAGCCGAGCTGAAGTTGCACCGAGCCAAAGCCTCACTGCGAGCCAACTGAAGCAAGACCGAGCCTCCCCCGAGCCTGCGTCTTCACCGAACCTAGAGCTCGCGTGCTTGTCACGTGCACTCTGAGTAATTTGCATGGAGGTCCTGCCGACTTCTCAATATTGCATCCAGGTCCAAATCTTACGTGCAGACCACATGCGCTTGGGGTATTTTGCACTCCAACCCTCATGGGTTTTAGTAATTGTAAAAATACCCCTGCGTGTGTGGGTAAATTACAAGGAAGGTCCTGCACTTTATTTTATTTACATTTTAGTCCCTCTCAGGCCTGTTTGCTAGGTATCTTTATGTTTTCTTGCATTTATGCACTTGGCTTCTTTTATGCATATATTGAGCATCATAGCTCCGTCTGATTCGATTTTTCGATTCGAAGCACGTTTGATTCTCTTTCTAATGGCATAACTCTTGGTTTGTTTTGGACACTTTGGACTATGTTGATTAATTCTAATGAAATAGTGTCACTTGTTAATTGATTATCATGTCATTATCACTTATCGCTTCATAAATGGAACTAAAATTGATGATCTTGTATTTCTCATGTATTTAATCTAATTTGGGCATATTCTCATTGCACTTTCTTCGCATCTTGTTGTATGTTAAAAATTAAATAAAAAGTGAATGGTTCATGTTTATGCATATTGTCGTGTCCTCCTACATTCATTGACCTACGAAGAACTAATTCAACACTTAGTTTAAATAATAAGAGTCTAAATATTACGTAAGAGGCTCGTGTCCCTGAGTTCGACCTTGGGATTGCCCAAGTAAAAATAAATAAATCAACCGCTTTGACCTTAACTGATACATTGTTTTCAAGCGGTTTTTTATTGACTCTATTTTACCCGGCTACAACGAACATGGCTAATTATGCATAATTAGAAGGTTGAAATTAGGGATCGTCATCATGTAATTGCAGTCCACACTTAAAGTCATATCTCTATTATATATGCATACGGAGAGTCTGATGATTAGGGAAATTGGATACCTTTTAACTAAAGCTTGGTTCAGCTTAGAATTTTAGGATCTCTAAAATCGAGAGTTCGTAAACGGATCAAGTCTTGTATTCACATGCACAGTCAGGGGTTAATCCAACTAATTCATTCTTTATTTTCTCGAGGACTTGCAAAGATTAAGAATAGGGGGTGATGAATCAGCGATTCACCATCTCAATATATTAATCTTAGCAAAATCCCCGAGTAAAATCTCAAATAAATATTCATAAAATCAATAAATTAATAAAATGACTCTCGTAAATAAAATACACTAATTATTGTATAATTGAATTGTACAAAATAAATTAACAATAAAGAGCCGCAAAATAAAGGAGTTTTCCACCTATAAATAGCCCAAAACTTCATTTCTTTTTAATAATTTCATTTCAAATCCTTTTTGGCTAATTCTTTCTTTGATTTTTTAAAAAATGTTCATAAAATATAAAAATAAAAATAAATTTTACCTCAAATAAACACTCCAAGATCCCAAAGAGAAAAAGCCGTAAAGACCAACTTCCTGGTCAAATTCCCGCTCCGTATGAACTATAAATTCACCAAACTCACTTTTAAAGTTTAAGTTAGAAAATTATATATCCAATGAAAGTGGTTTCATTAAAATCGGAGCTCATTTGCAAAATTTGTGTTTTGAGACCTAGGTGTACATGGTATATATTATACATAATTTTTCTTTTCTTATTTTTGTTTATTTTTATTAATTACAAAAAATCCAAAAAAATAATTTTTGTGTTTTATTTTATTTCTAGTATTTTATTTTATGTTTATGTTGTAAATATATTTTATTAAAATACCAAAAAATTAATGAGAAAAGTAAAAAAAACACGTATATATTGTTTGTCTTATTTTGTAAATTCTCCACTCTTTTTTTCTTCTCTTAATTTTGTTGTATTTTAGTAGCCTACTTTATTTTACTTTCTTTTCCTTTATTTATTTTGCATCCTCTACAATAACTTCCATTTTCTCCCATTATCCACCAAGTCTCTATCTAACCTCCCATTCAATTCCACCATTAATCTAACTTCCCATACAACTCCACCCTTCCACCATCTTTTCTAACCTCCATTTTTTTCTCTCTTTATACATCTCATTCTCCTTAATTTTGTGTTTGATCCATCTTTATGCGAGAGAGAATCGAGAGCTCCGACAACCCGTCTCGGTGTCAGCGGATGACGAAGTAGAGCGACGACCGACCTCCTCTCCGGTGAGATTAGTTGGCACTTCGGCCAACATTGCAGCCACCTCCGCGCTGCTCGAGCTCACCGCTCACCAGCGATTCGAGCGAGGACCGTGCATCTCATGAATAAACTATAGGTGACGACTTCCATTGTAAGTAATTTTATTTTCATCTTTGTCATCATTTTATTTTTGTAATATTTTATCACATCACCACCCCTTTGTCCCCTTCATTTGTTTATTCTTTTATCACACCACCTTAATCATTCCATCATATTTGCATTTGTTCATTTCATGTCTAAGAAAATAAAAAAAATAAAATTTTAAATAAAAAAATCACATCTCAACAGCAAAAAAATCAAAAAAATTAGAAAAAGAAACGCAGCATGTGTCGACCCCCCAACCGCCGCCGGCCATCGCCGCTCCACCACTGCTTCACGTGCGGCCCTCCTGTCGATCACCGTACACCCCCGCGCCCTCCAGGCTGCCAGTGGCGGTCTTCGACCACTGCTCCAGGCAGAGCTCTTCTCCGCATGCAGGTTCCAACGTGCGTCATCGCCCCACACGCTCTCCTCACAACCACAACTCCTCTACGTACGACGGTGCACCGTCGTCGCTCGTAACATTTAGTGACCAACCGCCACAAGTCCGCTACCGCCCGCGCGGGCCGCGCCGCCCCATCCATCGTGCCACCCTAGCCCCTATAAGAAGGAAGAAGGTTCCATTTCTTTATTTTTTATTTTTGTAAAAAATGTATTATTTTCATTTTATGTTTTCATTATGCAAAACATCCATGTACATAGTTTGCTTGTATGTTTTTTGTTTTCTAAATTTGCAAGAATACCCCTATGTTCGAATATTAATTTGGACATCTATTTTGCATCATTTTATTTAAAGAAAAATTCCATGATGTTGAGTAACTAATTCTCTATCATTTAGATATTTATTTGGATTTTTTGTGAGTTCTGGGTAATTAAATAAAATTGTTTTATTGAAAAATTGCATATTTTACCTAATTTGAGCTCTTAAATTCATATGTCACTCACGGTTATCCAAAAATTCCACAAAAATTGGAAATGATGCTTTGAAAATATGTTTTAATTAGTTTCCAAATTTTATCTTAATTGGAGCTTTATTGTGCCTTAAATAAATTATAGAGTGATTTTCGTAAATGATTTTTAATTAAATCCATGTATATTATTTTTGCAAAATTCCAACTCTCTTGAATTACATGTTAAAATATCTTTTTGACATAATTCTCTCTTTGGATAAATTGACATTGTGGATTTATTATGAGTTAAATACTAAATGTCACTTTGTTTTCATTAAAAAATTCATAAAAATTCATATATTATCATAAAATTCCAAAAAAAAATCTGTAGCCTCATTTATCATGTTTAATTTCCAGTAAATTTTTTATAATTTTTACTTCATATTTGTGTGAAAAATTGTATGTAAACCCATAAAAATGTGCATTTTTCATTGTGGCATTTTAATTCGTAAAATTCTTAAAAAATGTGTTTTGCCATCATTATTGGATTAGGCTTGTAAGAAAAATGTAATTTGGCTAAATTGAATTAATTTCATATTAAAATTAATTTGGCTGAGTTATTTTCTTTCTTATTAACTAAATTCAACAGCATTTTGCATTCGCATTCATTTTGAATTAAATAATATAGAAAAATACGCATTGGAAACCTAGACCTAATTTCTCTGAAATAACCCGTTGTTCTTTTGCCTCCCTATGTTCGACCCCAGACTTGCCCGGGGTATAAATTTAAGCCAAGTCCTCTTCACGGATATCTTTTCTCGATTCTACATGATTCGCTAAGTACCTGTACTACAACGGGTACAAATTATACCATGTATTTAGTAGACCCGTCAATGACCACATCACCCTCACGTAGTCCTAATACCTGTACATGCTACATACTGGAAGACCTATAATAAACTCGAAAACATAGATCAATTTATACTGTCATCTTTAGGGTTTTATCATTAAGCTTCTCATTCGGTCATTGGGAGTTGGTATCGATCATATGCTTTCCAAAAGCATATATCATACCTACAAACTCTTGGCATGCTTCCAAAGAAAGACGACACACATGGAATTTGATCAATCCTAGTACCTCATGAGTGAGCTCTTCTCTTCTGATTCATAGGTGAATCAGTATGATCCCTTTGAGAGATCGTATTACTCATATGCCCTCATATGCTCACAGCTTGCTGGTATATAAGCCTTGATTTGGCCATCAACCTATCGGTCTGCCAAATGTATATACTTAGACATATAGAAATACATCTGTCTCCAGTCAGAGGATGCGCACCTATATCGTGACAACATATGACATATGACTTGGTTATCTCAATCTTGTTAAGTCAACTCTTTAACCTAACTAATCAGACACCTCTAAATCTCTATTCTTATGTAGAGGACCTGCATCAAGAGGTCGGTCGGATATCAACCAAAAGAGAAAGGATTGACATCTCCTACTCAGGCTGGAGATCATCTCTTAATAATAATTAGATGATGCTTGATGAGTCCTTAATGTAACTTTTTGTATATTCGTCCAAGCACCAACTTCTATGATTCAACAATTGAATCAACAGTTGTATGATCATTAAGATGGCCATGGTACATAACCCTAATGTACTAAGGGACCTTATAGTGCATTCATTTGCTTAATCTCAGACAGGAAGTGAAATAAACCAATATTTGTAAATAAAAAATTACAATAACATTTATTGTAGGAATGGTTTTCCTCGAGCTCACATGGCTAACACTCCATTGCTTTTCTTGAGAAGAACCTTTTTTCTCTTATGCCATAGGTTTTTGGCTTTATGGTATTTGTTCATCTTTTGCATCCGTCCATGACAAGTTCACTCCTAGAGCTGTCAAATGTATATTTGTTGGGTACTCTCATACCAAAAAGGGTTATATGTGTTTTGATCATGTACAAGGAAAGTACTATGTCAATGTTGATGCTACCTTCTTTGAGTCCATCATGTATTGTTCTCCTACAGGTGACAGATCGAGTCCCTCTGAGTCTGAGTATGAGATTGGTCTTCCACCTCTGCCTACACATGTACCTCAACATGTCCTCCATGCTCCAATGCCTTCCCCAACATCCAGCATGCCTCAGGTAAATTCTGAATATTTGTTTCAACTAATGGCACAAGTGGTCTAAATGATGAATATGGACATTTATTGGATGCGCATGAAGATATACATGATGAACATGAACTGCCATAGGAAAATGATCCAGGATGGCCTATTACCTTGCGGAAAGGCAAATATTCATGTGCACAATGGCCCCTCACTGGTCATGTGTCTCTAGCGTGTCTTTCAATATATTTCAGGTAGTTTGTTGTGCGATTTCTACCAATGAAATCCCAAGCACTTATCGGGAGGCTCTCAAGGTGAGACAATGGTTCCTAGCCATGGAGGAAGAGATGGTCGCTTTAAAGTCATGTGTCACATTGATTATTGTTGTTGTCCTACAGGTGTATCCATTGTGGGATGCAAGTGGGTATTCACTATGAAGCATCAAGAAGATGGCAACATAGATCGCTACAAGGAAAACTTGCGGCTCGTGGGTTCACCCAAACCTATGGGGTGGACTATCAAAATACTTTTTCTCCAGTAGCTCAACATTCTACACTATGGATCCTTATCTTTGTTGTAGTCAGACGAGGCATCTATATTAGCTCGATGTGATGAATGTGTTCATTTATGGTCACCTACAAGAGGAAGGTCTACATGCATCAACCACTTGGGTTCGTTGTTGAGCAGAAGGTGTGTAGATTTCATAAGGCTATCTATGGCCTTAAGCAGAGTCCAAGAGCATGGTTTCAGAAGCTCTCGGATGTGATAGACCAAGAAAGAGTTCATGAGATCAACTACAGATCATTCACTGTTTGTTCAGAGGTCTTAGAGGGGCACAGTTTCTATACTGGATCATGTACATGATATCATCATTAATGGGATAATGTGCATGGCATTCAAGCAGCTAAGACTGTCCTTGGTCAGCAGTTTGTAGCCAAGGACCTTGGCAGTCTATGTTACTTCCTTAGATTGGAGTTTACCAGGAACTAGCGAGGTCTAGTGATGACCTAAAATAAGCATGTTACAGACCTTCTCTCTGAGATGAGCATGGAAGATTGCAGGATGTTCGCTACTCCTATGGACTCGAGCATGAAACTACATGATAATGACACTAAGGAGGTATACAAGAGGGGTACATGGAGCTCATTAGGAAGATCCTATATGTGACCATCACTAGGCCATGTATATCATACGTAATGAGCAAAGTGAGTCAGTTCCTGGAGCTGCCTAGATAAGCACATATGGATGAAGTACATATGATTCTGAGGTATTTGAAGACCTCGCCTAGTACCGGTATCATATTTAGAAGAGGTACCTCTCTTGCCATTACATCTTATGTATATGCAGATTATGTGGGGTGCCCCAAGGACATGAAGTCTACCTCTAGCTTTATTGTGTTCATAGGGAGTTCCTTGGTGTCATGGAAAATCAATAAGCGGGCATTGGTCGCTAGATCTAATGAATCATAATCTAGAGCCATGACCCAAGCGAGTACAGAGATGATGTGGGTCGGATCCATTTATACTGACCTAGCTATTGATGTGCCTTTCTAATGCACCTCCAATGCAACAACCATGATGTACTTTTTATTGCCAACAACCCAACCTTCTACGAGAGGACCAAGCATATAAATATAGACTGTCACTACACTCGAGACATGATATAGAAGGATCTTGTTTCTACCTCTCATGTTAGCTCTGGTAAATAGACAACTGATGTGTTTACCAAGGCTCTAACTAGATGGTCTTTCCGAGATGATATTTTAAGTTAAGCTTAATTGATATCTACGCTCTAGCTGGAGTGAGAGTGATGAGATATTTGTTATCATTTATACTTTTATGTATTTTCTTTCCATTCTCTCCATTCTATGTAATTTTCCCAATAGGTTTCTCCTCTATGTACGAGAAACCTAGAGCCTCTTAAACAAACAACAACTCTATTTCTCTCAACACTCTCACGCTCTAAAGAAGACCTTATCTTACATGATTAGTCATCTCTCTCTCACACATATATACACACGCACTCTCTCTATGTATGTGTGTATACACACACATAAATACACATATACACACATAAATGCACACACACACGTGCATGCATACATACACATGCACACACACATAGACATACACATACACATACACGGGACCCCTTCAAATGAGTCATCGATCAGATCTATTGGATCTCCATGTGACAGTTGCATCAAAAATCTTATAAAAATATATATTTCTTATCCAATTTCATTAAATTTTAATCCGATTAATGATATCAATTAGCTATTTTAGGAATGTTCAGATTTAGTATTATATTAAATACATTCATTTATTAGTTTCTATTTACATTCTTAACAAACTAAGTATATTGCATATATTTGTAAACCTTATCGACTTTAAGTAGAATTTATACTTGATTTTGTAACTTGGTTAAAACTTTTTTTAGGTTCACGTTTAACAGTTTTGAAGTAAAATCAGTACTTTCCTTTGTAAAGTTTGTTTTGTCCGTAGAAATGAACTAAGAATTGTAAAATATCATTTATTTTACATGACATTTGCCCTTTCTAAAAATGAATTATATAATTTTAACACACATAGGTCTTTGTAGTTTTTTCACGTCCCTTTGTAAACATTCATGCTCTCTTTTGTAAGTCATTGTATGTAAATGTCATAAATGCATTATTCACGTTGCCTTTGGTAAAAGTATGTGTTTACTTTGTAATTATTAATTGTTGCTCTAGAATAAAAAATGAACTGTTAGTAATTTTATCAATTATTATTCAAAAAATGATAACATGAAAAAAACAATATGAGATATGTAAATAAGTGAATCCATATACAAAGATAATGTCAATTATGTAAAATAAATGCCAATATCCATTCCCTCTTTTGATACCTTCCTCCCACCCCTTCCATCCTCCAACACCTCGATCTCCACCTACACATATCAACTATACATATCGGCACTGAGATGACAAACACATCAGCTCACCAAAAAGTAGTGACTTCAATAAAATTCCATAATGATTGGATGTGCATCAGGCTGCATCCTTCGAAAGATAAAAAGTTCACAACTAGGGATGTAAACGGGCAGATATAAATACATATATATGTGTTAACATATCTATCTATTTTAAAATATGGATATGTATTTGGAAATGGATACATTGTGGATATTGAAAATAGCAACCATATCCTTAAATACATATACATGTATGGAAAAAAATAATTGCGATTCAGATATGGATATTTAGCAAACAGAAAAGGATTATCCTGTATATAATAAATATCTTATAATGCTTGCATTCAGTAGGATTGTTTTTGTAAAGTTGAAATTAATAGATGATAAATCAAAAATAATATACTACAAATAACAATAAAATAAAATGAAAATATAGTATTATACTAAATTCAATATCTTGTATAATAAATAATTAAATAATATAGAGATATATATTTTTGGTCCAACATTTGAAAATGACTCCATATACAATATATTGTAAGTAATCCTAAGCATATTTGGAGATACACACAAGTTGATATATATATATATATATATATAGGAAAAATGGGGTTTCCCCCACCCCATATTTCAACGATTTTTTTATTTTTTTCAAAAAATATCACTGTTTATTTTCATCATTACATCTCTCTAATATGTCATTCCAATTTGGTTGGAAACAGACTCCTATGCACTCCATCTAGAACATGTCATTTTAACAGTCTTAGAATTACTATAGTCGACCTGTTCAAGATAGAGGGTATAACAGTCTCTATTTCTGACAAAACTGGATTATCATATTAGAGGGACATAATGACGAAAATACATGATGGTATTTTTGATAAAAAAAATAAAAAAATCACCGAATATAGGGAGGGGCAGTCCCATTAAACCCTATATATGGGTTCAATGGGGTTGCCCATTGGCTATCCCCATCTCATATTTCGACGATTTTTTTTGAAAAGATCATCATGTATTTTCATCTCTATATCCCTCTAATATGCCATTCCAATTTTGTCAAAAATAGAGATTCATATGGCCCTGAATAATATATGATTCATCACTCTAAAAGAGATTAATTAAGCCCAGTTCCCCAAAATTCATTGGCATTTCATCATCTAAATTGCACTATTAACATTCATGCTTGTATAAATAATAATTGCACTTTGTGATACATAATTGCATAAAATAAGAAGCCAAGAGATCTAAGCATATTTGACCTACAAAGAAGTTAACTTCCTTGATTTTTAATTAATTCATGCTAACTCCAAATCACTTAAAACCACCTCCATTGTATACATATCACTAATAAGGATAAAGACAAATACCAAAAAAATACTGGCATAAAAACAAACTGAAACCTTAATTTTAGAATTTCCAAACTAAAATACTAATATCTCTCTCATATAGTGTCCAATTTGATCGTACTTACTTTTTAACTAGTGTAGAATCAATTACCATCAAAACAAGAACAAGTTCAAGTGAATTGGAGCTCATATGTGAAAGTTGGGTTTTGGGCCTCTTTTGTACATTGTGTATTTTAGTCGATTTTGACCTGATATTTTATGTACATAATTGACTCTTTTACATTATGTCTTTTTTATTTATTTTCTTTGACAAAAGTTTTATTAGAACACGTAAAAATCAAAAGTAAAATGAGCTTGAGGTTAAAGAAGCTAACTGAGTCAGCATCTTCATTGAGATTCTATACAATAAGTCCCCTTTATTTTATTCCTTTATTTTCTTAATTATTAATAATCAAAAAAATAGATAGATGTATAAATATTTGTCTTTTATTTTATCATATTTTTCTCAATTTGTATCTTATTTAAAAATGACAAAAAAATACAAAATCTAAAAATCAAGGTATTCTATGAACATTGAGTGCAACCAAAAATATTACTTTATGCAAATTACCTATTTTGGTTTGGGTCTCTTCATGAAATTTGTAGATCTAATTGAGAAAAACAACTTTTGTGAAGAAAATTTTTCGATTGAAGGTCGTTTGTTATTTCTTTTCTATTTATCTTTGTGTTTTATTTTTCAGTTTTCTACGATTAACACGTGACAGCTCCTAGAGCCACCATGTGTCACCCATTTTTAGGCTTCTTAAAATCCATTTTTTTGTTTATTCAAAAAATGATTAATAATAGAAAAAAGATTGCTACGTGGCTATATCTGGGCCGCATGATCTCGGCTGATCGGACTGCCCATGTACATCTCCTTCTTCCAGCCCTTTCACCCCTTTCCCAATCTGGAGCCGTCGTCGCCCTCATCTCCGATCTCTTTCCTTCATCTCCGACCACCTTCCAAATATGACCATCCCCTTTCCTTTTTCATCACCACATCTCCTTCTCTATTTAGCAGTCGCGCCATCACCACATTTGACCTCCAATCTCTCACGATTCTCTCCCAATCCAATCGCCATCGAATCCCTTCACAGATCATAATCAAAGCTTACCTCTGATTGCTCTCTCTACAAATCTAGTGCCTCCCTCCTCCACTATTTAAAACCCCTTGTCTCTCTTTGCTTAGGCATTCGTTGACTGCACAAGAAAAAGGAAGGGGACCGGTGGTGACAGCCCGACTGTCTCTCGACAGGGAAATCCAAGTACAAGGGGCCTCATCACAGCCTCACCTCCTCGAGGACGAACCTTCTCTGGCATCCTCATTGAGTCTTACCTCCAGACACTTTCGCCTTGCGCTAAGTAGCAGCATCCACTACCTCTAGTCGATGACTCCAACAACTCTGCCTAGCTCTCCTCTGTCAAGCCCGCTCGACCTCCAGCTGCTTTCCGTCACGGGAACAAGACGCCCTTCAATAGCGACCACCCATGCCTCCTCGGCCGTGTGTCGGTCGAGGTCTCCAGTATCCCCAGCCCTCGTTCTCACCTTGTACGCCACCCACCTCACTAGTCGACCTCCGTTGGAGCCTTCAGCTGCGTCGCCCAGCAACGACCCTCATTAGCCATCGCCTCGAGCCACACGCATCTTGGACCTCATCCCCATCTCATGTGCAGGGCACGTAAGGGTCAGGACTATTGTGCTCGTGTCTCCTTGGATTCATCACCATAAGAGTCCACCACTCCAAGGGTCACATGCCTAGCACATGATCGTCTAGAGATTTTGCAAAAGAGTTCCCCAAGTCCGCCTTGTTTGCATCCAGATCTAGCCACCTAGGGATCACGTGAGGCACACATGACCTGTTAGGAATTTTGTAGAGCACCCCCTCCAGGGGTCGGTAGTTATCCTTTAGTTCCTTAAGTGTACTTTTATTTATATTCTTATCATGAAATATGCAGTTAGACCCTTATCATTCCTCTACAAGTTAACAACATTTTTGCATTATTTTATTATTTGAAAAGTAGCGTTTTGTTCTTCAGCTGATTCTATAATTGTAACATGTGCTCCATAATTTTATGCTTTATGGTTAATTAATAATTAATATTTTTGTGGAAATTTGTATATTGTGTCCATTCTATGCTATGAAATTAATAAAGAATTAACCACTACTCAGAAAATTGCCAAAGATTTACAGATATTAGAATTAGTTTATTTTACACTGTGCCCAAAAATAATTGCATTTGCATGCATAGTTTGTTTTGTAAAATTCATTTTATGATTTTTAGTAATTAATTTTTAATAGGTCTTAAACTTCATACTTTTCGGGTTTAGGATTTTTCTGAGAAAGAACTCATAGTGATACATATCAAATAATTTTATTCTCTAAAAAAATAGATTTAGTATTTATTATAATTAATTATTGTGATTCACATTACATACGTAATTCAATTCATTAAATATTCATATTACATCAGAAAACACCAAAATAATTACAGTGCATTTCATCATTCTTTACATCTCGACCAAGTTTCATAATTTTTGGACCATATTTGATCATTGTTCACATTTTAGTCCTTCAAATTGGCCACATTTGCATGTGCATTCCTCAATTGCATAAAGAAATACCAAAAAATCTGCCTCAAAAACAACACATTAAATTTGATAGACTTAAACCTAGATTGTTCCTTTGCCTCCTTGAGTTCGACCCTAGGGCCTGTCCAGGCTAAATAAACATAAAAACCACATCCGTCTTAATTGATTAATTCATTAAATTTTGTAGTTATTTTTTGATTGATCTCTAATTTCTACACTACACCATAAAAATAACAAATTAAACAAGGTAATCTCGGATTCATCAGATGGCACCATTGCCGTGGAAGAAAATGGCTTAGGTTTTTTATCTAGAAAATTTAGTGTTAGGTTTTCCATACACTTGGGTGGTCTGACCCTTAATCCTTCACTATAATTTTTTCATTTTCTTTATTTTCTAATATTTATTTCCTTTTTAGCCTTTATTTGTTATTTTTATTTTAATTTATTTTTTGTATCAATTCTCATACATTTTCTCTCTTATTTTTGTGTGAGGTACCCGACGTACGTGGAGTGGTTTTTTCGAAAATCGATGCATCTTCACCGACTACCAAAAAGCCATATATTAACTTAAGACCGAGTTGAGTCGTGGAAGAGCGTAGATTATAGGATTATTTTAAGCATTTTTATTTGTAATTATATTCCTATTTATAGATATTTCTGTTTAGAATCTCACATGTGTAAACAAGACCTGAACTCTTTCTCTGTGGTGTGTCGGACCTGTTTCACTCTCCGGTGAAGGTGGCGTCCAACTTGAGTGGCTCATAGGTTATACCTACAAATGGCTATTAGAGCTTCTAGGATTTATTTATTTGTGCTCTTAGAACTTAGGACCACACTGCATATTAATTGAGATGCACTCTAACTCATTCAACTTAGTCAAAAATTATAACTTATTTCTTCCTGGCTAATAGAACTTGTTGTTAGATGTGGTTTTGTCAGCTTGTACTTCATATAGAATGATTTTTCAATTCTTGTGTTGTATCCAACATAGATATTGCAAGGAATCATTGTAAGCCTTCTGACTGAGCATTCATCATTGTTTTTCATGTGGATCAACTTTTTTCAAATTTTCTCCTGCATGTTTTATCACTTAAGTGTTAAAGGAAATAGAGACTGGATGGTAGACATATTTTTGTGCTCATCTAATTTTTCAGTGATTACCTAATTTAAATTTAGGACGGCTAAACAATGTTGACTTTAATTAAACCACAAAATCAAGAACTATTGTGGGCTAATAACCCTGTATTTAGATTCATTTATCTTTCTAAGTGAGTGAGAGAAGCACACTAGGATAGAGCCAAGCACCAAAATCTTCATTCAAACTACTTATTCTAAAAATGACTAGCTACTTCTCAGTGAGGGAACTGTGGTTTCCCTTAGTAGAGTGGGTGGTTAAAGGACAACGTGATTGGCATTGTCAGACCAGTCTCTAGGAATATTTCTGGCACCTAATAGCTTGCTTAAAGGACTCGAGATTGAAATTATCACCAATTAAAATTGAAATGATAATTGACCGGACTCTTGCATCCTCCATTGTGTGAGTTGATAAACTTGGGGTTTGTATTGTGTTTGCATTGGTGTGCGTGAACCGAGTCCGCATATCAAAAACCACACACTTGTGCTATCACTCTCCCTTATTTATTTGTATAAATTAGGGTTTAAGATCAGGGTTTCTCTTGTGAGTATCCTGTGCACTCGCACATTTTCAACCATGATCCATTCTTTCACCACATCAACCTCTTTTGAAAATGATGAGAGATTGGTCTACGTACCCACCAGATTGTTTCTTTCGGACATACCCCAATCATCTAAACCCTCTTCCTCCAGACATCCTCCAACATTCACGGGAGACTCTAACCCTCGGATGAATCCAGTCCACTCTATGAATTCCAATCCACTTTACTCAGATCATCTGATCAAATTCAACATTTCTTATCCCATCTCCCCCACCCTTTTCTACACATGATCAACTTCCATCCTTTTCTGACCCATCTTATTCATGATTTCTCACCGGAACTTATTACCCATTTGAAGAGCAATCTGCTATTGAGACAAACGACTGACAGAGACACCAACCCCAATCGATTTCATTTTCTCATCACAATTTTTTTGGGATAGGTCAATACTTCACAAATACACATCATGTCTTGACCTTCGAAAATAAAATGGTGACCCAACCAAACCGGATGGAGCAGCCTACACTTGACGATCATCCACACTTGATTGACCCTAATGATCAAATCCATATTGAGCAACCCCTAGACCACTCTTTTGGACAGCCTGCACATACAGAGGACTGGACTTGTGATATCCACACACATGAACCATGTATATTGACTACATCGTATGAGGATTCAACCATTCACGATCATGGAAATAAACTCTACTCAACCCAGCATTGCATGCCAGAGTTATGGTATACTTAGTATGAGACCTACAAATTTCCGTAGAATCCTCCCATAGAGCAGACTCTACCCATGATTGATCATGAAAAGTTTTTAGATGATGACAAGTCAAGATAGAGACAGGATATGTTGAGAGAATTTTCGCCTAGCTCATGGATAAAAAATGGAAGATGAAATGAATAATTCTTAAGTTGAAAACCCAAAGAACACTCGGAAACCCACAAACTCTATACACCTAGCGACAACTCTAACAACGACACCTCTGCATATTACTCCTGTGTGGATGACTCTGACTCGACACATAGAAGCCCCTCCTCAGGTGTGGAAAGCATCACATCTACACACCACATCGAAAAGACAAATAAACCGAAAAATTCATAAACACATAAAAATGTTAAAACTAGAAAAAATCATAAAAATTTAAAGTGGAGAGGATTTGAAGGAATTGGATTCTGTTCCAAGGGAAGCATTGGATCAAAGATTACTTTTTGAGCTTGCCTTAATAAAGGCCATTGAACGCTTCCCCGGCCTTGAAAGATTTGTAATGAGTAAATTAATTCCAAAAAAGTGGGGCAGGAAGAGAACAAGGATTGAAACACATATATTGTCAATGGACACCTCCTTTGTGATAAGGAGAAAGACCAAGAGCCACAGAGTGAAGCGGTTGCCTAGGTTTTACTGTGAAAACAAAGGCACCATATTCACCCATGCTCGAATCCATGACGACTCACCAATCAATATCCTCTCGACCTTCGTATTTGACAAGCTCAAACTCGAACCATTCAGGTTATCAAGAGAGATCGTTCAACTATCTGATCGATCTATAAAACAGTCGAGAGGAACTATTTCAATCATCATTACATTCCAAGTTGCACCGCTCAAGGTGGACTTCACAGTTATTGACATTGAGCATCAAGGAGAGCTCACCCAGTCTCCAATCATTCTCGAAAAGTCGTTCTTAGACTTGTCTAAGGAAACTATAGATTGCGAGACTCTATAAATCAATTTTACCGCATTGGGAGCACTTCAACCTCATCCAGTCTTTGAGGAAAAACACGAGGTTATAAGGCAAACCATAAAGCCACCAATAATGTGACAGCTTCTAAGGAGGACACACAATCAAGGGTTAACCCTGAGTCGGACAAGATCTTGTCTGAGCACCTTGACCCATTTAATGATCCGACTCAGGAACTCACCAATGCCAAGCCAACTGAGAACACATTCTTGAGACATATGCTAACCATGCAGGAATATTTCAATCTATATGGTGATTCTTCTGATAAAGAATCGATTGTCAACACCTCACCTCCTGGACCGTCACAAACTGTGACAACAAGGACCAAATTGACCCTTTCTGATAAATCGGTTGCTCCTTCCTCTAATCGATTATCCAGTGAGAAGAAGAAGAGTACCGATTCCTTGAGGTGTTCCCCCGAATACCTCAAGTTGTATCAATCTCCTCTTCCACTTGATGCTTCAGGGTCTAGAAAACTAGCTAAGAAAGTTGCCTTCAACATGTTAGGGAAGAAATTTTCTGAGGATTCCTCCTCAGGTAAGGATGTGGAGATCTACAAGAGTGAGCTCGGTTCAGATGGTCTAGAGCCTTATCTGATCAAGCAGCCAAATATCGACCCCCGTTGGATGACTCCTGCCCCTCACTATTATTCCTCCAAAGTCGACTCTCTTGGTCTCATTAGATTTACTGGAATAATTTCATATAACCAGATTGAGACTGGTACTTCAGAATATTTATCATCTGAGGATAAGTCGATTGACCACAAAATTGACAACATTTTGAGAAAACAACCTAAAAATAAGAATGTTCGGAGTACCTCTTCCTTCCAGTATTATACTTCTTAGAATAACTTCGACGATGGCTGGGAATCATCTACTTCATCTTCTTTTCACCAATATATCTCCCAGTACTATTCCTCTAAGGATAACTCCGATGATGGCTGGGAATAATCTACTTCATCTTCTTCCTATCGTTATGTCCTCCCACCACACGTTTACAAAAAGATATGTTGAAAACCTCCTTGATCACCGACAACCTTCCCTCCCGACCCCATATGTTCCCCTGTACTTCATCTTCCTCTACTTAGTCCAAGTCCTAAGTGTAGGGGGGTACCGAGGCCAATTGTATATACCACTCTCCTCATCAACTATTGCCCTTGACTGCCCTATTTTTGCCCTCCTTCTATACTTAGACTGTACACAACCTAGGTATAGGGGGAAGGCTGATTTCTATTTTTCTTTTCTTTTTCGCTCTCTTATGCATAGCCTGAGCTATGTATTCTCTACGCTTCTTGTGCTCTGAGGACATAGTACTCGCTAAGTATAAGGCATGTATATATACTATGTATATTTTACCCATAACTCATAAACTTACATAAGTCTATATTTTATATATGACGTGGGTAACTTACTTCTAAAAAAAGAGTTTTTCAACTAACATTATCTGTGCAATCAAAGTTTTGAAAATTGGCTTCTTATTCATTTTTGCATAAAAAATCTTGCATTAAAAATATATCTAAAAAAATATTTTTGCACACTTGCATTTCGTTTAATATTTAATTCATTCATGCATTCTTTAGTTGGATGTATCCCTGACACTTACACTCTCACACAAGATTTGTGAAGTTCAAGGACACTTGGTTTAGGAGGTTTTAAGATTCAGAGTTAACCATCCTTAGTCATTAGGGTCTATGACTTAATTATTCACACTTCTCTAGTTCGAAAGATGTGTGTGCTATATTGCATACTTAGTCTTTACTTTAAAGAATATGATCAGCACCTCACTTGCATGACTGCAGTTATGATGAGATAAGTTGAGATTTCACTTGAGGAACTGGGATGAGGGATTTGAGTTTGGACCCGATTTGATGATGCTCAAGGATGGGATAAAAATAATGATGGCTTCATGAAACCCGAGTGTCAACACTTTAAGCAAGTGTAAGAACAAGGTTCTAGTACGAATCTCTTGATACAAAACCTATGTGTCAGGGTGTGATGAAACTTAATTGTTGATCAGTGTGTGCCAACTTGGTAAAAGTAGTGGAGCTAGACAACCATCAATGAAATAAATTTTGAGAGAAGTTCTCTCATTCAAATAAAAGCTCTATCATTACAAATACAAACTCAAAGAGCTTCTACCAAAGGAGAACACTCCCAACCATTACAAAGTGTCCACTTGGACCAAAGCTATTAGGACCAAGAGTTGGGCTAGCACCCAAAAAGGGCTCTACATCATATAATGATACAAGTTTACATGTCGAAGGTACAATAGGCACTTAAAAGAGACGCAGCACAGTGTACTCCCAGGAAAACAAGTGCAGACGAATCCGAACTCTCTTGATGGACGCACTGGTCAATAACCTATAACATATGCATTGAGTTAATAAGGCACTCGAGGAGATCCTTGTTCCACTGAAAGGGAGAGAAGAAATTACACAATCCTATGCATACCATCAACGTTTACGCTTTTAAGACTGACAACTAAAGAGACGGTGGATTGTATGCAAAAAATGATTTATTCCTTATGTGTTGAGAACTGGGTCCTTAGGAGATTCTCTTGGACTATGACCTTCGGTTATGTTTTGATTCTACTCTTGTGATTGCAGTCCACGCTAAATGTCATATCCTTACTATATATGTATACAAAGAGAGACTCAGGACTATAAAAATTGGATAAAATTTGACTACCGCTTGGTTCAGCTCGAAATTTTGAGATCACTAAAATCAAGAGGTCTTCAATGGATCGAGTCATGTACTCCACATGCACAGTCAGGGAATAATCCAGCTAAACCATGCATTCTCTAGTGCTTGGAGACGAGCATGGTTTAAGTATAGGGGGTTGATGCATCCGTGGTTCATAACTCTAAAAGAGACTAATTAAGCTCTATTCCCAAAAATTCATTGGAATTTCATCGTCTAAATTGCATTATTAGCATTCTTGCATATATAAATAATAAGTGCATTTTATCAAACATAATTGCATAAAATAAGAAGCCAAGAGATCTAAGCACATTTGACATGTAAAAGGGCTAACTTCCCTGATTTTTAATTAATTCATACTAACTCCAAATCACATAAAACTATTGTACATATCACTAACAAGAATAAATTGAAATTACAAAAAAACTAACAAAAATAAGTGGCTCACAAACTGAAACCCTAGTTTCAGGATTTCCTAACTAAAATACTGATATATCTCTCATATAGTGTTTGATTTGATCTTATTCACTTTTGAAACTAATATGCATTCAATTACTTTCAAAACAAGATCAAGTTCAAGTGAATCAGAGCTAATAATTGAAAGTTGGGTTTTGGGCCTCTATTGTACATTGTGTATTTTAGCCGATTTTGACATGATATTTTATGCACATACTTAACCCTTTTTATGTTATTTCTTTTTCATTTATTTTCTTTGACAATATATTTATCAAAATATGCAAAAATCCAAACCTAAAATTAGCTTGAAGTCAAAGAAGCTATCTGAGTCTGAGCCTTCATTGAGAGTATATACAAAAAGTCCCTTTTATTTTATTCATTTATTTTCTTAATTACTAAAAATCTAAAAAATTTAAATAATGTGTAAATATTTATATTTTATATTATCGTATTTTTCTCAATTTTATCTTATTTTAAAATGACAAAAATTACAAAATCCAAAAATCAAGGCATTCTATGTATATAGAGTGCAACCAAAAATATCACTTTAAGCAAATGACCTATTTTGATTTTGGTCTCTTCATAAAAGTTGTAGATCACATTGAGACGAGCAAATTTCATGAAGAAAATTATTTGATCCGTGGTTGTTTGCTATTTATGTTTTATCTATCTTTGTATTTTTTTATTTTTTTGGGAGTGACATGTGACAATTCCTGGAGCCGCCATGTGTCACCCATATTTGGTCTTTTGAAATTCTGTTTTTTTCATTTATTTAAAAAAATTAATAATAAAAATAAAAATATCACATGGCTAGATCAGGGCCGGCCGATGATCGAATGGCCCTTGTACATCTCCTTCTTCCAGCCCTTTCACTCCTTTCCCAATCTGGAGCCAATGTCGCCCTCATCTCCGATCTCTTTCCTTCGTCTCCTGTCACCTTCCAAATATGGTCGCCCCCTTTCCTTTTTTGTCACCGTCGCTCCTACCCAGTTCAACAGCCGTTCCATCACCACATTGACCTCCGTTCTCCCATGATTCTCTCCCAATCCAATCGCCATCGAATCCCTTCACATATCCTAATCAGATCTCGTCTCCGATCACTCTCTCTTCAAACTGAGCACCACCCTCCTCCTCTATTTAAAACCCTCTACCGCTCATTGCTCAGGCATACGCTAACAACACAAGGAAAAGGCAGGGAGCTGATGGTGACAGCCCGACACTCTCTCGTCAGTGAGATCTACGGCCAAGGGGTCTCATCACAGCCTCACTTCCTCAATGAGCTGCCTCGCTCCGGTGTCGCCATTGAGTTGTACCTCCAGCTACTTCTGCCTCGTGCACTATAGCAGAACCTACCACCTCCAGTCGAAGACTCCACCGACTCTGTCGGCCTCTCCTCGATCGAGTCTGTTTGACTCCAGCTGCTCTCCAATGCGGGAACAAGAGGCCCTTCAGCAGTGACCTCCCCCGCCTCGATCGTGTGTCGACTGAGATCTCCAGTAGCCCTAGCCCTCGAGCTCACCCTGTGCACCACCCACCTCGCTGGACGACCTCCACTGGAGCCTTGAGTTGCGTTGCCCAGCGACAACCCTCCTCAGTTGTCGCCTCGAGTCGCACGCCTCCTGGACCTCATCCCCATCTCACGTGCAAGGCACGTGAGGGTGGGGACTATTGCGCTCCTGTCCCTCAGATTCGATAATACACAGAAGAGTCCATCGCCACAAAGGTCACATGGCCAACACATGATCGTCTAGAGATTTTGCAAAAGAGCCCCCGAGTTTGCCCAGTTCGCATTCAGATCTAGCCATCCAAGGGTCATATGAGGCGCACGTGATTCGTTGGGAATTTTAATAGACCCCCCCTCTAGGGGTCGGTAATTATCCTTTAGTCCCTGAACTGCACTTTATTTATATTACTATCATTGTAATTTATAGTTAGACCTATATCTTTCCTCTATAATTTGAACAATATTTTTGCATCATTTTATTATTTGAAAATAGCATTTTGTTCTTCATTTAATTCTATACATTGTGGCATGTGCTCCATAATTTTATGCTTTTAATATTTTCTGGAAATTTGCATATTTTACCCATTCTATGCTTTAAATTAATAGAGAATTAAGCACTGCTTAGAAAATTACCAAAAATTCATGGATATTAGATTTAGTTGTATTTTACATTGTGTCAAAAAATAATTGCATTTGCATACATATTTTGTTCTGTAAAATTTTTTTTGTGCTTTTTAATAATTAATTTTTAATATGTCTTAAGCTTCACATTTTTTAGGTTTAGGATTTTTCTGAGATATAACTGATAGTGATACATCATAGATAATTTTATTCCCTAAAAATAAGTAGGTTTAATTTTTAATTAATTATTATGATTCACATTACATGCATCATTTAATTCATTAAATATTTATATTGCATAAGAAAATTCGAAAAAAAATTACAGTGCATTCATTTCACATTCTTCACATCTTGTCCAAGTTTCATAATTTTAGGACCATGTTTGATCAATGTTCATATTTTAGTAAAATTGGCTAGATTTGCATGTGCATTCCTTCATTGCAAAAACCCAAAAAATCCCCCTCGAAAACTATGCATTAAATTCGATAGTCTTAAACCTCGGATGTTTCTTTGCCTCCTTGAGTTCAACCCTAGGGCTTGCTCATGCTAAAAGAACATAAAAACCACATCTGTCTTAATTAACTAATTCATTGAATTTTGTGGTTATTTTTTTATTGATCTCTAATTGCCCGACTACAACATAAAAATGAAAAAAAATAGGGTAATTTCGGATTCTTCAGCCCCCATCTAGAACAGCTAATTTTAACGGTCTTAGAATTGTTGTAATCGATATGTTTTGGATGAGGGCATATGATCTTTATTTCTGATGAAATTGAAATGATATATTAGAAGGATATAGTGATGAAAATACATGATGATATTTTCCAAAAGATAAAAAATTACAGATATATGGGATAGGGGCAACCTCAGTAAACCTTTATATATAGAGGGCCATTCCAATAAGATGCATCCTTCCTGAGTTCAGGAAGGTCACCCTCTTTTTGTATAAAACACGAGCACTTTAGTAGAATACATATACAGTTCGTATTATAGACGCGCATCATAAACACAACAATGCACACAAAACTTCATATTATAATATAACCATTAAAACTGCACATTATGCAAACTGTATACGTATTCTACTAAAGTCGTCATGTTTTCTACAAAAAAGGGGTCATCATTCATGAACTCAAGACTGCGTCCTATTGGAAGGAATTCACACACACACATACATATATATATATATATATATATATAGAGAGAGAGAGAGAGAGAGAGAGAGTGAGTGAGGCGATCTTGTGACATGGAGCTTTTGTTAGATGGTGAGATGGGTAATCTCAACCGCTCATTTTAACACCATCCATGGCATGAAATCTGAGAGAATTTAGACCATTAAAATTACATGTTCTAGATGGAGGGTATAGGAGTCTCTGTTTCTGGAGAAATTCGAATGTCATATTGGTGGGATATATAGATGAATATACATGGTGATATTTTACAATAAAAAATAAAAAAAAATTGTGGGAAAATGGTGGGGGCAACCCCATTTTCCAACTCTCTCTCTCTATATATATAAATAAAGATACACAATCAATATAAACACATAAATTCAGCTATATGGATATTTATATCCGTCAAAGAAAATATGTAACATATTTTATCCTAAAAAAATTAAAACAATATATGTTTCCTGATCCATATATACAAAAAAATAAAAACTCGTATTCTTATCCATATATGTATCCTCCAAAATAAAAATTTTATATCCATATCCGCCTAAAAACAAATACGAAGATGGAAGGATACCGATATAGCTGCATCTGATTGCATCCCTTTCCGCAATTGTTGCATATGCCAAAACTTGCATAATTATCACAGTGCAACCCTGTTTCCTCTCTCTCTCTCTCCTATCCACCTCCACCTCCTCCACTCTCTGTTGATGTTACATATACCAGGCTAACGGGCTGGGGCCCGCCTGCCCATCCCGTTTATGGGCTGGTTTTGGGCTAGGAGATTCGAGGCATGGGACGGCCCTGTCGGCTCGTAAAAAATAAAAAAATATATAAATATAAGCTGAATAATACATGTATTAATATGATAACTTCAAGTTTTTCATATGTGACATTAGTTTTAAATGAAATTAAATAGTCTACATATCAAGTAACATGTAAACTATTTATATTAGTTATACAAAGTATAAATGGTATTAATAAAATCATTTAGACTTATCAAATACCGCTAAAAAATCAATGGAAAAGAACAAAATGAGCCATAGGTCGGCCCATGACGGATTTTGGACAGAGATTTTTGAAACTTTGCTCGTTCGACCCAGCCCGTGGGCCGGCTTAGCCCGCATTTTTGGCTATCCCACTCTCCCCATCCTCCAAGTTGCGTGGGTTCGAGTTCCCTAGGTTGAGCAACGTGTGCAATTTCAACGACAAGAACAGAGGCATAACCGTCACTGGAGGAGTCGATGCCGTTGATGCCTTCAGATCCGGCGACACCGACGACATGAGGTGGATGAGGAGCACGAGGGCGTAAGATATCAAGTTCTCCGCTGTCCCAGGATGGCCCGCTGACTCCGCAATCTGGCGATTGGCCTAAATTCGTAAGAAATACCCAAATGATGAGATCTATGAGAAGGCCAAAATGTTACCGAAAGTCAGAGATGGTCAGGGGATTTGGCGGCGGAGGGTCATGGATGTATTCTCGGTGATGAGAGGACACGCTCCCGGAAGTCTGTGAAGAAGTCATGCTCCTCCTCCGAGGAGGACAATGGTGTGCGTTTAGAGGGAATGTGACGTGGTCCTTCAAGGCAGCAACGTTGGAGAGGTGGCGAACAACCACCAATATCATTTCGCTGTTAAGCACGACGATGCGAGAGATTGAGGTTCACCCTGGCTGTTAACCCTAGAGACCGGCGTGGCCACGGCGGAGCTCAACTTTCTCTGACCATCGTGCTTCCGTTGTTGCGATGGGCTGGGGGAGCTCAACTTTCTCCGACAGCCTCACGGTGGTTTTATTTTCTCTCAATATCGATCTATAAGAGGGAGACTATAAGAGGGAGACAATGAATTAAGTTTGTAATTAGGGGTGTCTATTGATCTCAACAAGTCGAGTCGACCTCATCTTGGACTTGAACTTGAACTCGATAAGAAAACCCGGGTTCGAGGTCAGGCTCAATAAGGATCGAGCCCTTGAAATGCATGCTCGAACTCGAACTCGTCGAGTTCGAGCTAGATTACGAGCCTCTTAGTGAACCGAGTTCAACGAGTTAAGTTACGTTCAACCCAAGGAATGTCTATTCACATGTGGGAACTAATACTAGTATGTGCAATTCATAGAAACATCTATAAACCATATAACATATTAGGTTCAACATGCAGCCCCGACTCGAGCTTGACTCAACTCGTGTGAGTATGTTGAGTTATCGAGTTGAGTTATCGAGTAGAGAATGACCCAACTCGAGCTGGACTTGATAACCCTAATGATCCACAAATCCAACTTGAGCCCGATCTCGTTAAGTTTTCGAGTCGGGCTCACGAGATCTTAACGAGCTTATCTCGAGTTGAAATCATCGAGCTCAAGCTTTCAGGACAACCCCAGTTGTAATGGGCATCATTAGAAAAAGATTTAAATAGGAGTTTTAATGTTCAAAACTCGTAATCACAGGAAATTATGTATTTATGAAAATGCCACTAAACTAAAACATTCTCCGAGGTCCAAGCATCTCTTTTACTTGCTTTTTCTATTTCTAGCAGTAGCAATAGGATAGTGTAGCTTTTTACTGTGTTTGATTTTCTTTAATTTTATAAAATCACACATGGTAGTTCGTCGGAGCTCTGAGGTCCAGCCTCTGTTCCTCCACTATTGACCTTGTTCTGACCTCGTTGACCACCTCATTTCCTTCACCACATGCTTCTAAATCTTCAGCACCCCTCCATACTCCCTGATCTCACACAGATCGGGAGATCAAGTTCTCCTCCTTCGTCATTCGTCGGAGAGCTTCGCCCCACCGCATATCCACTCCATTTTTCCCCAAATCTAGCCCCAAACCATCCCCCCTGTGTTTGCAAACTCACCCTACAAGTGTTGGAGCTCGATAAGCCCTGGATGACCAAATTTTGACCAGGATGTAAGCCCCCCAGTATCTTTCTTCCTCAAGCCTCCAGGACCCCATCTATGTGTCTTGGACCATTTTGAAGTCATCAAATGATGCGGGAGGACTCAAGCTTCATTTTGAGACACTTGGGACAACCCATGCGGGTCGGAATTGAGCATGAGCACAGATCGAAGCGAGTTCCAATGGATATTCTTCCTTGTTCTTTATGGGAAGCAACATCCATTGGAACAGAGGAGGTGCTCCAGATTGAACAAGGACCATCGAATTGGAGGCCCCTGCATCCGTCAGATCTTGGCCTTGATCTGATCTCAGCCACTCGTCAGCGAAGTGGTATCCTCCGTCAGACGCACGTCACGTGGATAAGTGGCACCAATCAACCGTTAGTTCCTGCCACTCTGGATATTTTGTAGGTCCTTCCCTGCACTTTTTATATTTTTTTAATCCATAAAATTTCAATTTTACTTCAAATATTTTTCTAATATTTATTCTTAGGACCCTAAACTTTCCATAATTACACTTTAGTCCAATCTAGGTCACCTCGCGTGCTAGTGTGTGTGAGGGGTATGGGTATTTTGTGAGGACACCCCTCCAGGTTTGTGTTGTTGTTTGATCTAAATGTAAATACCAGTGTAATATTTTTGTGGAAAATTGCAAACATGTCCCGTAACTTTTTGGATAATGTAAAAATACCTTGTTAGTGTGTTTAATATTGATATATTAAGGATTTTTGCATGTATGCCCCTGGACTTTTGTAACATGTTCTAGAATATGTTGAAACTTTATTTAAATTACATTTAGGTCCTTATCAACATATTTAATTTATTTCTTGTATTTTAATTATTAAAAATGGTATTTTGTATCTAAAAATTATACGAAAATTATCCTACGTGCTTGGAACCATTTTAAATCATATATATTTTTCTAGAGGCAATTAAAATTATTTCCATATTATAAAAAAACAAAAATATTTCATTTTCTCATATTTTTCATTTATAAATACAAAAAAAATATAAAAATATTCTAAAAAATTCCAAAAAAATCCTTTGTGTTTATCTATGCATAATTGATATTATGACCTTTTATTTTTGCTAAATATTACAAAAAATTCTTAAAAATTAAAAACTTCAAAAATCTTATAAAAACCAGTAAAAATTATATAAAAACACAAAAATATTTGTTCATGTTTCTGATTTTTATCTACATTATATATTATAAATAGTTTTGGAATTTTTGAAACATTTATCTATTTTTAAATTCCAAAAAAATCTGACCTATTTTTTAAGTCACTGTTTTCACAATTCTAATCACTTAAAAATACATAAAAATAGAAAAATTATAAATAAATTCATAAATTTTGGACAATATAAAATACAAAAACATTTTATTCTATAATTTTTAAATATGTTTAGCTATATTTTAAATGTCAATATATATTGATATATTAGTTAAAGGCTTACTAATAGTACTCTTATTATTATAAATACTTATAATATATTTTAAAACCCTTAAAAACCTATACTTAATTGCATTTTCTGAATTTTATATATTTACTGCGTATATCATATAGACAACTTATATTGTATTTTTTTACTATATATAGATATATATACTTATCATACCTCTGTACATTAAAAAGAAAACTGAAAATAAAAAAAAAAGAAAATAAAAATTATAAAATTAAAAATACAAAAAATATAAATATAAAAAATCCATAAAAAAATAAAAACCCACAAAAATTTAAAAACCCCTATAAAACACACAAAAACATTTGTTGATTATCTTTTAGATTGTCAATTTTTATGGCTATCCTCGTTGCTCCTTTGTGGTTCGACCCATACACTTGTGTACTATATATACTTATTTATAGGGTATAATAAATTTTATCTCACTTCCTTTATTGCATAATCATTGTTGTGGGTTAATCGTTGATTGACACGCTTGAATTGAGTGTTGAGAGCCGAGAGAGGTGTTGATATAGTGATTGTCGGATCTGGTTTGTCTGACATCGTAGGCCCTCCAAAATCGGATGTCAGACGCCTCAAACTTTCATGTTCATCACCTAATCAGGGTCTATACACCAGCGACCTGGTATGCATACAAGGGCACACGAGTAATATGATCTCTCAAATGGATCCTATAGGTTCACTATTGAACCAAAAGATATGAGCTCACTCATGATATATTGGGATAAACCAAATTCCAACGTTGATCATCTTGTTTTGGAAACAAGACAGCACTTGAAGGTATGATATATGCTTTTGGAAAGCGCATGATCGATACCAACTCCTAATGATCGAATGAGAAACTTAAAGATAAAAAACTAAAGTAGACAGTTCAAAAGTGATCAAAACATTGGGTTTATTTTAGGTCTTCCAATATGCAGGTGGTACAAGTATTAGGAATACTGGAGGGTGATGTGATCTTAATCGATTGTGTAACCATGATACTTCCATTCCGAGGGAGTGATTAAATCAGTTTGGATTCTAGTGACTCCACTCAGTAGATTAATTATCTAATCTCATTCTATATGTTGGACATTGATTTGAATATGATTTATTGCAATGAGAAGATTAGGTACTCTGTCCGACTTGATCAGACATCTCTGAGAGGTCTTCTAGATATGGATATGAGATTGGATCTCACTATACAAGTCACTATACATGGAATATACAGAAGCCTTGTCCTTATCATGAAGAAGACATATTGTTCTTGAAAAGAGTTTAAGAATAATTATGTTATTGACAATATCTGAGCATTGCAAAATTATAATTAATAGTGTGGATATGATTCATATTGTTTGAATATATATACACAATTGAGATAATTAAATTGGATTTAGTTATCATGGATATTAACAATATGAAGGATATGGAAGAATCCTTAAGTACATCACGGAAGCGTGAGGATCGTATCATATACGACCAGGAGCAGCTAGTTGCACTAGTTTCTCGGTGCACTGGAATTTAAAAATTTTAAAACAATGAAACAACGTGATCCAAAAACATTTCTCGGACCTTTCATCTAAACCACATACTAGATAAAAGAATACCTCTTGTAGTGTGGTTGTGATCGAGTCTCTAAACAAAAGACCTCCTGTCTCAAGTCCAATCTGTTGAAGGAGATGCTTGCGAGCGTGGAGGTGAATCATGTGATTCTCGTAATCCGGGTTGTTGATCCAAGCGGCGAGTCTCCTGATCTCGCCTCGTGAGTTCAAACGTCTTCTTCGAGAGCAAGGCGCACTAAAGGAGACCGAGATCCACGAGTAGTTGAGACAACAGCAAAACGGCGATGCGATGACGACGATGCCCTTCTCTCTAGGGTTAGAGTTGATGGCCACTCAAGATGGAGAGAGAGGGTGGCATGGGGATTGAGAATGAGAGAGAGAAAGAGAGCAATAGTTGTTGTAATTTTGAAGAGCAAGGGTTTCTTCTTCTTATATAATATTTTGGGCATCCATGGATCTCAATCCATGGACAACACAAAATCAATAGATGAGATTGATTTGTGTTTCTTTCAATGACCATTATTTTGTTGTAAAAATACAACAACAATTAATTTAATTTGATTTAATATATATTGAATAATAATCGATATAAATTAATTTCAAATTAAATCAATCATCCATGGAGATAATAGGAAGGCGGTTAGCCTCCTTCCATAAAGAGAGGGGACGACCACCAATTCCAACTAGGACTTGGTGGTCGTCCACCATCTTCTCATGGAAGGGGCTATCTCCTCTTTATTCCATGAGATTACATTATCCTATAGATTTCTCCAATATCTTGCAACCGCTTTTGTTGCAAATTTATTTACATAAATAAATCATAATTATTTTGTGACCATTGCAATTATACCATTGGAAATTTATGAATCACATTCACAACCCAAAATAAAATGTAAATTATATTTTCAATTAATTGTCCAATGAGGATCCAATTCACATCAACAATTAATCAACAAATATAAATTACAATTGGCTCTAAAAATATATTATAAATCATATTTATAATATATATGAATAATTTGGATAATGTTATCCACATTATTCTTATCCATAATAATAAAATCACATTTAATTATATTGGATCATCATTGTCATGCATTTGAATAATATGAATCAAATTCACATTATTCATGATAATTAAATCACATTTAGTTATTCATTTCTCAGTGCTTGGATATAACTTAACAATGGAATCTTCTTGAACTCTATCAAGAATAATGTGCTTTCTTCGCAAATACCTGGAGATAAGGACATGGAGATTGTACGTTCCACGTATAGTGACTTGGATATTAAGATCACATCTCAAATCTAGATCTCATTGACCTCTAATAGATGCTTGATTAAATCAAGACCGTAAATCTAATCTTCTCATTGCATCTGAATAACATTCAAACAAATGTCCAACGTTTGGACCAAGGTCAGATCACTTCTCTACTGAGAGGAGTAACTAAAATCCAGACCTGTTATCACTCCCTTGAAATAGAATCGTCATGGTTATACAATCGTTTATGATCACATCACCAACATGTATTCCTAATGCCTGTACATCATGCATACTCGAAGACCTATAATAAACCCTAAGACATAGATTAATTTACATTATCATCTTTAGGGTTTCATCATTAAGTTTCTCATTCGGTCATTAGGAGTTGGTATCGATCATATGCTTTCCAAAAGCATATATCATACCTTCAAATTCTTATCATGCTTCCAAAGAACGACGACCATACATGGAATTCGATCGGTCCCAATACCTCATGAGTGAGATCATATCTTTCGATTCACAAGTGAACATGCATGATTCCTTTGAGAGATTGTATCACTCATATGCCATTATACGCACACAAGCTCGCCGGTGTATAGACTCAACCTGTTGGTCTACCAAATGTACATACTTATACATATTGCAACACATCTATCTCTGGTCAGAGGATGTGTGCCTATATCGTGACAGTATATGGTATAGGACTTGGTTATCTCGATCTCGTTAAGTCAAATCTTTGACCTAACTAATCTGACACCCTTGAATCTCTATTCCCATGTAGAGGACTGCTTCAAGTGTTCGGTCAGATTTCAGCCAAATTAGAAAGGATTGTCATCTCCTACTCACGCTAGAGATCATCTCTTAACAATATTTAATAGTTCTTGATGAGTCCTTAATCTAAATCTTTAGATATCCAAGCACCAACCTCTATGATTCAACCATTGAATCAACAGCTATATGACCATCAAGGCGGCTACGGTATATAACCTTAATTGTACTGAGGGACTATATAGTGGATTCTTCATTTGATCTAAGATAGGGAGTGAAAAAATAAATAACTTTTATTTAATAAATCAAATGTACAATAATATTTATTGTAGGAATGGTTCACCTCAGGCTCACATGGCTAACAATCTCCCACAAGCCCCCAGAACCATTTAGGTACAATCCTTAAATCCGTGCTCATTACATGCTGGTCGAAAACCTTTTACGTTAAAGGTTTGATAAGAGGATCAGCAATGTTGTCAGAAGAGGCCACCTTAGTAATGATGATGTTACCACGCTTTTGAATATCCCGAATGATGTGGTATTTCCTTTCCACATGCTTGCTCTTTTGATGCCATTTGGGTTCCTTCACTTGGGAAATGACTCCCATGTTATTGCAGAGAAGCAGGATGGGAGTATTAGAGGAAACTATGCCACGTTCCATGATGAACTTGCGTAACCACACCACCTCCTTTGCAGCATCTGACGCGGTAATGTATTTGTCTTCTGATGTTTAATCAGTCGTAGTGTCATGCATATTGCTTCTCCAGATCACAACACCATCGTTCAATAGGAACACAAACCCTGATGTCGACTTTCGATCATCAATATCGGTGGAAGTCTGAATCTGTGTATGCTAAGACTTGGAGATCACCATCCCCATAGACCAAGATATAATCTTGTGTCCATCTAAAATACACGAAAATATTCTTCACTACATTCCAATGTTGTTCTCCATAGAAGTATTGGTAACGGCTTACCACTCCCACTGCATGACAAATTTCTGGTCTTGTACACATCATGACATACATTTAGCTTCATGCAGTTGATGCGTAGGGGCATCCAGTCATGGGTTTCTTTTCCTCAACACTTTGAGGAGCCATCCATTTAAATAGGTGGATACCATGTCTGAAGGGAAGGAAACCTTTCTTGGAGTTTTCCATATGGAAACGCTCCAAGATCTTCTTAATGTACCCATGTTGTGATAATCCCAATATCATCTTTTCTCGATTTCTGAACAGCTTCATATCCAAGATGAGAGGCTTCTCCAAGATCTTTCATCTCGAAGGTATGAGAGACAAATCTTAACACGGGTCATCATCCTTGTATCATTCCCAATGATAAGGATGTCATTTGTATAATGTACGATGAACACAATGGCACTCCCACCAAGCTTCTTGTACACACACGGTTCATCAGGATTCTACACAAAATCATAACTCTGTATGGTTTTGTCAAATCTGATGTTCCAGCTACGAGAAGCTTAATTGAGCCCATAGATGAATTTCTTTAGCTTGCATACTTTACCTTTCTCGGTTATGAAGCCTAGGGGTTGCTCCATATAAATATCATCCTCGAGGTATCGATTGAGGAAAGCCGTCTTGACATCCATCTACCTGATGTTGTAGTCAAGAGATACGGCTATAGCTAGCAGTGCCCAGATATACTTAAACATAGCCACAGGAGAGAATGTCTCATCATAGTCGATGCCTTCTCTCTGTGTGTAGCCCTTGGCTATGAGTTGTGCCTTGAAAGTCTCTAATTTCTCATGTCTTTTTCTCTTGAAGATCTATTTACACCCAATGGGTTTAACCCCTTTAGGTGGATCCACTAGGGTCCATACACCATTTTTATGCATGGAGTCAATTTCTGACTTCATCGTTAGCATCCATCTATCTGTCATGATCTGCGAGTGCTTCATCAAATGAAGCTAGATCATTGTCAGTTTCACCTTATACATGAAAGTCATACTTTTCATGTGGTGCAACCACCCTCGAGCTCCTTCTAAGAGGTACATTGTTACATCTTCATTTACTTCCTCAGTTTCTGGTTCAGGAAACTCAGTATCCTCAAGGGATTTAATGAGTTCATTTACTTCATTTTTGTCTTGACTCTTAAGGAAATCATCCTCCATAAATTTTACATCTTTAGAGATGAAAACCTTCTAGGTCTCAGGGTCATAAAGCTGGTATCCAATACCATCCTCAACATACCCAATGAAGTAGCGCTCACTAGTGCAAGATTCCAGCTTACTTGCATCCATGTTTTTCGCAAGGACAAAGCAACCCCAAATCCTTAAGTGTCTAACACTAGGTTTGGTTCCATACCAATACTCATGAGGACTTTTAGGTGTGGATTTGTTAGGAATCTTGTTTAGTATATATATTGTAGTCTCTATTATATATCCTCAGAAACTAAGAGGCAAATGTGCTTTACTCATCATTGAACGGACCATATCCATGATAGTCCTGTTCCATCTTTCAACAACACCATTAAGTTGAGGAGTTCCAGGAGTAGTGAGATTGGAGAAATTCCATTCCCTCTAAGGTATTCCTTAAATTCATTTGAGAGTAACTCACTACCTCGGTTAGATTGAATCTGTAAAGCCTTGAACTCTTAGAACTTTTCAAAGGTTTTAGATTTATGACATAATAGGAAGATAAACACGTATCGTGAATGTTCATAAATAAATGTTAGATAATATTGATATCCATTTCGGGTCACGGTACTGAAGGGACCACATGCATCGGTATGCATTACATGAAGAATACCCTCGCATTGTGTAACCTTGTTGAAAAAAGGCATCCTAGTAATTTTACCTCAAATACAATGTTTGCAGGTAGGCAAATATTGAACCTGTAGAAAATCTAAGGGTCCATCCTTTATCAATCTATTGATCCTATCAACGGATAAATGACCAAGCCTTTGGTGCCAAATCATTATCGAATGATTTTAATCCTCTCTGGTTCTTTTAAGGTTTTTATCAGTGGTAGTAACATTCATGACATTTTCATGAATGCACAATTCATAGAGTCCACCAGAAGTCAAAAGACTATCCGTAATATGTTTACCGTAACGATTTATGACAAGTCTATTACAGAATAGAAATGAATATACATTTCTAACAAGCTTAGATACAAATATAAGGTTCCTCCTGACTTCTGATACATAAAGACACTCTTTAAGAAAAAATGACTCTCCCACTGGATAATGATAGTCTGTAGGTTCCGATGACGACTGCTGCAATAGTCGCATCAGATCCCATCTGGATGACTATCTCCCCCCTTCATCAAGATTCCTAGTTTCCTGAAGTAGATGCAACAAATTGCATACATGAACATAAGAACTAGAATCGGTGACCCAAATACCTTCTCGTCTAATGAGAAAATTGGTTTCAATGATAAAAGTAGATTTCAAACATGCTAGGGCTTTACCTTTATCTGTTGATTTCAAGTAGTCTAGGCAGTTACGCTTCCAATGCCATGGCTTCTTGAAGTGATGAGCCAACACCTTGACTCTTCTTATTTCTCTTCTGGGCCGGACCCTTCTGAGAACATTGCTTCCGACCACGCTTTCCTTTGACTTGTGAAACCATTAAATTGCCAAAGGGGCTATCTTTCTTCATTACATCTACAACCAATAGCCCAGCATTTGTATAGTTCACTTTGCTCATGTGGAATGTGACCACAAAGCAATTGAAAGATTTAGGGAGTGACAGCAGAATGAAGTCATCATGCATATCTGCATCCATGTCAGGCCTGAGAGTTTCCAGGTCATAAAGTTACCCAAACATTTTGAGCGCATGTTCTCTGATAGAAGTCCCTTCCTGCATCGTGCAGCGAATAAGTTCTTTCATGATATTATAATGCAATGTGCAGTTTAAATCACTGAAAATTTCTCTCATATCCACCATTATATCATGGCAAGTGTTCATGTCTATATGTTGTTTCTGAAGTACATTGGACAATGAACCTAGAATTTAACACCTTGCCAAAGAATGATCTTCATCATATTTTTCATTGAATTTAATTTCTTTCAGTGCCATAGGGTTATTGTACTTGTCCTTGGATAGCACATAAGAGATGCGCTTCGCAGATATGACAGGATCCAAATTACGGATCCAATCTGAGTAATTGGTCTGGTCAACTGGTTGACCTCCAGGAGCCTGCTCAATGGGTTCATGGACTTCATTTTTTGAAATTAAGAATGCACCATATAAGAATATATAAATAATTATATATTCAATTGAAATTCTTTGATCAAGGATTTTTAATCAAATTAGTCTTGACTTTTTAACTTTGAACGGTCATTCTCTTAATCACCTTCCAATCAAGAGATATACTTACTGATATATCTCTATCAAGAACTGGGATCTCCTTTTCTACCTTAGTTACATCCTAATAATATGAGAAACTACAACTCGGTTAAAAAGAAGCGGGAACACATTCCCCTTTGCAAGTCCAACTTTCATTCCCAATTTGGTCTTTAACAACCGAGCCCACCACCCCTAAGGCGATGTTGACATGTTGTTAATTGAACCAACCATCAACATGAATAGCACTTGCTAAGCGCAATCCAATATTACCCCAATAATATGAGGAACCGATATTGGCATCATTACACATATGACCATACTCCTTCAAAAAGCAAAGATCCTGATCTAGATGTGCTTATATGCAAGAGCTGTCACTTCAGACAGACATCTCCTACATACAATCCCTGGCGACAGAACCCTTCACATTGATGGGAGACCATGGATGCCACTTATGTGATACTCCACCTCATAATCAAATTTTAATTAATTATCATGAATCATATTCACATAATTAATTATTCCAAGGGAAATACAACTCTATTCATAATAGAAAGTTTTAATTGGATATAATTAATATAATCATATTAAAGCAAGTATCAATCCAATTTAATTAACCAACAAACTTGATTGTTACTTGAAGGATAGTATAATCTCAAAAATACTTATTATTTAAATTTTGATAATTAGAAAATTGCACCATGATCTCTTCAAACATTATCCTTTCCTTACCCGTTGTCGTGGCCAGTATCGACGGGAGTGGGACATACTACTCACAAAGCATCCTGCTATCCCAACGATCTATGACTAGACACCATATCCGCCTCAGGTCAGGATAATGTGATTTAATCATATTATATTTGAGATGTTATTCGGTATCACAACCAAATTTAAGCCATATAATAATGATCAAAATCATTTTGATAAATATTATAAGGAGATTTGCTAAACAAATCCCCAATCTTATTCAATTAACAATTTTTTACATGTAGAGACTGTCCTACAACTATTGTAGGATAAACTAGGGTTTTCATGAAACACTCAATCAATGATGATTAATGTTTAATTGATTATTTCCATAAATAAAAATTAATCATCAATTAATCATGGCAAATTCTCAATTTTCTTGATTTACATTGAATGATAAACAAATTAAGAAAGAGATCATGATGTTTCGATCATCATCTGACCCATCTCCACTAAACACGAAATATCTACGGCAAACTGAGTCGAAATCGCACGAAATAAAATCGTATGGTTTGTGGTTTTATTTTAGACTTAATTCCAATGTTTATTTCATGTTTTATTACAGGAAAATAGTAATAAAAAATAGTTTTGTTGTAGATCTGTGAATACATGCAAAACAATTTTCATAGTGTGAACTATTCGAATCAATTTCATGCACTTTTAGTGATGATTGAAGGTTACTATTTTTGAAACATATTTATAAAATATAAATACATTTTATTAACCAAAAAATACTTCCAAACAGTGCACAAACATTACATTTTTATTTCATCAAGAACTGATTCGAATCTTGCATCCAATGCAAGAAACAATTATTCACGCGCATCCAAAACATAAACCATGATCGCCTAGGGTTTTGGATCACATCCATGACCTTACCAAGGCTATGATACCACTTGAATGATATGGAATAATCCTTAAACACATCATAGAAGCATGAGGATTGCATCATATACAATCGGGAGCGAGTCGTACTAGTTGCTCGATACATCGGAATTTAAAAATTTTAAACGATGAAACCACATGATCCAAGAATATTTATAGGATCGTTTCATATAAACCACATACTATATAAAGGAATACCTCTTGTATCATGGTTGTGTTCAAGTCTCTAATCAAAGAGACCTCCTGTCTCAAGTCCGATCTGTACGAGGAAATGCTTACGAGTGCGGAGATGAATCGCTTGCTTCTCGCAATCCGAGTTGTTGATCCATTAAGTGTGTCTCCTGATCTCATCTCATGAGGTCAAACGTCTTCTTCAAGATCAAGGCACATCGAAGGAGATGGAGATCCATGAGTAGTTGAGGCAGCAACACAACGGCAATGCGACAACGACGACGACCTTCTCTCTAGGGTTAGAGTGGACGGGCACTCGAGATGGAGAGAGAGGGTGGTGTGGGGCTTGAGAATGAGAGAGAGAGGGAGAGAGCAATAGTTCTTGTAATTTTGAAGAGCAAGGGTTGCCTCTTCTTATATAATATTTTGGAAGTCCATGGATCTCAATCCATGGACAACACAAAATCAATGGATGAGATTGATTTGTGTTTCTTTCAATGAACATGATTTTGTTGTAAAAACACAACAATAATTACTTTTATTAAATTAAATATATATTAAATAATAATAAATATAAATTAATTTCAAATTAAATCAATCATCCATGGAGATAATAGGAAGGAGGTTAGCCTCCTTCCATAAAGAGGGGGGACGACCTCCCATTCCAAATTGGTCTCGGTGGTCGTCCACCATCTCCTCATGGAAGGGGCTATCTCCTCTTTATTCCATGAGATTACATTATCCCGTCGATTTTTCCAATATTTTGCAACAAGTTTTGTTGCAAATTTATTCATACAAATAATTCATAATTATTTTGTGAACATTGCAATCATGCCATTGGAAATTTGTGAATCACATTCAAAACCCAAAATAAAATGTAAATTATATTTTCAATTAAATGTCCAATGTGAATCCAATTCACATAAACACTTAATCAACAAATATAAATTACAATTGTCTCTCTCTAATATATTATAAATCATATTTATAATATATATATGAATAATTTGGATAATGTTATCCACATTATTCTTATCCATAATAATTAAATTACATTGGATCCTCATTCTCATGAATTTAAATAATATGAATCAAATTCACAATATTCATAATAATTAAATCACATTCAATTATTCGTTTCTCAATGCTTGGATATAATTTAACAATGGAATTATTCTTGAATTCTTTTAAGAATAATGCACTTTCTCCGTAGATACATGGAAATAAGGACAGGGCAATTGTATGTTCCACATATAGTGACTTGGATATTGAGATCACATCTCAAATCCATATCTCAAGGACCCCTCATAGATGCCTGATTAAATCAAGATCATAAATCTAGCATTCTCATTGCATCTGAATCACGTTCAAATCAATTTTGAACATTTGGACCAAGATCAGATCACTTCTCTACTAAGAGGAGTCACTAAAATCCAGACATGTTTTATCACTCCCTCGGAATGGAAGCGTCATGGTTATACAGCCATTTATGATCACATCACCTTCAGGTATTCCTAATATCTGTACATCACGCATACTAGAAGACCTATAATAAACCCTAAGACATAGATCAATTTACATTCTCATCTTTAGGGTTTCATCATTATGTTTCTCACTCGGTCCTTGGGAGTTGGTATCGATCATATGCTTTCCAAAGCATGTATTTTTCCTTCAAATTCTTCACATGCTTCAAAAGCACGACGACCATGCATGGAATTTGATCGTTCCCAATACCTCATGAGTGAGCTCATGTCTTTCGATTCACAAATGAACCTGTATGATTCCTTTGAGAGATCGTGTCACTCATATGCCCTCATATGCACACCAGCTTGCCAGTGTATAGACCTTGTTTAGGACATCAACCTATTAGTTTGTCAAATGTACATACTTAGGCATATAGCAACACATATATCTCTGGTCAGAGGATGTGTGCCTATATCGCGGCAGTCTACGACATAGGACTTTGTTATCTCTATCTCGTTAAGTCAACTCTTTAACGTAACTAATTTGACACCGCCGAATATTTATTCCCATGCGAAGGACCTGCATCAAGAGTTCGGTCAGATATCAACCAAATGAAAAAGGGTTGTCATCTTCTATTCAGGCTGGAGATCATCTCTTAACAGTCATTTGACGGTGCTTGATGAGTCCTGAATCTAACTCTTTAGATATTCATCCAAGCACCAGCCTCTACGATTCAACCATTGAATCAATAGATGTATGATCATCAAGACATCCATGGTACATAACCCTAATTGTGTTGAGGGACCTTATAGTGCATTCATTCATTTAATCTTAAACAAGGAATGCAATAAACAAATAAGTTTTATTTGATAAATGAAACATTACAATAACATTTATTGTAGGAATGGTTCTCCTCGAGCTCACATAGATAACATACTATGGATAACACTACCCACAATAATCGTAGGTATTGTGAATATGATTCATAATATCATAAGAGAGATTTAATTATAAATTTTATTAGCAATTTATAAGTTAATGTTAATCAGATTCACATTATACAGTTAAATGCGAATACAATTCACATTGTACAATTAAATGTAAATGTGATTTACATTTAATATTGGATGGATGAATATGATTTATAATTATTAATGACATGATTGGAATTGTCACAAAATAATTTAAAATTATTTTGATGAAAATTCAAGCAACAAAAGTTGTTGCAAGCATGTGAAAAATATGGTGAGATTTGAGAATCCCATCCATAAAGACAGAAGAGAGCTCCATTCCTCATAAGGAGTGGAGGGCCACATGGAAAATAACTCCATGGTGGTTGCCCAGCCTAATAAGGAAGAAGGCTCTCCTTCTTCCTATTATTCCACATAAAATTGATTTAGTGGAAATTAAATTTATTGAAGAAAGTCAATATTATTTATTTCTTTAAATTAATTAATTATTGTTGCAAACTATTACAATGAAAAATCTACATCATTGATTTGAAAGCATGAATTAATATTCACCATTGGTTATGTGTGTACATGGATTGGGATCCATGGACATCCAATTTGCTATAAAAGAAAAGTTAATAATAGACCTCTTTAATTGAATGGAATGCAATGGTTGCATAAAAATATCTCTCTTTCTTTCTCTCTCTCTCTCTCTCTCTCTCTCTCTCCCCCTCTCTATACACGTCTGTAGGTTGTCCATATCAACCCCAAGTGACTGTCCTTCTAGGGTTTGTGGAGAGGGTCGCCGTCGTCGCATTGTCGTTGTGCTGCAAGATAGACTATTCGTGGATCTCTGTCTTCTTCGGTGCTTCGTGCTCATGAGAAAGACAATGAACTTCATGTGATGAAATGAGGAGGTTCTCGGCTGAGATCGTCACCAAAGATTGCGGGGAACTTGTGTTTCATCCATGCACCAGCAAGTGTTGTCTACGTCAGATTGGGATTGAGACAGGAGGTTTCTTCATTTAGAGATACTAGGATCACGATCATGCTACAAGAGGAATCCCTAATGATTGTTTGTGATCAAGATGAAATGACATGGGAATGGTCCCATGTCATGTGGTCTCATCGAAATTTTTATTTTCCGCTGCCTGATGAATCATCATTTCATCACCTTTATTCTTTGATTTTGGCCTTCAAACCCTAGTTGAATGCATGTATGTAGTATTAATTTGCCAAAATAAATACTCTAAAAGTTGTACAAAATACTGTAGAAAATACCGTATAAATGCAACATTTATTGTCAAAATAAAAGAATAAAGAAAAGAAAAAAAAAGAAATGAGACATCATAGGTGTTGACTGACTCTAGCCCCTATGACTCAGTCATTATGATGACTTAGTTGACAAGGAATAAAGTAGATGGAGATAGGGCGGCTAATTGTATAAAAACCATAGTAGGAAAACCTTACAAAAATAGGCTAATAATTACCTTTTGGGTCTATTTTATTCTTTATTATTTATCCATTAAATCAGTAACTTTTATACATGAAATTTGTATATAAAAAATGCAAATAAAAATACAAAACTAATTTCATAGAAAATAGTATACTGTGTATCTTTTATACTCTAAATAAAAAGCTCAAAGCCAAATTTTCCAGACCCCTATATCCTCAATAAAAACTCAAAATGCATCAGAATTACCTTTAGTTATACATAACTTTTAATAAGATATTTAATTAAGGTGTCTTCTTTCAATCTGGAGTTAAGGTGTGAAAGTTAGGTTTTGTACCCCTATCGTACAATATACTCGTATAAATACCCATTTCATTTATTCTTTATTATTTTTATAATTTTTTATTTTTATAATTTTGTAATTATTATTTATAGTAATATGGACATATTCAAAATAAAATAAAATCATAAAAAATACAAAAACAGAATAGTGCATAATAATACATAGATGAAATGCCTATACTTATACCTATTATTATATGCCTATATTTATTTAAGTGTACATATTATATCAGAAAAATATAATAAAAATACATATAAGTGCATTTGAATAAATAATAAATATATGAAATATGTGTATAAAATAATAAAATATAAAACACAAAATAAAAATAAAATACATAAAATATAGATGAATATACCTATATTTGTACTTGTAAAAATTAACATGTAATAAAACACCTCATAAAAATAAATAAAAATAGGCATTAAATTCTGCATAAAATAAGAAATATTTTCGATTTTATAACCGAAAATTAGTTAATTCTTTTTTATTTTCCAAGACAATTCTGCCTTTGAATTTCCTGGTTGGTCTGCGTGGACCAACCGAGAGGTGTCATCTGTTAACATAGGGTCGACTGTTCATCCTTCTTCTGACTTCTGTTAGAACTTTACGAGACTTCGACTTCGCCCAGTTCCTACGCCTCTATATTCACCATTTGACCTTGAACCTTCCACCATCTTGTAGCCACTTCGTCGCTCTTCATGCCCATCCAAGAATCTCGGCCTACCACTTCTCCTCGCCACACCCCCACATCTTCACTTTCTGCTTTTTGAACCCTCTAGAGCATTTCTTAGCCCCTCAGCTTGTGCATATGATCATGGCTTGGTGACAGGAAGCCGGAGACATCGAGTTGCAGCGAGAGGAGGTGTGACAGAGGAGATCCAGCTATTATCGGAGATCCACCCGGTGGTTCTGCTCCTGGCCTTCTCGGACAATTGAGCCCAATTTCCTTTGCATTTTACGTAATATTTAATCCTTAGTTTTACTTTATGCATTTAATTTCTTTGATAATCATTAGGAGTAGGTTTAATCGGTAATTCCCCAAATTCCTGGAGCTCGAGCTCCAAGCCCGTTCATCTAATCCCTACAGTAATCGACTCTTTTCACCCCCTACTCATTACTGGATGTATTCTCAACTCGACGCACCCATTTTCCCCTTCTAATCAGCCTGAATCGAAGTTCGTCGAAGCTCCACTCTATCACATCATCGGGTCTGAACACTTTCATCCATCCACGAGGTCTTCGACCTCATCTTTTGGACCGAGGTGTTCGCCTCGAGTCGAGGTTCCTTCCTGTGCAGGTACAACATGAAGAAGCGGGTGTTTGAGCCCTCGTCGAAACCCAGTAGGATTCCTAGGCATAGGACCACCCAAGTCCTTATCAATAACCCGACAGCCCGAGCGGATCCCTCCTTTGATTGAGGAAAGATAGAACCACATATGGGCATCAGGGTGACATATCTGTATGTAATGGATTCAAAGATAGTTCTATCATCAAATTAAAAACTGAAAAGATAATCGACTGGAACTTTGCGACCTTCATTGTATTAAGTTGGTGAAACATGGGTTTGCTTTACGTATTGAATTGTGTGTGTGCAAAGTCATTGCACTTGCAAAAACGTGATCATAGTTCGTGAATCATTTTCCTCCTTCCTTTGTGAAGATGTCAGAATATTGGTATTCATACCCAGACTCAGTGGGTTAAGCTTAGACGACCATGTCCCAACCATCTTCGTCGCCATTTTCCTTTCAGAAGAACCCTCTCTTTGAGATGGATCATTTTTATCATAGTTCCCTTCCTTTTTACATGTTCCACTCCATGACCTCGCTTCTTTTTCGGTTGAAACCTTAAGTTATGAACATCTTGCAACCTCGAAATCAAATGGATATTATGTGGACATAATGAATCAAGTGAATTCTAGGATTGAAAGAAGTGTAACTGAACTTGAAAGAGAATCATGATTCCTGATTACCATACATAATTCATTTTTTGAACCATCTCCTACTCGGGATGGCTCTCTTCCTGAGTTCAACCACTTTTCCTTTGACCGTGCAGTTGATATCTAGAGTCAAGAAAATAAGACTCATGACCAGACCACGACTATAGGGAATGACTACTACTCAACTCAGGATTGCATAATGGAGTCATGGTATGATGAGTATGTTTATTACTCTCCAAGTCATTAGACAAATGCAGATGAAATAGCTCGAATTGACCATGGAGCTGATGCTTTAACTAACCAACTTGATAGTGTCATCTTGATGGTTAAAGAAATGATTAACAACCAAGTAGGAGTGAGGATACCACAAAGCGAACTCGAGGAACATCATGTGCAACATATTAAGACACATACACCACAGGCACCCGAGACCAGTGATGCTATCAAAAACATCAAAAAACTAAAAAATCGGAAAAATAAAAAATGGTCGACACTAAAATGGAAGCATTTTGTAAAAGCATGATCTTACAGCTTCCATTAATCAATGCCATAGAGTATGTGTCTTATCTTCAAAGATTTGTGAAGAGTTGATTACCACCTAAGAAGATCGGCAAGAAGCGATCAAGAATCGAATTTCATTAAATTACGATGCCCGGCTCAACGGTGATGACTAAAAAATGAAGAACCAAAAAGTCAAGCGGTTGACCAAGGTTAATTGTGTAATTGAGGACAATGAGTTTACTCATGTCTAGATAGATGATGGCTCCACCATAAACCTCCTCCCGAAGTCTGTCTTTGACCAACTCAAACTCGAATTGCTAAAGAAGACTAGAGTGATCGTTCAACTTTCAGATCGATACACAAAATGGTCGAGGAGAATTTTTCTATCCCCATAAACTTCTAATGTGTCAAACATAGAGTGGACTTTATTGTCCTGGACATTGAGCACCGAGGAGAGTTTATTGAGTCTCTGATTGTTTTGGGAAAGTTGTTCTTAGCCTATTCTAGTGCGATGATCGATTGTGAGACTCAAGACAAAAAAAAAATATAAACCAGGATCAAAATGATCAAATTCTCAAGGACACAACTAAACCTAAGAGAAATGAATAAGACACGAACAATCATGACTATGAGGAGACCACAAAGTCGAACACTTCACATGATCAAACCTCTCCTCAGGAACCACCGACTCGAGACATGATACTAGGAGGGACACTTAATAAGATGACTGCCGAGACAACTAATGTTACCACCGAGGTGAATGATCCTGACTTAGATACATTGAATTCACCAAATCTGTACACAGACATTTTAGACTTCCTTGATCACTATTGTGATCCGACACATAAGCCTACAAAGCCCAAACAAAATGAGAACACAATCGCATACCCAAGATATCTACTGACGTTGCAAGAGATAATCAGCAGACAACCTGATTCATCTGATGTAGAACCTATAGCTAGCACCTCACAAACTCAGTTCAAAGGGTTCACGATCTCTTAATGGGTTGCTAGTGGAGGAGAGAAGCATTCTGACCTTCCTCTTCTCCTTGCTTTAGGTTCTAGTAAATTGGCTAAGTATTTCACTAATGGCATGGATATTTCCGAGGATTCCTCTCTAGGTTACAGTAGACATCTTGGAATAATTAAGTATGGCCAGTTGAATGCCTCTTCACGAGAATATTCATCATGCGAGATCAAGTTGGTTAACCATGTGAATGAGCACATTTTGAGTGAGTAGTTGAAGAGCAAAAGTAGTTGGAGAACCTCCACCAAACAATACTATTCTTCTAAGGATGGCTCTGATGATGGCTGGGAATCTTCTTCTTTGTGTCTTTCATATAAATATTCCCTCCCAACTCACTTCCACAAGAAGGTTTGCTGAAAATCTCCTTGTATGTACATTCTCTCCCAATCCCATTGGTTCCCTTGTACATTTTCTATACTTAGGAAAAGGCCTATAATTACGTAAATGCCTAAGTATAGGGGGATCGATGCCCCCCCACCCCATGGATATTCATCATTCATCTTCTTTCCCGTATCCGCCTCATTTTTGCTCTCTTCTATTCTTAGTCTAACCAGAGCTTAAGTATAGGGGTTTCAGCCAACTTCTACTTGACTCTTTTCTTCTTTTGCACCCCTTTATACTTAGCATACGCTAAGTATAGGGGAGGTGAGTTGCATTCGTGTACATACTTTGTATTTCATTGTACTATATGGTATTGTATTTTTTGTATATTATACTAATTTAAGGGATATTTGTGGTAATTTTTGTAAAACTTGTAAAATTTTCAAAAACATGTACAATACGTAAAATACTTGTAAATATGCGTAATCCTTGGTGTAAAACTCAAAAAAATATGAAAAATTGAAAATAAAAAAGGCATCTCATGCATTTGTACTCCATTCAACATACATGCATTTTCATTTATGAAAAGTCATTAGGTTCTAAATCGAGTGAGCAAAAATTGAGAGTGGTATTGGCTTGGCCTTAATCCACTTAATTTTCAGAGGAACTTAACTAGGAAGTAGGATTTTAGAAGATTCAAGTCCTAGACTTAAATTTCTGAGTTATGTGTGATAGTGTTCAGACTTCAACTCTTAGTGTCTAACCTGATTGCCTCATTCTGAGTATGACTCTTGAACAGGGAATGAATATGTACTAACCTGTTTGCCTCATTCATATAGGAGACTTATCTACACTAGATAGGCTCCATATTCTCCCCTCTTTCTCTTTTTATTATACTATCAACACTTGAACTTAGAAGGCATTACCTCACTCCCTGAGGACGAGTTACTGGAAAACAAGACTGCATGGTAGTCTGGCAACTCGGATGGGAAGAGCTAACAACCTTCACACACATAGAGATAGTTGGTTCAATGTTCATGGAGGCTGCTTTGGGAGGGGGTTGATCTAAGATGAATTTTGAGTCGAACCTGTACAATGCCTAATTCTCACAGGAGTTCTACCAAACTATTAATCCAAAGGTCTGGTCGAACTCGATTTTCACCTTTTGTTCATGATCTTGGTATAGAACTTAATTTCATTTTACCTTTTCATTCTTTAATTGCTCGGGGACGAGCAAGGTTTAAGTATAGGGGGTTAATGAATTTGTGATTCATCACATTAATTAGTTGAAAACAAAGCTTCGTCTTGAATAATTAGATGCATTTGTATGTTTATATATCAAAATAAACATTCATGCACTTGTAAATAATTTGCATAAATTAGCATTTCATCCTGCATTGATATGTAGCTATAAATATTCACCTAACTTCACCCATTTTTAAATAAGTAATCTTGTAAATAACATGGAACTAATTTCATTGTGTAAATATCACTAATTCTAACCAATGAGAAATCCTAAAAATACTAACTTGTATATATGACAAATAACCCCAAACCCTAATTCCAGGACAAAAAGTCGTAAATGCTAATAGATTCCCCATGCAATGCCCTATTTCACTCTACTCACTTTTGATTAATATACATTCAGTTATCTATAAATCATGACCAAATTCAAAAGTATCTAGTTTATTTGTGAAAATTGGATTTTGGGGGTCGAAATGTAGATTGAGCATATTCTCCGATCATTGATTGAGTATTTCATGTACAAATTTGACTCTTTTTGATTTATTTCTTTTACATTCCTTTATTTTAACTCGTGATTTAACTAACCACATAAAAATAAGATTTCAAAAAAAATCAGAAAAGCAAAGAAAAAAGACTAATTTTTACTTGAACACATTAATCTATTTAATGTAAATAATTCACATCATTCAATTATTCCAACCTTTTCATAATTAATAAAAAATCCAAAAAATTACATTTATGTCTATTACATTATTTTACATCATGTTTGATTTTTTTTCATGCATTATTCATCGATAAAAGACCAACTAAAAATTATAAAACTAAAAAATGGTCGGCTACACAAATAAACTATCACCAAAAAGATTCATAACTTGCACAATTGAGTCCTTTACGAACATAATAGAAAGCATTTAGGGCAACATTTTTCATTTTGATCATTTATGCATTTGTGGTTGTTTACTATTTTTTGTTAGTTTTCTTTTATTTACTTGCATTGATCAACATGGTCAGCGTGCCACATGGCATCCACCCACTGGTCCACCTCACGTACCAGTCAAACTAGCCTATTATCCTTGGTCAACGCACTTCTACCTTAGCCACACTCGATTCCAACTATTGTATCAACCATATTCAGCAATGGTTGCCTCTCCCCCCTTTTCTTAGCTTTTGCACATTCACATCACGTGTTATCCTCCTCGGTTGTTGGATCAAGGAAAGATCCAAAGGTTGATATGTCTCCTTCAACCTCCCACTGACTCTCCCCCTCATTTCGATCACCGCATGCACCGGCACATTTTCTCCTCTATCTCCGACCAACCCTCAGCACCCATTACCCACCCTGATTCTCTATCCCAATCTCTATCATTTTCCTTCAATCAAAACCACCTAATCCTTCTATCTCCCCTAACTACCAGAACCCAATCCCCCTTCTCCTGAACAAATCCCCAATAGAACCTTATCGCACATCGTAGAGACCTAACTCACCATGACTTTATACCTTCGCGTGATCAAGACTCCCAAAGACTGACTTCGATAAGCCAACTCCACGCCCCCATCCCCTCCTTATCGTATGCAACCTCCATTATCCATTCCGACAGCCAACCACCCACTCTCTATCCCTATATCTTCGTTAGTTGTACTAATTTCAAACCCAAACAAGAACAAATCCCTTATCCCCTCATGCCTCCCCCAATTTCATCTTCTCCTTATAAAACTCAAGCCTCGATTTACTTGAAAAAATATCGACCATCTGTTTTCCTTGTACATCGATAAAGAGAGAGCTAGTAGAAGTTTCGTGGTGATAGCATGAACCTCCTCTAGCAAAGACCTCGTGATCGTTGTGATCCATAGGTGTGATCGTTGTGATCCATAGTTGTGATCATGTGTTGTTGCTACGAAGATCGAGCAGTAGAGCTACGAAGATTTCTACCACCTTTTGGAAGCGACGACCAGAGTTGAATATTTCTCCTCTCTCCTAGGAAACCTTCTCAAGGTATATCCCCCTTGTCCTACTTCTTATCCCCCATGTATTCTTTGTCTTGTTCTTCTCTTTATCTTTCCTCTTTTGATTTCTCTACCATTCCTCTGCTACTCCATCTTCTTCTTCATCTTTGATCCATCACCGTATCAACACAGTCATCACCTTCAAGACCCCCCACTTCCCATTCTTACCTCAGTGATCTCTCATCTCCATTTGCTCCTTCGCCTTCCTTACGCTTGCAATAGGAGTACCCCTATCCACTTTCCACCTCTTGCTACTAAATGCCTTGACCGAGTGAGAAGGCTCGAGTCCAGTCATTGCTTGCAAGCCCATGATCGAGCGTTACTCAATGCAACAAGAACACAATAAGCTTCATCCGGGCCCCTTGGACATGCATCGTCCAACATGAGACACAATCGACCATGTAAAGGCCAATTCGAGAAGGATCGGGGAGGCATCGCAAAGCCCTAAAAAGATTCTGTGGAACGAAGAAGAACATAGGAGGAGGAGGCACGTGCTATAGGCACCGTCGATCCTCAAATTCCTTCTCTTATCCAACGACCCTGAAGTGCTCCAACCCTAACGGCTCGAGCCTCGAGCGAAGCGAGAAGATCTTGCCTCGTGGAGGCCAAGACCATAACCGACAACAGAGCCCACTACCTCACGAGCAACATGCATGAGAGTGGGAGAAACTTCACATACGCTCCCACATCTCCTGCATATTGTGTGAAAGACCCCTCGTCTTCACATGAGCTCCCTCACATATGGTGGAGAGAAATTGCAAGCGCACCCTCCTGCTTCTAGACAACCGCACATACTCCCACCCTTATTTAATTCTCACGCATTTCATAACCTTGTTTCCTTGCATAAAATATTTGTAAAATTGATGCATCAAATATGTTTGAATTAATTACATCTTTTATTTTAACACACATAAAACTTTGCAAAAAGTCAAAACCATAAAAATACCTCTTTTAAAACATAAACCTTAGATTATTTGGAAATTGACTCTAGACCCTCATATTACCTCCCTGAGTTTGACCTTGGAACTTGCCCAAGTAAAATAAATAACGGATATGTTGAAGATTAAATTTGATATTAATTTTTGGTCTAGTAATTTTTTTTATATGCTCTTTATCACATGTTACAACCTACTTATTTCATATAATTAAGAGTGGTGGGGAGCACGTCTTCACACGTGCACTACGTGCAGACTCCAGATCAAGGACCACAGAAACAGACTCTAGTACAGATGGTGATGTACTAGCAAGAGAATCCATACTATTCAGAGCAAAAGTTACCAACTCCATCTTACATTCAGGAGGTGAATGTCATTTGGAGCAGACAGGAGAGCAGTCGGACCCGTCCACCAGGACCATCTTAGTTGGGTTCTTAGGCCACTACTAGGCCATTTCACCAGCCTCATGGGGGTAGATAGTTCCAGCACCATCCACATTAGCCTTTTTATCAGACTCCACCACACTTTCAGACTTGGATACATGGATTTCTGCAGGCATATCCTACATATTCCCATCATCCATACCATCGGCAACATCCTGTGTAGTATCAATATTCTCCTCATCCTCAAAACTAGTATCCTTACATTCTGTACATCATGGGTACCAACAGCAGCATCATACACATTTCCACCCTCAACGACCCCTAGTTGTTGAGCAACTAGAGGCGCCTTCGGTAAACCCAACACTTGATTACTTATCCCATCTGATGAAGAACATGAATGAGATCAACCAGAGGCTAGATATCTTGACAACCACAAAGACTACCACCCATCTTAGGTCGAAGCCAATCCCAACAACTTCCGTTGGAATAAGGAGCCGGTAGATTGTCAAGATCCTTCTCTCATTGAGACAAGTATGACTTGTGATTTTTCATGTTAATCTAATGTCGTTACTCTCAGGATTATAGGAGCTTGCAGACACCAACACCATTGGAATTGGGGAATAAAGCCACTAATCAAACTTCATATTATTTTCTTCTTCCACAGAGCCAGGATCGAGTGTTGCAGACAAAGGAGAAATATCGTCATCAGAAAAACATCAAAAAATGAAGAAAATCCAATAGCTTTGAAATACAATAATGGGGGATGCAAAGCCGAGTCAACAGTTAAGGAGATCACACATGTTGCAGATCCATCTTCTTCAGCAGTAGACAGAGCATCCTACCATTTTTCTTTTCCTTCTTTTGTTATGGATGACATTGTACAATCTGAGTTGGGTTGTCCTTATGTACGTGATGATCCTGATATGATAAAAATATTGATTCAATTTCTATTCCAATTCCCGATGCATTGAATAAAAGCAAGTTTATCAAAAAAATAAAAAAACATTTTCTAATCCAAGAGAGGTAGAGATTCTACATAACATCTTCCTTGAGATGCCACTCTTGAAGACCATGTAGTAATTTCCATCTGTGAAGAAAGGAATGAAAGATGTATGTACATCAAAGTATCAACCAAAGCAGAAAAGACACAAGAGAATGAGAAGCACATTCTGGCCATTGTCATTGCGAATGCCATCAGTGACCTCTCAAGGAAAAAGAAAGACAAGGGAGCACCTCTTTGCATATGTGAGATTTTTGACCAAGAGTTTGATTGTACTCTTCTCAATAGTAGATCCTCTATCAATCTCATGCCAACCTCGCTATTCAAAGAGTTTAGGTTAGAGCTGCTCAAATCAAGCATGATTATCCTTTAGTTTACTTATCGATCGATTAAACGCTCAAGGGGTGTTTTAGAGGACGATATCGTAACAGTGCAAGGAATGCAATTCCAAATGGACTTCATTGTCCTGGACATGGATACCTCTACACCGTTACTCCATACCCCGATCATACTTGGATGGTTGTTCCTTCGAACAGCCGAAGCGGTAATTGATTATGGTACTATAAAGATAACCTTTAACTCCAACAGTGATAAGGTTACAATAGAGACGATCACAGATCCAAAGTCAGCAGAGTTGTATCAAGTAAGAGAAAGCATGTTATTGTTGAGATAGAGGACTTTGATATTTTAGTAGAGATCAAAGACCATGTTGTATCTTTGGATTGGATTGAGATCCAGGAATTCCTCTCCAAAGAGGAAGGCCTGGAAGGCACAATCAAGTTTTGTTTTTTTGTTGATGATGAGTTGTATGCTGATGAGCTGAGTGAGTTATTTAATGATCCATCTTGAGCTGAAAAAGAAGGATTCATTACATATTTATTTGAGCTGAGAGTAACCACAGTGGACAACACACAATTGATAGTTCAAACACCAACCACCAATACAATTTCAAAGGTTAGTACATACCATATGCATACCCCACCAGAATTCAAATCATTACCATCAACTCTTAAGTATGCCTTCCTTGTTGATGAGCCACACATGTTTCCAGTCATCATCAGTTCGCAGACTGATGATTAAGAATCTTGCTTGCTAGAGGTTCTAGAAGAAACAACAAGGTAATAAGGTGGAAGATTTTAGATCTCAATGGGATAAATCTAGCACTGTGCTTGCATCATATCTACTCAGAGGATGACGACAAACCGTCTTATGAGTTTCGTCATCGTCTAAATCCTAGTCTCTGGGAAGTTGTCATGAAAGAGATAATTAAATGATGGGAAGCTAACTTTATTTACCCCATCTCTGATTCAAAATGAGTTAGTCCATTGCATGTGGCTCTGAAGAAATCCAGAATTACAATCGTAACGAATGATAAGGGAGAGGAGATTCAAACCCAAGTACCTACATCTTGGTGTATATGTGTAGATTACCAACGCTTGAACTCAATGACCAAGAAATATCATTTTCTGTTGTCTTTTATTGATCAGATCGTTGAAAGAGTGACAGGGAAAGAGTTCCTTTGTTCCTTGTATGGGTACTCCAAGTACAACCAGGTAGCGATCGCCCCTGAAGATCAAGAGAAGACTACTTTTACTTACACGTTTGGTACCTACACCTTTAGACCAATGTCCTTTAGATTGTGTAATGCCATCTCTACATTCTAGAGTTGTATGTTAATTGTTTTCTCTGACATGGTGTATAGTTTTCTTTATCTCTTCATGGATAACTTCTCAGTCTATGGAGATAGATTTGATTCATGTCTTGCTTATTTGTACCGAGTACTTCATGGTTGTTATGAAGTGAATTTGGTGCTCTCGTGGGAGAAGAGTCGCTTTATGGTGATAATGGATAGTGTTGGGCCATGTCATCTTCAAGTAAAGCATGGAGGTTGACCCAGCTAAGGTGGATGTGATTGAAAAGCTAGATTCACCAATAACACTCAAGCAGCTAAGGTCTTTTCTGTTGCATGTGGGATTTTACATACGATTCATTAAGGACTTCAACAACATTACCCAGCCTTTGACTGAACTTCTAGGCATGGAGAGTAAGTTTGTTGTAAATTATAATGTTCTCTAAGCTTTTAATCAACCGAAAGAATTGGTTACTCAAGCACTTGTTCTACAACCATCAGATTGGTCTCTCCCATTCGAGATCGTGGCGGACACTTCTGATTTTTCTATTATGGTTGCACTGGGACAAGGGAATGATGGATTATCATTTACTATTCACTATGCTAGCAGAACATTAGATGAGGCCCAGAAGAACTACATATTGACAAATAAAAAGATGCTAGCACTTGTGTTTATTTTGGAGAAGGTCAGATTGCACCTACTTGGATGTAGAGTTATTGGTATTGCTGACTACTCTTTAATAGGGTACTTACAACATGCAAAGGATGCCAAACCCCATCTTCTTTGTTGTATCCTTCTAATCCAGTCATTTGATTTGGAGATAAGAGATAAACCTGGAGTCAAGAATGTTGTGGTAGATTGCCTTTCCATAATTTCATATGTAGATACTCTTACGAGACTGTATTTCCTATTACAGAGACTTTTCCAGATGAGGAGATTCTTTCTATCATTTGACTCCCATGGTATGCTGATATTGTGAACTTTCTTATCTCCAAAAAGGTTTCACAAGATTGGATGAAGCTAAAAATGGACAGGTTTAAATCTATGATAAATTTTAACAAATTGGGAGATTCGTACCTATTTTGTGAGCATGTGGATTGCATCTGAAGGAGGTGAATTCCTCAGGAGGAGTACACAAGTACCCTTGATAATTGTCACAAATAAGAACCAAGTGGACACCATTCTGGGAAGTGGTTGGCAGCAAAAGTATTTCAGTACGGCCTTTGGTGGCCTACTTTATTCAAGGATGCTACAGCGTATGTAAAGGGTTGTACCCACTATCAAAAAATAAGAGGAACCATTGGTTCCAAAGATACAATACCTCTTATGTACGTTCACATATCATATGTTTTTACCTCATGGAGCATTGACTTCATGGAACCATTTCCTAATAATCAGGGATTTGAGTACATCCTACTTGTTGTTGCTTATGTTAGTCGTAGGGTGGAGGCTATTCTTGCTCGAACCGTTGATAGTCATCATTTATCGCTTTCTGAAGGACAACATTATCTCGTGGCTTGGTATTCCAAATATTCTATTTTAAAAGGGTGAAGCCACGTTGTCAACAGAGAAGTCAAGAAGCTTGTTAAGGAATATGACATTGAGCATGGTTTTGCATCTCCTTACCACCCACATACTAATAGCTTGGATGTGATTTCTAATAGGAAGATAAAGACGATTCTACAGAAACATGTTCATCCATATAGGAAGAAATGGTATCAGTTACTTGACTTAAAAGGCTTATAAATCTCCTTTGGATATGTCTCCTTATCATTTGGTGCATGGAAAGCCTTGCCACTTGGTAGTGGAACTCATTCAGAAATCTTTGTGCGCAGTTGGTGTATGCAACTTGGATTCTGAGAGAGCATTCAAGAATATAAAAGGTAGATCTGACCAGATTACTGGAATTCATAGAGTATGTATATGACGACTGCTTGATGTATAAGGAGAAAGTCAAGATATGGCACGCTAAGTATATTAGGAGAAAGACTTTCGAGCCTAATCAGAAGGTGTGGTTATTTGATGCAAAGTTGAAGTTATTTCCATGCAAGCTAAAGAGCAAATGGTCAGGGATGTTTATTGTGAGATTTGTTTGTGACAACAGTAGCATTGTCATTTCAGGGTTGTCATCTAGCGCACAACCTTTTGTGGTCTACAGGAAGTTTTTGAAACTATATTTAGAGCATGATATATTCCAGTCCATTGTTGATTCTATCCATGTGGTATCAAACAATGATCCTTCGAGTCATTTTGTGTCTGATACATGAGCTAATTTTTACCTTGTATATTCCTTATGTTTTATTCATTCTATCTCTCATTATTGATCATTCACTTTTTTTCCGTGGGTATGTGTGTTGTACTTAGGATGACTAGATCCTAAGTATGGGAGAGGTTAATCACCCGAGTTGTTCCATATTCGTTCTATTTCATTGCTCCAATTGTTGTTTATACTTAGGGTGACCTTACCCTAAGTATAGGGGGAGTGATGTCGTTCATTTCACTTTGTTTATTTTGTTTTAGTTTCTTGTGTTCTCTCATTTGTACCTCAACTTGTTGATATTCTTCTTTATACTTAGGGATCATTTACCCTAAGTATATGGGGGTAAGCCAAGTCAAGTTTGTACATTCTTTTCCTCGATCATCCCTATTTGTACATTCTTCTATACTTAGGATTATTTGATCCTGAATATAGGGGGGATGATGGATTTCTATTCATTTTGTTCATTCTTTCAGTCAATATAGTATACCTAATACGAGTTATGTCTTCCTTGTCGCTTCTTGGTCATTATGAGAACATAGTCTGTGCTAAGTATTGGGGATGTTGTATATATTTTATATATATTTAAAAGCCATAACTCATACTTTATTGTAGTTTTATAATATGGCTCAAAAAAATTTGGGTTTCAAAAAATCAAAACAACATTATATATATATATATATATATATATGTTTTGCAAAATTATTTGTAAAATGATTTGCAAACTATTTAAAAAAACCTTTGTAAAAATGTTTTGTAGAAAATGTATAAAATTATTTTATAGAATTGTTGTTAAATGTTTTATAAATTATTCTCTAAAAATTATTATTTTGTAAAATGTTTGTAAAATGTTTGAAAAGAAAATGTTTTGAAATTTTGATTTGTAAAATATTTGCAAAATAGTTTGTAAAAAGGTTTTGTAAAAATTTTGTTAAATGGCTTGTAAAAGATTTTGAAAAGAATTTGTAAAAAGTTTTATCAAAGTTTTGTAAAAAACTTTAGAAATTTTTATAAAATGTTTTGTACAGTTTTTGTAATATTATTTGTAATTATTTTTTTGCAAACTCTTTTGTAAAATTATTTTCTAATTATGCTTTGAAATGTGTTGTAAAATTTGTCTATAAATTGTTTTATAAAATGTGTATATAAAACTTGTTGTAAAATCCATCTACTATAAATATTGTAAATTTTGTAAATAAAATTCTTTTATAAAAGCATTAACTACTTAAATATTGTGAATAAAATCTTTTTGTAAAATTTGTATATAAAACTTGTAAATTAAACTCTTTTGCGAATAAAATTTTGTACAAAACTTGTATAATTCTTGCGTACAGTTGTATGTAAAAATCCATTGTGAATATGTACATAATCCTTGTAAATACATGTGAATGCATTCAATCCACTAACTCTTTCAAAAATACCAAAAAAATTAAAAGTTTAAAATCCATAAAAATTTGCAAACTCTTGAGAAAACCACATACTTAACTAAAAAGTTATTGCATTTGCATTTTTTAGAATGATTTTGACAATTGAACTAGTCTGGAATAAAATCTGAAGAATGGAGCTTGGTTAAGACATCGATTCACTTAATTCCACTTGAACCTTATAGGAAATGGAATTGATACTTCTCGTGTAGATGTGATTAAATTCTTGAGTCCATAAGACTATGTTCACATGTCATCTTGATTGGTCTAAGTCGATGTTTCATGACATACACATGACCCTTTTATACAATGGCCTATCTTGGACAAGCACTTTACATGTAGATCAACTCATGTGGAGTAATAAAGGGCATAAGCCTCTAAGTTTGGAAAGAATGTAGTTGTATCATCCTTGATGAAGTATTTGTAGTCTCCATAAAGGTAAGTACACCCAACCTCGTCTAGCGATGCCAACGTTTAAAGACAAAAGTTGTGAGTTGAAATAAAACTTTGAATAAGGGATGGTCTACTAGCTCAAGAAGAAAAACTCCTTACATAAATACAGGAATTCTGCATGTATGAAAAAAGTATGAAATAAAGTCTCCAAAAAAGTTAGACAGGTAAAAAGCAAATAAAAAATCATTCCCGTCGGTTGAAAGTAGTAATAAGCAAGCTATATGTTTCAAAGTCAAAGTTTGCAAGGAAGCCTACAGCTGGAGACTTGTCTACACTGACGAAGCTCCAAAGTATGTGTGGCTACATTGGCCACAATCCATTCTCTTCTTTACCCCCTCTACTTGAATCCAATTGAACTTGAACTAGGAAGGAAATACATCGCTCCTCGAGGAAAGAGTAGCTAGACCGTGGAATTAAGGTAACCTTTTTAGAGAAGTCGATTTCTTCACCACTTTTAGATGTGGAGAGATACCATTCTACACTCATTGTACAAGTAAGATTCATAGTCAGAAGATTATGCGTGTGATGGACTTGTTCTTACCTGATTGTTGAGGTGAATTGAACAGAGAATTGTGGATTGAGGGTTGTCGAGTGATGACTTGCCTTGTGATTCAGGTTAAGTAATATCAAGGGTCGTTGCGACCCGAATCACTAAGCGTAATCAACAAGAAGAAATAAACCACTCAGAAATAAGATCAAACAATCACAAAATGTAAGCGGTTCGCTATTTATTTTACCTGGTATAGCAACCAGTGTCAAACACAAGGAGCACGAGAAACCTATGAAGTAAAATCTACAAAATAAAACATATTTTTGGTGGTTTTCAATTTTGCAAAAAAAATTAGGTTTTCAATGGAGAAATAAAATCAACAAATAAGAAAACAAGGTAACACCGCAATCTTTTTGTATTTTTAATTAAGACTAAAAATTCTTAGAAAATTAAGATAAAAAATTTTTGAGTTTTAAACGTTTTGAAATGTTTTTGGTAATTTTCTAGGGATTTTCTGATGTTTTTGTAATTTTATAAATCTCAAATAATGACTAAAAATGTAAACAATGCACAACCAGGATTAGATTGCAAGTTAAATATAACTAAAATGCAATAAAATCCTAGCTACCACTTTTATGAGAAAATACAATTAAAAATCTACAAACAAGAACTAAAATGAGAATTTTTGGATTTTTCTTGAATTTTATATGATTTATATAAGATTTCAGGTGTTTTGCTCTTTTTAGGGCTTTTATAAGGAATTTTCAAACAAAATTGCAACAGTAGATAAAACACACTAAAAGGGTTTTTTGAAATTTTTGAGACAATTTTCTAATTTTTATGGATTTTTATAGATAGACAAGACACTTTGTAGGTTTTTGAATTTTAAAAAAATAATAAATGCAAACAAATTAACCCACAAAAATTACACTAAATACTGCACGTCTACAGGAGTTGGTGGTAATTTTTAGATAATTTTTAGGATTAATTTTCTCATTATTAAGTTAAATAAAAGACAAGCAGTTTTTAGTGACCTTTATGCAATTAGAAAAAAGTTTGGGGCCTAACAATAACATAGGTGAAAAGTACAGGTTGCGAAATTGCAAAAAGTCCGAACAATCACACGCACAACATGTGATCCAGCCTCGTATGTGTATAAGTACAAATATCAAAAACATGTCATTCCATTCATAACATCTAAAAAATGCAAGACATACAGTGCAAATAACCCAAAAGCATGTGGAAATGCACGTGAGTTCAAATAGACCGGACTAAAATGCAAATATCAGAAACTATAAGGGTCTAACTGCAAATTATCTAAAGGAAATTTAACTATGATAAATATTTACAAGACTAGATAAGAAATGCAAAATATAAAGGGGCCTATGTTAAATTTACCCCTTATTAAGGCATTATCCAACGGACGAGGGCGCTTCACTTATGAACGGACGGTCAGGATTGGGCAATACCCATTCAATGATGGATGGCTTTGGATGAGATCCTCAGATGGATACAAAGATCCGGGCTCTCTTTAGCTTTGATGATGGAGATTAGAACTAGAGGGGGCCTGGATCCAACGGTTGAGGGATCGCCTGGAACAACCCACGAAGAACTCGCCTCCGACGAGTTTTGATCGGCCAATACGCACGGCAGAAGCATCCTCCGAGGCTGCTCGGATGAGCGAATGAGGACTGAGGTCTATCCGTAGTGGCTGAGATGCTCAGGAAGGGGCCCAGACCACTGAGAGAGTCTTGGATATGTGTGGCAACCTGGAGCATCAAGAATGGATGCAGACTCAAGATATCCTCCGAACAGGAGGTCCTTAGGCTCTAGACCTACATGGGAACACACTTGCTCAGAAATAGAGCTTCAGCGAGGGGTTAGGGCACAGATTTCATCGGAAATAGGGGGAGGGGTGGATGGGTCAGGTCTCCGATGGGTGAAGGATTCGACCTGATGCTTGACTCCAACCCGATGGTTGGAATTGAGGGATAGGTTGCGGAGCATAACGTAGTGGTGGGTGAGCGTCGTTTGGTGGTGTGCGAGTGTCAGAGCAAGGCAGCAAAAGGAGGTTGATGTGATCGTCAGAATAAAGTGTGAATGCGAGTAGATGGACTGAAAGAACGGGAAATAGAGCTAAGTGGTATACCTAAGAATGAAGGAGGACGCTTGGGCTGGTGGACGGAGTCCACGGTGGTGATGGCCTCAATGGGCAGCGTGACCAGAGGCTGGAAGCTCTTCATGACAGAGCTGGACAGTGTGTCGCAGGACCTGCGGGTGCAATGCTCCAAAGGGTACCCACACCCTGTCCCTCTCTCGACTGTCACTCTGAAAAAGGGAAGGCTGGCGTAAGGTGGTGGAGTAGTCGGAGGTGGTGGAAAAGGAGGGGTGAGAGGTGGTTTTATAGGTGTGTCAGGTCTGAAAAGAGAAGGGAGAAAACCCGTGAACCCAGGCGTGGATCAGGTGGATGAAGGTCTGGCATGTATTAGGTGTCCGTGCCCGATAATCAGAGCACTTAATTGAAGGCAAACTCAATCGGATCGAGTAAGGAAAATTCGTCGAAGTGGAGCAAAACTGATTTGGCGAGGAAGAAAGGAAGGGGGGACCAGTTGACCGAGGTCAACAATGCTGGTGTGGACCAATCAGAAGCGGGCGAGAATGCGGACAAAATAGGCTGGAGGACAAAATAAGGAGAAAAATAAAGATAATTAAATTAAAAATAATAAATGAATTTAAATTAAAAAGTGTATAAAATAAAAAATGATTATTATTTTTCAATGTATTTTTCTGTGATTGTTAATTATTTTTTGTGAAAAAATTAAAATATATACAATATATAGTATTATATACATGTATAATATACCTATGTAGTATGTACACGTATTTTTATTTTATTATTTTTACATAATTACCTTTATTTGATATTTTATTTACTTACAACATAATTTTAGGAGTATAAAATAATTTTTATTTTATTTTTATAAATTATTTAAGGGTATATATCAAATAGTGAATGAAATATATACAAGTGTATTTTGTACAATGAATTGAGGATTTTATTTTTATTTTATTTTTCTGATTTTATTTTATTTTTATATTAGTTCTAGGATTATATACAAGGGTGTAAAAGAATAATTTAATTTTATTTTGTCAAAAATAATTATAAATAATATGTACAAATATAGGTAAAATATGTAATAAATAGTGAGCCCTATATCTCTCTACTTATTTTATTTTGCGACCAGGTCAAGGCTTGACCTTCTATGTATTTATTCTAAATACCTCATTCCTTTTTCTTTTCCTTTATTCTTTTATTTATCCAAAACTTGATAATTATGCAATATTAACACAATCATGCATATTGCTAGGTTATTATATTTACAGGTATTTACATAATGTTTTTCCAAGAATAAGAGTTAAAATAAAAGAATAAAGAGTGAGAATCAGGGATTCATCACCCCTCTATACTTTACCTTTGCCAGTCCCTTAGCAAACACTTATTTGAAAAAGAAGTGAAGCATAAAAAGTAATGAAAACGAAAAAGAATCAACGTTGATTATTAAACTTATCTTCATTAAATTGAAGTATGGAGCTCAGTCAGACCTTTGGACTATTAGTTTATCAGAACCTTATTGGGAAATAGGTTTCAGACTCAACAGCCTCTAAGTTCCACAATGTTATGGTCAAGACTCCTCAATAAAGCAGATCATAACAAGTCTACATACGCAAACTCTAATGACTATGCATCTTTCCTTATACGGTGTAAGTGATATGTAGCTCCACCTCAGAAATGACAACGAAATAGCCTCCCTCAACAAGGTAGCTCTAATTCCCTAGTCTAGCATCTCTTTCCTCGAGGAGCGAGGTATTCCCTTCTAAGTTCAAGTTCAACCAGCTCAAGAAGAGGGGAAAGAAGAGAATGGATCATGACCAGTGTAGTCATGTATCCATGGGAGCCTAACCAGTGAGCTAAGTCTCCGCTGAAAGCTTCATGAGATGAGAAGGTAGAATGCATAAGCTTTGCTTATTCACTATATACACTCTGGCAGGCATTTTATTTTCAATCAGGCATGTCCACTTTTTTGGAGTTTTTCAAATTTTTGCACATTTTTTATGTGCATATGTACAACATATCTACATGGTGCACATATACATAAGAAGTTTTTCTTCTTGAGCCATTAGACTATCCCTCTTTTGAAGCATTATTGCAACCCACAGACTCATGTCTTTAGACCTCAATGCTACTAGACCAGGTTGAGATGCACATCCCTCCCTAAAGTAAGACGAGAGGTTCCACCTAGAAGCACTACCCTCGTATGCTAGCCCAAGCCAAAGAATTCTGCCTCCTCATCACCTCATCCGTGTTGAGTTGTGTGTAAGGTGTTGGTCCAAGTAAAGCCATTGTCTCTGAGAGTCATGTGTGCGTTGTTAAGTGTTCAACTTAGGCTCATCAAGATGACATGTGAACATAGCCTAGTGGACTCAAAGAATTAAGTCGCAAAGGGACCTAAAAAGTCTTAACCCCAAATCCTATAGGTTCCTCTGAAGTTAGGTGGATTAAGATTTTAACCAAGCTCTATTTTCTAATTTAATTCCAGACTAGTTTAAATGTCAACTATGATTCAGAAGAATATACAAAAAATATGTACAAAACTCTTTTTGTGAAATTTTCAAAATATGCAAAATTTTATGAAAATTGTTTGAATGCATGGAAGAAGGGCAAGTTTTTGCAAAATATTTACAAACCTTTACAAACAGTTTTTTGCAAAGTTTTTTCCCAAACATTTTTCAAAAATGTTATACTATATACATAATTTTGATGCAAAAATATTTACAAAAGTTTTACACATGAAACATTTTTATAAACATTTGTACAAAAATAATTTTTACAAAAAAAAACTATCTACAAACATGTATGTATAAGAAAGAATTTTATATGCAAGAAAAATTTTAAAAGTTTTGTGATTTTTAATTTATGATCTTTAGCCATTTTATCTATTAATACACTCACACGAAGTACGAGTTATGGCTAAAGTATATATACAATATATACGACACCATTCTATACTTAGCTCGAACGATGTCCTCAGAGTGATCAAAGAGCGGTGAAAGGAAGACATAACTCATGATGAGTATTTGGGAAGTGAAAAGAATGCTATAATACAACGACGGATAAAAGAATGTAATGAATGGAATTCAGCGATCCCCCTATACTTAGGATCAAGTATCCTACGTATAGAAGTCTGTACACAAGGAGAAAACCGAGGGTTATAATGTATAGGGTCTACCTCCCCTATACTTAGGGTAAAATATCCCTAAGTATAGGCAACAAAATAGAGATAAAAAGAATCAAATAGATAATCACAAGTCTGACACCTCGCCTATACTTAGGGTAAAGTACACCCTATGTATAGCATAATCGGGAGATGAAGATGGGGTGTTAGACAAAAGAATGTGTGATATAGACAACTGGATCTATACAGCTACGGAGGAGAAGTGATAATCAGGCATGAGATGCGAATGATGTGAGTCAAAGACCACATCTCATGCAAAATGAATAGGGGCAACGTCAACGATTAGCGGATCATGATTAAGATATGTCTTTAGACATTGACCGTTAACTCAAAAGGTGGAATCAAATGACAACTCAGATATGTCGATGCTTCTGTTGGCATGCACCTTTCGAACCAAGTATGGTCCCTTCGATTTGCTCTGCAACTTCCCTGGGAATAATCTCAACTTAGCATCAAATAGACATACTCTCTGGTTTAGCTCAAACTGTTTATGGATGATATGAGAATCATGCCATATCTTCGCTCTCTCCTTATATTGTAGGCTACTCGAAAAGGTTGTCTCTAAGCTCCTCTAGGGCTGCCAACTCTGCTTTCCTCCGATCTCCTATACTCTTGGGATCCAATAATAGCTCTGTGACTGCCCATAGTGACTTATGCTTGATCTCCACAGGTAAATGGCATGGCTTGCCATAAATGAGACGAAAGGGAGATGTACCCAAAGGTGTCTTGAAGGACGTCTGATATGCCCACAAGAACAAGTCCAAAAGCTGTGACTAATCCTTTCGGTATGGGCGGACAACCTTCTGTAATATCGTCTTGATCTCCCTATTTGATACTTCAGCAATACCATTGGTCTAAGGGTGATATGGAGTGGCAACACGATGGTCAATGTTGAACTCGTTAGCAAGGGCCTTTACCTTGTCGTTGATAAAGTGAGTTCCCCCGTATGATATCAACACTCTAGGAACCTCGAACAGTAAAAAGATATTCTTCCTTAGAAATCTGCAAATAGACTTAGCATTTGTGGTTCGGGTGGGGAGGCCTCAACCCAACGGCTCACATAATCTACAGCAAGCAGAATGTACTTGAATCCCTGACTCTTAGGGAATGGACCCATGAAATTGATGCCCCATGCATCAAAAACCTCACAGAAGTGAATGGGCTACATCGGCATCATATCACGCTGTCCACACGTGCCCATCCTCTGACAGTCAGTACACCTCTTCACGAACTCATCAGAATCCTTGAAGAGGGTAGGCCACCATAGGCCGTATTGGAGCACTTACTATGATGTCCTCCTACCTCAAGCTTGTGGCAGTATGTGAGGACGTTGTGGTGCTCCTCCTGAGGAATGCACCGACTCTAGACGTTATCCCCTCCTTCATGATAAAGGATGGGATCCTCCCAATGGTATGACTTGGCCTTCGCAAGGAAAGTCTCAAGTCGCTTCCTGGTCCAACCTTGTGGAACTTTCTTGGTGATAAGTTAGTTCAGAATATTAGCGTAACATGGGAGCGAGGCGATATCAAGGATCGCCTCGTCTGGGAAGGTCTCTGTAATAGGTGTCATCTGCTTTGAATCCTCAAGGTTCTCTAATCGGGAGAGGTGATCCACCACTACATTCTTGACTCCAGGCTTATCCTTAATCTCAATATCAAATTCCTGGAGTAGAAGGATCCATCTGGTCAATCTGGCTCTGGCATCCTTCTTTGCCATTAGGTACCGAATGGCGGTGTGATTTATAAAAATTGTCACTTGGGATCCAAGAATATAAGATCTGAATTTGTCCAAAGCAAAGACTACTGCTAGAATCTCCTTCTCTGTAACAGTGTAATTTCGTTGAGTGGCATCCAAAGTACGACTAGCATAGTGAATGGCATACGGCAATCCGTCCCTCCTCTGTCCTAACATAGCCCCTATAGCAAAATCAGAAGCATTCGTCATGATCTCGAATGGGAGAGACCAATCGGGTGGCTGAAGGACTGGAGCCTCAACAACTAATCCTTGAGAGTTCGAATGACGCTAAACACTTATCATCTACAATGAACTCGGTGTCTTTTGTCAGCAGATCAGTAAGCGGTCGGGCAATACGACTGAAATCCTAAATGAATCATCAGTAGAAATCAGCATGCCCCAGGAAAGACTGCAACTGCCGCAAGTTGGACGGTGGATTGAGTTTCCTGATGATATCCACCTTGGCCGGATCAACCTCCATACCCTTGTTGGAGATGATATGGCCACTAACCGTCCCCTGAGTCACCATGAAGTGACTCTTCTCCCAAGATAATACAAGATGGACCTTGATACAGCGCTGGAGTACACGGTCTAGGAAATCAAGACAAGCATCGAACCTGTCGCCGTAGACCGAGAAGTCATCCATGAGGACCTCTAAACGGTCACCCACCAATTCTGAAAAGATGGACAACATGCACCTTTGGAATGTAGCCGGGGCATTACATAAACCAAAGGGCATTCTTCTGAAAGCATATATCCCAAACAGATAGGTAAATGTCATTTTCTCTTGGTCTTCGGGCGCTATGGCCACCTTGTTATAATCGGAGTAGCCGTCAAGAAAACAATAGTGACTATTACCAACTAGCCTCTCGACATCTGATCAATGAATGGCAGTGCGAAATGATCCTTCTTGGTGGCCTGATTCAATCATCTGTAGACCACACAAACCCTCTAAGAAGTGGGTACCCGGGTAGCTATCTCCTCTCCAGACTCACTCACAACTGTAGTGATACCTGTCTTCTTGGGTACCACATGTAATAGACTAACCCACTTGGAGTCGAAGATGGGCAGATAAAATCGACGCTCCACCATTTTGATACCTTCTTCATGACCACATCTCAAAGATTCGGGTTCAGCCGTCGTTGGAACTAACGTGATGGCTTGGCGTCCTCTTCGAGATAAATATGGTGGGAGCACAGGGTCGGACTTATCCCCTTGGAGATCATCTATGCTCCATCCAATCACCATGTGGTTTCTTTCAAGAACCTCCATCAAACAAGATTCTTGCTCTCCAGTCGAATTCGCTGAGATAATGACTGGGTACATCTCTGGCTCACCCGCAAGGAATCTGTAATTCATCGACTGCGGCAAGGTCTTCAACTCCGGACAACTAGGAGCTGGCAAATCTAGCTTCTAAAATGTCTGAGTGAATGCTACCAGATCTGCATGGGAGAACTCTCGATGTGCATGAAAATCTGGCGAAGAAGGCCCTGCTGGTATCTCTGTAATCTGTGTTGGCTCATTCTCCACCCTAGTTGTAAGCTTTGTGGGAATCAGACATGGCAAATAATCATCAAACTCATCCCAATCAATATCTAAGTTCAAGGGATCTGAATCAGAAGAACATGGAATATATTTTGCCTCGCTATCCTGCCCACGATCGCCATCCTCAAATGTGTCCTCTACAAAGAGTGTGTTATCCGAACTCTCATCTACAGGAATCTGTGAATTTGCAGTGTCTAAAGGTGCAACAAGAGCTCATGATACGGGATCAGACCAAACTGCTTCATCGTCTATAATCACAAAGTCGCACTCCTGGTGGACGTCTCGCTCTGTCATCTGCTCTGTATTGCTCGACTGCTCGGAGCAGGCTCAATCTCTCGCTCTGGTCTCCTCGATCATCTCTATTTGTATACTCTCACCCTCGATGCGAAAGTATACCTTCCCACTATCATGGTCGGACACCGCCTTGGTTGTGGCCAAGAATGGGCACCCTAGAATGATGGGGGTATATGTCACAAACTCAGGATCTCCATATCTAATACAACAAAGTCCACGGGGAATTTCAGGCCCTGAATTGTGATGACCACGACCTTCAACAACCCCTTCAGCCTCTTGACAGATATATCGGCAAATAGAAGGACTAACTTGCTCTATCGAAGAGGGTGAAACTCGAATCGATCGAGTAAAGTTGTTGATGAATCTGTATTTCATCATCTTTATTCATTTATTTTAGCTTAAAATCCCTTACAAAACACATGTATATAATACTAACTCCATATTCTTACTAACTTGCATCTGTGTGTAAATATTGTCCACTTATTACCATTTTAACCTATATAAATAAAGAAAGAAAGAAAGGAAAAATAAAGAAAAGAAAAAAAGAAGACTGTATATATGTAATAGATACAGGCTGACCCGAACCCCGAGAGAAGGTAAAGACTTTGCCTGATCGACCAAGAATAATGTAGGGGGAGATAGGGTCCTTAATAAGAAAATCCAAAAAATGTGCATTGTGTATATTTGTATACTTACACTATTTTATTTGTACATAAATTGACCTCAAACAAAATAATTTTCAAAACAAAAGTTGTAAACAAAATGTTTCCTAATTAGTAAAAATTATTGCACAATCAAATCATGTACATAATAAAAGCAAGCACACATGGAAAAAGCCGCTAAGAAATAATTGAAAGACCAATTCTGGCTCCATATGAACTAAAATCGAACCAAACTCAATTCCAATGTATTCTAAATCGAATTATCTTTAAAATGAATGTGATTTCATAATTTTTGCAGTTACGGTTAAAAAGTTGGTTTTCTGGGGTGGTTTGTGTAATTTCACCATTTATTTGTACATACTGTATTTGTAAATATTTGTAAATATTTTTTTATTATTTAAAAAAAACTAAGAATAAAAAATAAAAAAAGAAAGAACTAATTTACTTATTTAATTATGTAAATAATATACTATATGAATATAGTTAATGTATATAGTTAATTTTCTTGAACAACTACCATAAAAAATAAAGAAATTAACATTTAATTTTCAAATTAATAAAGTGATGAAAATACAAAAAAATAGTTAATTTGTGTAAATAATTTTAAATCTTCTTACGTTATCTCATTTCAATTTTTTCTCTCTTCTCTTATCTTCATCCAAAAATTCAAATTTCAATTCATATCTTTTCTATTTATATGGCTCCTTCTCCATCATTTCAATTTGATCAATCATTGGTGAGAGGAGCCCGATCTTCGAGAGTCTTCCTATTGCAGAAGGGTGTCTAGCCTCCGAGCTGTCCGCTGACAGTGAGACGGCCTTCGTTGAGGTGATCAAGGTATTTTTCGCTCCTAAGGTGAGATTCATCATTTTCTTCTTATTTTTCATCTAGATTAACCTTAGTTTTATTTTTCACATTTTAATTTCATCATCATTTTTTATTTTTAGATCTTGGAATCCACCATCATGATTTGATTCACCTGATCAGATTTTTCATCTCATTTTCTCGATCTCTCCACGTTCACGTACTATCCCCACCCCCCACGATCTCTCAACTCCGGCCATGCACGTTGGCTGGAGACTCGGATTCGATTCTTCCATTTCACCGGATCCTCATTCATGAATTCCGTTTTGATTTTGGGATTGAGTCATCATGCGTGTGTCCTAATTTGTTTATAAATAAAAATAAAATAATGTTTTCTTTTCTTTCTAACATTTATTTTGCAGGATAAATTAAAAAACACACAAAAAATAAAAAATAAAAAATAAAAGAATTATTTACAGTTTCTGTTCTAAAAAAGTTTTTTATTATTATTTCATTTCTATTTTAAAAAAATATAAAAAAAAGCAACGCCGGGCGTCCGCCACCCGTCTCCTTCGCCGCCACCGATCGTTGCACCCTCCACCCTTGTGCGCAGCTCCACCAGCCCACAATGGCGCCTCCACCGTCGTTCCATGTCTCCGACCAGCGCTCGTCCACCGTGATGCACCCACCTGCGTCATCTCCCGTTATCCAAAGCCGATCCCAGCGGGCCACCATCGCAGCCACCATACCTACACCTGGTCGCTGGCCTGCCAATGCCTACCACGCTCTACCTGGACCGCGCACCCAATGGTCATCACCACCGTGACCGGCCCTGCAAGAGATCCACCCTCCAGCAGCCATTCCTTTACTGCCACACCTCCACCACTGCGGTATCAACGCTTGTGCGCGCTAGCTTCCAGCTTCTCCAAAATCTTCATCCGTCGCAGGACCATTGTCTGTGGTGTCATGGTGGCATGTGTCGCCCCACGAGAAGGTATCGCAGTCCCAGAATCGAGACGCCTGCCACCACTGACGTGCCACCCACCGCGAGCCAGCCGCAGACCGCCACTACCACGTGCTTTGGAGAGAAGGGGGCAGCGCCCCTACACCCCTTCGATTTTGAAGAAACGAAGGACAACAAACCCTATGGCAATATTAAAAAAAATTGGAGAATTTTCACTTCAGCCTCCCAGAGGTTTTCATAATTACAGAAAGATCCCCGTCGTCCAGCTATCGCATGCTTCACGCATGCCTTCCTGGGTAAATTTTGTTTTCCATCCTACAATTTATTTTTATTATCATTTCATGTAAAAACTTTTAACATTTGCATATCAGTCCCTAAATTCCAGACCTTCATTTGCATGCTCTTTTCAGTAAAATAAATGTTTTTGTTGGTCAATAAATTTTGTAAAATCATGTTATGCTCTTGATGTGTGTATCTTTCTAGCATTATTTTTTCATTGCATTTTATGTTCATTTGTTATTATTAAAAAATCAAAAACATGTCATTTTCTTTTTCCTGAAATCCAAAAAATCATAAAAATTTAAATATTGCTCTAAAATTCCCAAAACAAATAGATTTCCTTTCATTGTATTTTAATTTCTGTGCAAATTTCGAGCATTAACTCTTTTCAAACCCCAAAAAAATGAAAAATACTAAAAATCTTATAAAATCATAAAAAAAATCAAAAATCCAAAAATCATGATTTTAGTTCTTGTTTGTAGATATTTGTCTATAGTTTAGCATAAAAATAATTTCCATGAGTTTTTGGCATTTAAAATATTTTTAAGTTGCAAATTAAGATAGGTTGTGCATTGTTTATAATTTTTGCCACTGTTTGATTTTTAGATAATTACAAAAACATCTGAAAATTCTACAAAATTCCCAAAAACATCTCAAAGTCTTTAAAACCCAAAAATATTTTTTCTGGATTTTTCTGAGCATTTTTGATATAATTGAAAAATAGAAAAAGAGTTTAGTATGTGTATTCCTTATCTTGTGCATAGTACTCCTCATTTGAAATTTAAAAAAATATAAAATTAAAATCACTAAAAAACTGAAAATCAGAAAATAAAAAATCGAAATAAAGAAAAATAATAAAAGAGAAAAATTCCACAAAAACCAAGGATAGTTTGCCTTTGAGATTCCTGCTTTTTCTCTTAACTGATTTTTCGTCGATGATTTGAATAACCCTCGGGAATTGTAGCCTCCTTGAGTTCGATCATGTCCGCTATATAGGTAAATAAGTAGCAAAAAAACATTTCTCTCGCTCCACCTTATTCTTTGTAATTATCTTGTAGTGAGAGAAAAAATTTGTTTGTTTGAACCGAGAATTAAGGGGATCGCGGTGACTTCATATCCATTTTTAATTATTAATCCTCAAAAAACTCGTGTCAACAGCCACTGGAAGAAGGTTGATGGAAGAACCGTTGTCTAATAGAGTTCGATCAAACTGCTGCTCATGGATGTGGCATCTGACATATGGAGCACCTGCATCTGGCCTCTTGGCTGGCAATCGGTTCTGAATGGCAAAGCAGATGGCATGAGTAAGCACATGGATCTCTGCATTGTGGTTCCTTCTCTTCCTGCGGATGGTGGTCTTCTCTCTCAAATTCTTTTAGAAGAGAAGGATGTGCTCTAATGCCTCCTATAGAGTCAATTGAATATGGAATCTATTGATCATCTGTTGGTTGAACTCTAACTGGTGTCTTTTTTTGGATTTTCTATTTTATTCCCCTTCGATAAGCGAAGTGCTTGAGGGAAGGGGATAGCTGGACCCTCTCCAGAAAGAGGGTCAGGAATAGGCTCACGTGCATGTGAAGGGATAGAATCCATACAATCATCAGCAATCAACACATATGGACTCGAAGAGGATGCAGAAACATTTTCTTTATTCATATTTTTGTTCTTTCCTATTTTTCCATTTCCTTGATTTTTTTCTAACACTGTCCTGAAATACAGCAGATGGTAACACAACTGAAGTAGAAACGGTGGCATCAGTACCACCCACGGCATCTGTCTTCGCAGCGTCAGTACCGCGCTCTGGCTCAACAACTGGAAGAATGGTGGCTTCAGCACCACCGACTGCATCTGGAATCGCGATGGCCTCAGTACCGTCGGCTGGATCTACATCCTTGGTGGCTTCAGCACCATTGTCATAGTCATCACAAGCAGCATCAGCACTGCTATGCTCCTCATCTGGCGCTCCTAAATCTCCATGTGGTCGTTTCTCAGATGAGTCGCCGCCGGCTGGCATTCTATCGCTCCTAAGTATCACAAAATCAGCATCAAACACATAGGGAGATATATCACCCAAAGAATCACTAGCAATGGTAGTCTCTGTAAACTATACCTGCTCAGACTTCCTCTTCAAATTGTTCGGGTTCGATTCAATTTGAGCAGGTATGGCAGCTTTGCCCTTAATGATTTCCCTCATCTCCTACTGGAACTCATCCATCTCTCGCCGGGAGGATGCCTGTTGGTCTGAAAGTAGGCGGGTGAGGTCGTCAAGGGTTGGGTTCTCATAGACGGGTCCATGAGAACCGGACGGTTTGCCTCGCTGGAAATAAGGATGCTGGTAGTGAGGGGGAGGCTGGGAATACTGCTGATGAGGCTATTGATGTTGCCTCCACTATTGTCCCTGGTACGAGGGACGAGAACCCAACTGGTAGTGTTGCTATAAGTGATGGGGTTGCTATTGTTGTTGGTTGCTCTGTCCGCCCTGAGCTGGAGGCTGCTGCTGGGATGTGGTGCCTCCTGTAGACCATTTGAATCTGAGATGATCATGACAGATCATGTGTTGTTGCTGGTACCGGTCGTACCAAATCCCGTTGACTTCCATCAACGGCTCCCACTCGTAAGGTGAAGGGGGAAGAACTGCTAGGGGATGATCCAACTGATATACCACCATATGAGTATCCTGAGAGGGTGGTGGCTGGGAATAGTGTTGCTGCAGGACCGGCTCTGCTAGATGTGGTGAACCTAATGATATGTCACAGGGGGCTAGGTGGAGTTATTGCTGCTGGGATCAACTCGTGATCTGAGACGGGGCTGTGGAGTCGTATGTGCCTCCTGGAGACACATGATCTGAGTCTTCAGGTCACTAAGCATCTGTGCCAACTGGTCAATCTGTATGAGGCCCTGGCACCGCTGCTTCTCGATGATCTCGATGCGGTCCAGCTTCTCGCTGATGATCCCCATGTCAGTTGCTGATGAATCTTCATGTGTTGATGCTGCTGACAAAGTAGATGGACCTGCAACGACCCGTGCTATCATCTGGTAGGATACGTCTTGTGGGAGGGGCTTCCCTTGAGTGTAGACCCTAGTCTGGGAAATCACAGTGTAGTTTTCTACCATCTCCTCATAGATGGCCCGGACTTGGTCCCCATCCTTTGTGAAATTGGACCCTCCACATGAGGCGTTAACAAGCCCCTACAGCTCTGGTGTCAGCCCACAAAAGAAGCTCTGGACTAAGTTGGTCTTTGATATCTCATGATGTGGACATCGGTCGATGAACTCTCTAAAACGATCCCAAGCCTCGTAAAACTGCTTGTTCGAGATCATGGTGAAATTGTTGAGCATAGCTCTTACTGTGTTTGTTCGGTCGAGTGGGTATTACTTGTTCAAGTACTCGGTCCCGAGATGCTTCCAGGTGGTGACATACCTCCCCAAATGCTTCAGCCAATAGGCTACTATGTCAACTAATGAGAACGGGAAGGTGATCATCTTGATCGTGTCCTTGACCATGAATCTGTTGTGGACGGTAGTGCAAATTATCTCAAACTCCTGGAGATGGAGGTGCGGCTCCTCGGTGGCTAGCCCATGGAACTTGGGCAGAAGCTGAATAGTCTGGGGGCAAAGCTCAAAATCACCCAGGATCTCCAAGAGCTGAATCCAACTGTGGGTGAGTGTTGCACCAGGGTTGTGCAACTGCCTCATCGTGTGTGGTGGCCATTGCCATGGTTGATCATATGTACGTCTGTCTCCTCCTCCAGCTACGGGTATCTCTCCATCAGCTGGTCTCTGCGGCTCTCCTCTGGCTTCTCTCATCTCCGTAAGCTCTTGTCACACCTCTGTCATGAATGCTCCTTAGTCTTTAATCTGGCAATGCATCATCTCCAGGGAGGCTAAGAGTGTGTTGTTGATGGTTGCCTGGTCAAGTACGTACGCCGATCCCTGCGGCTGCTGACTGCTGGCCATCTCTGGGGTCTCTGCAAAGGAAAAAAACCCCAACTCAGGTGCCATCAAATGAACATATAACTGTGTTGGCCTCTGCTCTGACACCTCAGGACTGGAAGAAGGGTGGTCGAGGGGGAACAGGGTGGTATAGAACTCAAGTTCAAAGAGCTGGTCAGCGCTCTCTTAAACTGCCCTAGATGAATGGAAAGGAATGCTCGAGAGCGGTGCTGTCAAAGGCATCCTAAGGGACCTCCTTCCCATCATCGTGATTTAGGAATTTATGATGATGAGATCTGGAATGCAAACAAGATCAGAAATCAAACCCCTAATTCACCTACTCAACACTGGAGCTGATGATCGTGAAAGATCGATCATTAATCTTATCAATTTTATTTAGTGAACAATCAAACTATCAGAGTGATCAAGCGATCTGTTGGGAACCCGATGCTCCCAGGAGACTGGCCCAATCCCACAGTTAGTTTTTCCCAGCTAGTATAGGTGCGGACCATTTACCAGCTACCTGATCTGCCCAATCTGCTAAGGAAGTCCCGGACCGATTACCGGCTACCCGGTGAAATCCTCATTGGAGAACAACCAACTGCAAGACCAGTAGTCTGAAAGGAGTTCAGATATATCTCTACCTAGTGTGAGAATCACTCTCTCGCTGCAAATAAATCAACCAATGAGGGGGTGACTCTCCCCAAAACAAAGATTTTTAGATGAGGTGTATTTTAGGGTCCAGTTTGCATTAGAAGTCCCAAATCTATTTTATTTTTCACTTTTTATGTATTTTTATGATAAAAACAATGCCTAACGAATTTTTTGATTTCCTGGGTTATTTTGAGTCCAATAAAATAGGGGGAGGAAGTCGAAAAAGCCGATGCATGATCAAACACTATGATGCATGCAGAGATAGAAATTTGTACCTGACTCCAATGCTCTACATGCAGGGTGATCTGCACATAAAAGTAAAGACAAGAATAAAACTATCTAATGATGCAACGAAGAAATCAGACTTAAACGTGCAACTTCTATTGATCGTGAAGAACCAATAGCTAACTAATCAGAGACAGGCCTGAGTCTGGTCTCAGATGTCGATCAGTGTCCGCCACAACGGATCCTGCCTACAACCTCTAGTAGTGTGTGGCCTCTCAATCGATTAAGTTAACTTTTTCTTATTAATTATTAGCTAGGTCCAATTACGGTCAATAGGAACAGAATGAGCAATTAGGTGTGGGGCTTTGTCTAATTAAGTCACAATCAACAAAAGTCCTAAATCTAGGTGCTAAAACTTTGTGAATCAAAAGAAAATAAAGGCGATCAAAACAAAAACCGCAAAAAATCCGGTAAGGTCCCCCGAGCACACCGGTGCTTGGCGAAATAGACCCTGATGAGTCTAAGTGTCCAAGAGTGTCCAATAATTATTACAATAATGATATATCTGTATAAAATGAAACTACTCTATCTACTATAACTATCCCCTTCTGCTCTCCTGCGCCTCAGATGCGGGTACTCCAACAGAAAGCTGAAGCATCCTCGGGCAGTTCCTTGCACAAAAAGCAAAGCAGAAATGCATCAAAAAATAGTTATATCAAATTGAGATAAAGAAATGATAAAAGAGAAATAAAAGAAAAATGACTACTAAGCGTAATCAACAAGACAAATAAACCACTCAGAAATAAGATCAAACAATCACAAAATGTAAGTGGTTCGCTATTTATTTTACCTGATATAGCAACCAGAGTTGAATACAAGGAGCACGAGAAAACCTACGAAGTAGTAAAATCTCAGAAATAAAACATATTTTTGGTGGTTTTTAATTTTGAAAAAAAATAGGTTTCAATGGAGAAACAAAATCAACATATAAGAAAACAAGGCAATACCACAATTTTTTGTATTTTTAATTAAGGCTAAAAATGCTCAGAAAATTAAGATAAAAATATTTTTGGGTTTTTAAGGTTTTGAAATTTTTGTGTTAATTTTTTATGGATTTTCTGATGTTTTTGTAATTTTATAAAATTCAAACAGTGACTAAAAAAGTAAACAACGCACATCTAGGATTATATTGCAAGTTAAATATAACTAAAATGCCCTAAATTCTTGGTTAGTAATTTTATGAGAAAATACAATGAAAAATATACAAAAAAGAACTGAAATGAGAATTTTTGGATTTGCCTTGAATTTTATATGATTTTTATAAGATTTTAGGTGTTTTGCTTTTTAGTGTTTTTATAAGGAATTTTCAAAAAAATTGCTACATTAGATAAAAGACATAAAAACAAACTAACATGATTTTTTTTTGAAATTTTTGAGACAATTTTCTAATTTTTATGGATTTTTAAAGACAGACAGAACACTTTTTACAGGTTTTTAAATTTTAAAAAATTAATAAATGCAAACAAATTAACCCATAAAAATTATACTAAATACTACAAGTCAACAGGAGTTGGTGGTAATTTTTAGATAATTTTTACGATTAATTTGCTAATTATTAAGTTAAATAAAATATAAGCAGTTTGTAGGGATATGTATGCAATTAAAATAAAGTTCGGGGCCTAACAATAACACAAGTGAAAAGTACAGGGTCGAAATTGCAAAAAGTCTGAACAATCACACGCACAACACGTGACCCAGCCTCGAAGGGGTATAAGTACAAATATCAAAAACATGCCATTCCATTCATAACGTGTAAAATATGTGGGGCACACAGTGCAAATAACCCAAAAGCATATGGATATGCACGTGAGTTCAAATAGACCGGACTAAAATGCAAATATCAGAAACTACAAGGGTCTAATGGAAAACTATCCAAAGTAAATTAAACTATGACAAATATTTATAGAACTAGATAATAAATGCAAAACAGAGAGGGGCCTAAGTGAAATTTACCCCTTATCAAGGTGTCATCCAACGGACGAGGATGCTCCACTTACGGATGGACGGTCAGGATTGGGGAATACCCCTTCGACGATGGGCTCCCTTTAGCTTTGATAGTGGAGATTAGAACTGGAGGGGATCTGGATCCAACGGTCGAGGGATCGCCCAGAAGAACCCACAAAGAACTCACCTCTGGCGAGTTTCGATCGGCCAATATGCACGGCAGAAGCATCCCCTAGGGCTGCTCGGATGGGCCAACGAGGGTTGACGTCTGTCCGCAACGGCTGAGATGCTTAGGAAGGGGCCCAGACCTGATTTTCCCATTGCCAATCCAGTTCTCGACTTTTCTTAGCCAGGAAAGAGATACATCTTGTGTCGCGAGTCACCTGAGAAGTCGTGGTCTGCTATCAGATGTTCCGAAAAAAGGGAGAGAAAGAGGAGAGAATGGGGATGGGGAATGAATGTTAACTATAGAAGATTTCCTACAAATACATATAATACATGGTTGGAAGGAAGACGCTGATTTCGTTCATGAGGTTTCGACATCCATTTTCTTTCTTAGAAGTTCTAGTCGGATTCTCAAGAGAGTCTTGGCTATGTGTGGCGACCTGGAGCGTTTAGAATGGATGCAGGCACGAGATATCCTCCGAACAGGAGGTCCTTAGGCGCTAGACCTGCATGGGAACACACTTGCTTAAAGATGGAGCTCCAGCGAGCGGTTAGGGCACAGATTTCATCGAAAATAGGGGAGGGTGGATGGGTCAGGTCTCTGATGGGCAAAGGATTTGACGTGATGTGTGACTCCAACCCAATGGTTGGAATCGAGGGATAGGTTGTGGAGCGCAACGCAGAGGTGGGTGAGCATTGTCTGGAGGTGTGTGAGTATCGGAGCGAGGTAGCGAAAGGGGGGTGAGGTGATCGTCAGAATGAAGTGTAAATGCGAGTAGATGGACTGAAAGAACAGGAAATAGAGCTAAGTGGTATACCTAGGAATGAAGGAGGATGCATGGGTTGGTGGATGGAGTCCACGGTGGTGATGGACTCAATAGGCGACACGACCAGAGGTAGGAAGCTCTTCACGGCAGAGCTGGATGGTGCGACGCCGGACGTGGGGATGCAATGCTCCAAAGGGTACCCACACCCTCTCCCTCTCTTGACAGTCACTCTGAAAAAGGGAAGGCTGGCATAATGTGGTGGAGCAGCCGGAGGTGGTGGAAAAGGAGGGGGTGTGAGGTGGTTTTATAGATTTGCTAGGTCCGAAAAGAGAAGGGAGAAAACCCGTGAATTGAGGTGTGGATCAGGCTGATGAAGGTCAGAGTGTATTAGGGATCCACGCCCGATATTCGGAGCTCTTAATTGAAGGCGAACTCAATCGGATTGGGTCAGGAAAATTCATCAAAGTGGAGCAAAACCGATCCGGCGAGGAAGAAAGGAAGGGGGGACCTGTTGATCGAGGTCAACAATGTTGGTGTGGACCAATCAGAAGCAGACGAGAATGCGGACAAAATAGGCAAGAGGACAAAATAATGAGAAAAATAAAGATAATTAAATTAAAAATAATAAATGAATTTAAATTAAAAAGTGTATAAAATAGAAAAATGTTTATTATTTTCAAAATATTTTTCTATGATTTTTAATTTTTTTTAAAAAATAAATTAAAATATATACAATATATAGTATTATATACAGGTATAATATACCTATGTAGTATGTACAAGTATTTTTATTTTATTATTTTTACATAATTACCTTTATTTGATATTTTATTTACTTACGACATAATTTTAGGAGTATAGAATTTTTTTATTTTATTTTTACAAATTATTTAAGGGTATATAATAAACAGTGAATGAAATATATACTAGTGTATTTTGTACAATGAATTGAGGATTTTATTTTTGTTTTATTTTTTTGATTTTTATTTTGTTCTTATATTAGTTCTAGGATTATATACAAGGGTGTAAAAGAATAATTTAATTTTTTTTGTAGAAAATAATTATAAATAATATGTACAAATATAGGTAAAATATACAATACATAGTGAGCCCTATCTCTCTCTACTTATTTTATTTTGCGATCAGGTCAAGGATTGTCCTTCTCTTGGGGTTTGGGTCACTCTGTATTTATTCTAAATACATCATTCCTTTTTCTTTTCTTTTATTCTTTTATTTAGCCAAAAACATGTTAATTATGCAATATTAACACAAGCATGCACATTGCTAAGTTATTATATTTACAGGTATTTACATGATGTTTTGCCAAGAATAAGAGCTAAAATAAAAGAATAAAGAGTGAAAATCAGGGATTCGTCATTGAGTCTTAAATCCTTTTCCCAATAAGGTTCCGTCAAACTAATAATCCAAATGTCTGATCGAGCTCCACAAATTGATTTTATGAAGTATAGCTTGAAAATCAAAGTTGTTCTAATTTTGTTCTTTTTCCTTTTCCTTTTCTTTTTAACCTCTTATTCTTTTAATAAGTGTTTTCTAAGGGACTAGCAAATTTAAAGTACAGGGGGATGATGAATCGGTAATTCATCTTCTTTGCTCACTCATTTTGGCATAAATCCCTTATAAAACATGTATAATTATCACTAATTCTCATCTATTAATAAACTAACATTTGCTAATATTGCATTATTAGCATTATTTTTAACCCAAAATAAATGAATAAAGAAGAAAAGAAAACGAAAGAAAAGAAGGTTGTATATATGCACAATAGTTACATATTGATCTCGATCCCTGAAGTAGGTCAAGTATTGACCGACTCTACAAGGAAAAAAGTAGGGGGAGATGGGGTCCTTAACTTATAAGAATCTTAGAAAACCAAGTTCACTTTGTATATACTCATCATATTCACTTTGTTAATACCTTGTACTGTTTTATTTATCATTAACTCAACCTCAAATAAAAATGTTTTTTCATGAAACTTGCACATAAAAATGTACACCAAATAATAAAAATATTTGCAAAAGTAAATCATGTACAAAATAAAAGGTATAACACTCAGAAAAAGCAGTAAAATCAGAATTGAAAGATTAATATCTTCTCCATATGAACTCAAAATGAGTCAAACTCATTTGCTTATGTTTAAAATAAAATAATCTTTAAAATGAAAATGGTTTCATAAAATTTGGAGTTAAGATATGAAAGTCAACTTTTTGGGGTGTTATTGTACTGGTACATCTATATACCTCTTGTATGTATTTTATTTAAATTTTTATGCATATTGTAATTTAAATATTTTGTAAATACTTTGCATTATCAATGGAACATGCAAATAAAAAATAATAAAGCTAAAATTAACAAAATAAATAAATAAGTATATTTGTTATATAGGTACAATATACGTATATTATCATACTGGTATTTATTTATACCAATAAATAAGTTCATAAAAATAAAATAAAAATGTACTTATAACCCTTATATTATTACCTAAAGTAACAAATATAAAATAACTTGTATATTTTAAAATAATTAATTAAAAACATGTATATATTGTAAACATGTAATTTATATTTGTAAATACATATATTTTAATTATTTAATTATTTAAATAAAATTATTTAATTTACTAAATTCACCATAAATAAATTTTTAAATTTATAAACATTTGTTATGTTAATATTTTAAATTTAAAGTTGTTTTATAATTTATTTTTAATTATTTCTATTTATTTTAATTTATTTTGCTATTTTGTGGCTTGTCCAGTTCAGGTCAGCATGTGATTGGTTGGATCTAAGTAATTGACCGACGCGGTCAACTCCCCCTTTAACCCCGAATTTGAGTCCAATTGCCCAACCCACCTTCTTCAATTGTTTATCACGCCCGATCCAAACTTCCATTCCACCTGATTTCTTCGCCCGATTAGACACCTTAAGATCTATATCCACACTCAAATGATTTCTAGATGATATTATTCCTTCTTTGCGCCCAAATTCGATCCCTTTTCGAATTTTCATGCCCTATAAGTTTCCTCCTAGGTGCTTCTTCTTCACCTGGTCCATTTTCAAACTCCTTTTTCCCTGAGTTTGAGTGTATGAGAGGTATGAACGGTGGCAGTAATTGATCTTGAGCAAGCGAGAACGTGAAGGAGGAGTGACTGATGAGATCCACCATCTTCAGCATGAGGTCATCTAAGCTCCACAGTAATGAGCTCCTACAACCCTTCCATATCCACATCGAGATGAGAACGCCCCCTGATCCATCTTAATTCTTCGTCAGGTAATTTAAGTTAGATTTTATCATAATTTTATTTAAATTTCAGGTGATTTCTCTCTTTGTAACACTAGGTCTGATCTGACCTCTGATCATCGCTATCGAAGGTCCTCATCCATGTTTAATCTAACCAAAAGTGATCCACATCATTATCTGATCATCATACGCTTCTTCAACCTCCTATCTACAGACTTTCATCCCATATCATATCGGATCTGGGCATCTGATCTCCTTTTATCACATTACTAGAGATCCACATCCACTCCATTCCATTTCTTATCTCTAATAACATCGGGTCGAGGCATATGTGCTTAGAGCCTTGTGAATAACCTCTGTAGGTTCATCTAGGAGTAGTAATTGGAGTGAGATTTTGAGCACCTGAGCATATGTCATACATGAGGAGGAAGAGCACACCCATATCTATCCACAGCGAGATTTGGACTCGAGCAGCTCCATAGATCTGAGCAGACCATTAAGAGGAGTCTTTTTAGACCTCTTGCAGTAGCGAATCGAACCAAATCAATGCAGATCTGGGCGATCGAAGTATTTTGGAAACCTCCTTCTTCCGGTGTTCATCCAACCCCCTTTGTATCCATTCAATCAAGGAAGTAGAGCCCCAGATTCAATCATGACCACAAGATCACGCCCAAATCTCAACCGCGGGATTAGATTGGAGAGGTGTGATCCCAACCGCTCACGACCTCAGTGCCTCCACGTGCCTTGTACGTGCTCCTCGGTGAAATTACAACTCCTTCATGTTTATTTTTTATTATTAAATCAGGTCCTTTGCCTCAGTTGTGCAATAATTGCATTCATGCCCTTTCATTTCTGTTTAATTGCTCAATAGTCCTCTTCCGTTGAGATCACATGGTACACCACGTGAGTTGTTGGACTTTTTTCACATCTTATCCTAAAACTTTATGTGTCAATAAGAGCTTGTTAATTTTTCTTTAATTGCAATTTAGTCCCTACCATAGTTTTTCATGTGTGTTTCACGTGTTTGATCTGTGGTATATTTGTGCATTTTACCCTGATATTTTAGATTGTTAATAACTTCTCAGAAACTTCATTGTAATTGAATATATATCCCTACACCATTGCATTTATCTTATTTGATCTTAATTGCTTGGTTTAATTAGTTGTTATTACTTAAAAATTCAACAAAAATCCCTAAAATACCTAATAATCTCATCTATATCTTGTAATTTTATTTACAAAAACTCTTTTATTTTATATGGATATGGGAAAATCCGTAAGCGCATCACAAAACCATGAGGAACGCATAGTATGCAATCAGGAACGACTAGTCATACTAGTAGCTTTGGGCAGCGGAATTTGAATTTTTGAGCGATGAAACCACTTGATCCAGGAACATGTCTTGAATCATTTCATCTAAACCAAAAAAAAGTATTACGTTTACCTCTTGAAGCATGGTTGCGATCGAGTCTCTAAATGAAGAGACCTCATGTCTCAAGTCCGATTTAACGAAGGAGATGCTTGCGAGTACGTTGATGAAATGTGTGCTCCTCGTAATCCATGTTGATGATCCAAGCGGCGAATCTTCTGATTTCGTCACGCGATATCAGACATCTTCTTCACGAGCGAGGAGCACCGAAGGAGATGGAGATCCACGAGCAAATGATCCGCTAGCATAATGGCTATGCGGCAGCGATGGCGACTCTTTGTAGGGCTCCATGGTGGACGGCGACAATGAGAGAGAGAGAGAGACTTAGCATATAGAGAGAGGGAGGGAGAGAGCATATTTTCCGTCATCTAAAAAGGAGCTAGGGTTGCCTCTTCTTATATAATATTTTGGGAGTCCATGGATCCCAATCCAAGGACAACACAAATCCAATGGTTCACATTGATTTGTGTTTCTTTTAATAGCCATGATTTTATTGTAAAAATACAACAACAATTAATTAAATTAAATTAAATATTGAATAATAATAAATATAAATTAATTTCAATTAAATCAATTATCCGTGGAGATAATAGGAAGGAGGCAAGCCTCCTTCCAAATGAAGAGGGGACGGCCACCAATTCCTAATAGGAATTGGTGGTCGTCCACCCTCCTCATTAGGAAGGTGGCAAACCACCATTATCACATGATTATCTCTAATAATTTTGCAATAATTGTTGTTGCAAATTATTTCACAAAAATAAATCCAATTTATTTTGTGAGCATTGCAATCATGCCATTGGAAATTTGTGAATCACATTCACAACCCAAAATAAAATGTAAATTACATTTTCAATTAATTGTCCAATGTGAATCCAATTCACATCAACATTTAAATTGTAAATGTTATTTTCAAATAGCTCCCTCATATATATTATAAATCACATTTATAATATTTATGACTAATATGGATAGTGCAATCCACATTATTCATATCCATGATAATTAAATAACATTTATTTGTCTTGGATCTCAATTCTCATGTGTCCAAATAATATGAATCGCATTCACATTATTCACATATTTGATAATTAAATCGCATTTAATTATCTTTGATAACTCTCTTTATATGTCCAAAAAAATATGAATCCAATTCATATTATTCATGATAATTAAATCACATTTAATTATCCATTTCTCAATGCTTGGATACATTATCAACAATGAAATTATCCTTGAACTCTTTCAAGGATAGTGCGCTTTCTCCACGAATACTTGGAGATAAGGTCAGGGCTATTGTACCTTCCATGTACAGTGACTTGGATATTAAGATCAAAACTCAAATCCAAATCTTGCGGACCTCCCATAGATGTTTGATTAAATCAAAATCGTAAATCTAATCTTTTCATTGCATTTGAATCTCATTCAGATCACTATCCAACATTTGGACCAATATCATATTACTTCTCTATTGAGAGGAGTCACTAAAATCCAAACCCGTTTCATCACTCCCTAGGAATGAAAGCGTCATGGTTATACAATCGTTTATGATCACATCAATCTCAGGTATTCCTAATACCTGCATATCCTGCATACTAGAAGACCTAGAATAAACCCAAAATTTTAGATCAATTTAGATTGTCTCTTTCAGGATTTTATCATAAAGGTTCTCATTTGATCATTGGGAGTTGGTATCAGTCATATACTTTCCAAAAGCATATATCATACCTAGGTATTAGTCATATACTTTCCAAACAAAACATGTATCAAACCTACAAATTCAGTCAAGCTTCCAAAGCTAGATGACCGTGCACGTAATTTGATTCCCAATGTCTCATGAGTGACCTCATGTCTTCCGATTTAGTAAATGAACATGTATGATCCCTTTGAGAGATTGTATTACTCATATGCCCTTATATGCACACTAGTGCGCCAGTGTATATAACTTAATTAGGCCATCAACCTATCGTTCTGCCAAATGTACATACTCAGACATATAGTAGCACATCTATCTCTGGTCAGAGGATGCATGCCTATATCGTGACAGCATACAACATACGTCTTTGGTTATCTCGATCTCGTTAAGTCAACTCTTTGACCTAACTAATCTGACACCTCCAAATCTCTATTCTTATACAAAGGACTTGTATCAAGAGGTCGGTCAGATATCGACTATAAGAGAAAAGATTGCCATCTCCTATTCAGTCTGTAGATCATCTCTTAATAATCATTTTACGGTGTTTGGTGAGTCCTCAATCTAACTCTTTAGATATTCATCCAAGCACCAACCTCTATGATTAAATAATTGAATTAATAGATCTATGATCATAAGATGGCCATCGTACATCACCCTAATTGTACTAAGGGACATATTATGCAAATTAGTAATTCTTCATTTCAGATTAGGGAATGATATTTGCAATAAAAATTATTATAAAATGGGCATGTCCAATATTATAATTTTAAAAATACAAAACATTACCATTTTTATTATTTTCACTTCATAAATTAATAAAAATCTAAACATTATCTAAGAAATTACAAAAAAAATCATGTAGTTTATTTTTACTGTATTTTATCACATATACAAAAATCAAATAAAAATACAAACAAAAAACCTAAATATTCAAATATTTTAAAAATCTTATAAACATTATATAAAATAAAAAACACCTAAAATGTGTTTCTAGGCGTGTTTTAAAGCTTAATAAATATACTTTTATATAACTTTACTTCTCCAAATTGTTTGATTTTGTTTCTATTTTAAAAATACCAAAAATAGTGTCATATTTTTCTTTATTATTAATTTTCAACTTTAATTCATTTTAAAATACATAAAAAATAAAAATACCATAAAAATCACCAAAAATAATAAAAATTATCTAAAATAAAAACATTTTATTTTCTTATTTTTTATTTTATTTCACATATTTTAAAATGTAAAAAAGGTTTTTATTTTATATATATACACACTTTATTCATAAGCTGTTTTAAAAATTAAAAATATTTTAAAATTTGAAAAAACCATTAAAGTCAATTAAAAATTAAAAATCAGAAAATTTAAAAATATAAACATTCAAAAATAATTAAAAATATGAAATTCATTAAAAAAATTAGACAGCTTCATTAACATTATTAAAAAATCCTTAAAAAATATGGAAAATTCCGGATTAATAACTACATACCCACACTTTGTCTAAAGTTGGCCTCCCTGGGTTTGCCACTCCCTACACTTACCATTATACATTTGTTAGGAGTATAAATAGAAATTCAAAAGATCTTTTTACATCTTTTTATGTAACTCATGCTCGGTCGTACAATAACACTTCTCTTCTTCTATAGCAGTTGACTAAGGTTTAGTTGAGCTCAAAATATTAGAAATACACAAAAACTATTTTTCCCTTTTTAAGATCCCATATTTGATAATTTTATACTTTACTAGTATTGGAGTTTTCTTACGAAACTTATGTATTACATTATTTGATTATACCAAATTATATTTATAACTGTAAAAGCTTCCTATTGTTGCTTAATTCCTTTAAATAATTGTGGTATGAATGTAGTATTACTGATTATATTTGCCATATTTCTTAGTTTATACTATGTGGCTCTCTAATAAGATCATCATTACGTTATGAACTACTATGTGATAAATAATGTGCAACTGAACTTTTTTTTTAATACTAGAAGTGGGGGTTGGAGGGGGGATTTGAATCCTGATCTTTTAGTGTGGGAACCACTGATTCTACCACTAGACCATTCGGGGGGTTCTTGCAACTGAACTTATTTCTTAATTCTTGGATGAAATTTCATTGATTTTTTTTCTTATATTAATGTGTTCACATTCAAATAAATTTCTAACTGATTATGTTTCTCTCATTGCATTCGAATTAGTTTTATGCTTATATGACAATTTACACAAGTAGCTATATCTTAACTTTTTTTTACATCTCACAACAATTTGTTGTTGAATCTTATATTACTTTTTTCATGGTATCAATAAATGTCACCTTGAAGGCTATAATGATTTTTTTTCTAAAGATTGGTTCTGTATATGTATAGAGAGTGACAGTAACTGTAACTACTGCCTAAATCTTCTCTATGCAAATACAAGGACAAAAAATACCTCTGTGTTACTTGCAGAATTTCAAATGAAAGAAAACCTCTTTGATCATTTATGTTCATCTAAATTTCTTACTTTGTTTGTTTCTTAAAATTCCTATTGGTTATCTCTTTATGTATATATTGTACTTTCTTCATTTATATTCTACTTTCAGTTAAAATTTCCAATTATTCGTTGCATGTTTGTCATTTTATTTTGATCTATTATTAATATGGAAATGTTATATTTTCATTTGCTTATTTCCTTCATTACAGAAGCTCCTATTCTTTGTTATGCTTTCTCCTCAAGGTTTTACATCAACTTAGACATACCCATGGTAAATTGAATTTGATAATAAATTTCATATATATTCAACAGTATGTTTAATAGACTTTCGTCTTCAAATCTTATAAGTAAATCATGTATTATTAGTTACCGTATTAAAATTTTTATTTACCATTAATCAACATATCTAATAATTTTCCTTACATATTGAAGTTGTATACATCAGAAAACATTTCAAATTCAACCACTTTTTGTTGTTATGATGCTGCAATTACTCTTGATAATCTCTTCCCAACATTGATGTTGTAATCCATGTGTGTGTCATGAATTTTTTCCTGCAATATTAGACGTTTTCCTCAAAAAAATTCTTTTCCCATCTGCTAATATACACTTAATACAATGATGTATATTAATGTAATATGCTATATGTGTTTGGTGGTTGTCTAATTATTTCTGGCATTTGCTATATGTCTTTTATTTTTATTTTTTTTAAAATATCAACCTAATAATACCGATTGTCTTTGTTCCAATAGCATGATTAATTTATAAATGCCACATTTTTTATATATGTATATACATATTTATGTAGTATTTATTTTACTTATATATTTTTTAAAAAATAACAAGGCAATGATGATCATTTATTCAAGTTAATCTTCGTTTACCTTTGAAAATTTTTTACATTTTACGCTACTTATTATTTTTGTATCCATTACTGTTAGTGACTTAGATTTTGCTAATGACCTTATTGCGTATTTATTTTGTATCTCGGTTAACATTTCAAGTAGAAGCTCTTTGATGAAAAGTGTATAAATTCTAGAAGCTAGCTCAAATTCGAAAGTGACTCTCAAACTCTTTGCTTGAAGTCTCAATATTCATAATGAGAATGATGATAGAATCAAAGAAAGTCTCATTTCCAAAAGCTCAAGTTTGATTAAGACTTCATATGTTGAAGTGACATATGACATACTTTTTATTTTATATTCTACAAAAAAATCTTATAGTTTTTGCATGTTCTTAATCAACAGCAAACTTAAGTCATAATCAACAATTTCATATAATTGATTTTTTGGATATAAGATCGATCACATTGACATCCATGTTCAATCACCCTTAATCGACCATCTTGTTTCTCATGATCGATCAACTCAGATCGGTCATCCTTTTGACCATGATCAATCACTTTTTGAATTTCACACCAATGGTCAAATCTAATCCATCGCTTTTGTGACATGATCAATCACCCATAATTGGACTTTACCTTTTTCGACACGACATTCTATATAAGAAGCCCAGTGGCTCATTGTCTGGGACACAACCAAGAGAAACATCGCAAAAGATAGAGTGATCATTTTGTATGATATTGAGTTCTTAAAGTGTTTATGTGCTCTCGAGCTCTCTTCAATCCAAAGCTTCTTGTTACTGAAGTTCTTTGTGCTTTCTATGCTCTAATGCGATCATATTTATATTCCTCAAGCATATTTAGCGTTGAAAGTCTATAATCTTGTGAATTCAAGTTTTATTGCTTAACTATATTCCAATTGGAATCTTTTATAGATATCTGAGTGGTGGATTTCCATTCTCTGTAAACTATAAAATCTTCTTTTAGGAGTTCTCCAAGGAAGGGTACATATTGTACATGAGGTTGTGCTACCCTCGGTTCAAAGTAACATTGGAATAGTGCAAATAGGCTTCGCCAAGAGAGCGAAGGGGAAATCATAGAACAGCATTCTGGATCGTGGTTTTCACCCACTTGTATTTCCAAGTAAAAGTCATTGTGCATTTTTGGTTTGATTTTCTTCTATATTTGTGGTATGTGAATACCTTTTTATCTGGATATTGTTATTGAGAAAATTATTTATTATATAATTCACCCTCCCCTCCCCCCACTCTTGTGTCGAACTCACATTTGCAGTCCATTGATTTCATATAGTGGACATGCACGACAAAGACCTTCGTGAAGCCAAAACTAAAAGAAGGTGTACAGGAATTCAGCTATGTTGAAATAAATGATTTATAGAGAAATGCTAAAGCAATGAATGTATTGTATTATGCTCTTTCCGTAGACAAGCACAATCACTTCTCTCAATCCAAGACTACCCATGAGATTTAGAAGACACTCATTATCACGTATGAAGGTACATGGAAAGTCAAAAGTTATAAATTTAATACGCTAACCAAGGAGTACGAAAGCTTCGAGATCAAGGAAGGAGAAACTATCAAAGAGATGTACACAAGGTTCATAACCATCATGAACAATCTCAAGGATTTAGGGAAGAACTTCATCAAAGGTGAACTAGAAATGAAAGTCTTCGATACTCTTCGATCCACTCTCAAGTGGAAAAAAAGGTGATGGTGATAGAAGAAGCAAATGCTATAGAAGACATTGAGATGGATGACCTCATAGGAAAAATGATGGCCTATGAATTCAAGAAGAAAACCAAGAAGCTAAGAGAGAAGTCTTTAGCTTTGAAGGTCAACTCACAAGACTCATCCGATGAAGAGATGATAGATAATGATATTGTCCTACTCACCAAAAAGTTCAAAAAGTTTATGGGAAATAAAAAAAGATTCAAGCGAAGAGACAAGACAACAAAGATGCACCATCCTGATATAAGTGTAAAAAGAAGGTACATCCGAGAAGAGATTGTCCTCTAATAAAGCAAGAGAAGGAAAGAAAAAGGAATGATCCAACAAAACGTTCAAGAAGTTTGATAAGAAGAAGGCACTTCAAGCCACATGGAGTGACTCGGACTCAATCAACTCCAAATCAGACTCAGACGACAAGGAATCAGCATGCCTTGGACTTATTCCTTTGGAAGATGAGGAAAAATACGAAGGAAGTTGATGGACCATGGATTCAGGATGTTCGAAACGTATGACAGGAAACAAGAAGCTGTGTGCCACCCTAGAATGCAAAGAAGGAGGTTCAGTCACATTTGGAAACAACCACAAGAGCTATATCATAGGTGCTAGTCATGTTGGTGAGAGTAAAGCTTCTTTTGATAATGTCTCTTTAGTTAATAATTTAAAGCATAACTTACTTAGTGTAAGACAAGTTTGTGATAAAGGTTCTAATATTCTATTTCATCAAACTACTTTAAAATTCTTGATGCATATAATAATGAACCATTGCTAATTGGAAAAAGTTTTAAGATATTTATGTTGTTTAATTTAATAAAGATAATACTTAAGTTAATTAGTTGCTAGTAATAATGAGATTAATCTTTGGCACAAAAGACTAGGTCTCTTAGACCCTAAGTATTTAAACAAGTTGATTAAGAATAAGTTAGCAAGTGGACTTCCTATCAATAGGATAAACCCTAAAATACCATGTGATGCATGTTCATTATGAAAACTTCAGAAAAACTCATTGAAGATAAAAAAACTTATTTTCGACATCTAGATCCCTAGAACTGCTTAACTTTGATCTTGTTTGGACCATTAAGAGAAAAAGGTCGTAGTGGTTGTAGATATTGTCTTGTAATAGTATATTACTACTCTAGGTTCATTTGAACCATCTTTTTAAAAACAAAAGATCAAACATTAGAATATTTTATCATCTTTTCAAAATTCATTTAAAAAGAAAATAATGAAGAAATCCTTAAAATTCGTATAGTTCATCAAGAAGAGTTTCAAAATGAATAATTCACTAAGTTTTGTGAAAACATGGAATAGAACATGAAAACTATTTTCCAAGAGAACGTCAGTAAAATGGAGTTTGTGAAATAAAAATTTTACAAGAATGTGAAAGAACTTTATTAATAAAATCTATCTACCTAAATACTTCTTGGCAGAAGTTACTAATATTGCATGCTATGTATTAAATAGAATACTAATACGACCAATTATAAAGGTAAAATTCCCAAGATAAACCACTTCAATATATTTGGAAGTAAATGTTCACACTAAACACAAAAGATAACTTGGATACATTTGATGCAAATGCGAAGAATGCATATTCACTGGTTACTCAAACCGTAGTAAGGCTTATAGAGTTTTTAATAAAAATACATTAGTCATGGAAGAATCAATGCATAAAAAAATTGATGGAAATACACAATAAATAGATAGTCAAGAAAATGTTATTGAAGATAAAGAATATGAATAGAAAGCATCCACGGATATAACGAAGAAGAAAGACACAAATACACATAATCTACTTAAAGAATGGATCTTTAACAAGGAACATCCCAAAAATCAAGTAATTGGAAAATATTAGATGAAGTTAAGACTAAAATTATATTTGCTTATGTTGCACGTTTATATATAAAACTTTATCAAATGAATGTAAAAAGTACTTTTCTTAATGGTTATCTAAAATATGAAGTTTTTGTTAAACAACCACCTAGTTTTGTTGATAAAGATAATCCTGAATTTGTTTACAAACTGAATAAAGATTTTTATTGACTTAAACAAGCACCAAGAGAAAGGTATGATAGATTAAAATCTTTTCTTTTATCAGCTAACTTTGAAATTGGAAAAGTAGACTCAACTTTGTTTATTAGAAATGCAAATGGTCTTTTAATAGTTTAAGGATATGCTCATGATATTATTTTCAGATCTGCAAATGAAGATTTGTGCTGAGATTTTTCTAAGTTGATGCAAGAGGATATTGAAATGAGTCTCATGGGAGAGCTCAATTTCTTTCCAGGCTTACAGATTCAACAACTATCACATGGGATCTTCATAAGTCAAACGAAGTACACTCAGGATCCTCTCAACAGATTCGGGGTGTATCTTCCCATAAATGAAAAGCGTAAGGATATTGATACTACTCAACACATAGATATAATTGGTTCATTGTCGTATTTTCCTGCTTGTAGACCATACTACTTTTTAGTACTTTTCTATGTGCTAGGCTCCAATCGACACCAAAAGAAAGTCACAAGCCGTAAATAGATCATCACACCTTGAATTAAAACTTATAATGATGTTGATTATGCTGGAAGTAGAATTGATAAGAAGAGTACTTATGAGACATGTCATTTCCTTAGAAATGTGATGGCCTCTTGGTTCTCTACAAAGCCATGTTGCCCAATCATTAATAGAAGATGAATACATATCTGCCTCTCTTGCATGTTCGTATGCGATGAATATGTGACTCATTATTATAAAAGATAAAAATAGATTTCCATTCACAAGTAATTATTTTCAGCTATTCATCTAAGTTGCATTATTATCATCCATGCATGTGTAAATATTAACCATATTTTAGCATTTTCAAATTGCATAAATAAGAAGCCTGAAATTCAATGTACATTATCACCTGTATATTCTCATTACTCCATGTATTTTTAATCATTTTAACTAACTCCAAATTAAATAAATTCAACTTTGTTGTGTACAAATTACTAACATTAACAAAGTAAAAATATCAAAAAATACTAACTTGTATATATGTTCAATAAAAAACAAACCCTAGGATGGAGATAAAAAGTTGTAAATGTGAATATCTCTCTCATACAATCTTCTATGAACCCCTACACACTTTTGAATTAATATACATTCAATTATCTACAAAACAAGATCGAATTCAAAAGAATCAAAGTTCATTTGTGAAAGTTGGGTTTTGGGACCTCATTGTATATTGTATACTTTATCTGATTTTGATCTGATTATTTTATGCATAAAAATAACTCTTTTTTATTTATTTTCCAATTATTTTCTTTGACTTATGTTTTAATATAGTATACAAAAATCTAAATCAAAATTGAATTAAAAAACAAAGAAAATAAATCAATCTAAGTATGTATATAGAGTATATATAAGTCCCTTTGATTTTATTTCTTTATTTTCTTAATCATTAAACAATACCCCAAAAAATAGAATTTATGTGTAGATATTTATTTTATATTTTATCTTATTTTTATTTTTATTTTATTTAATAATGACAAAATATTGCAAACCCTAAAATATTATATTTTATGTACATAGAGTACCCCAAAAATACATTTTGTACAGATGACTTATTTTGGTTTTGGTTCCTTCACAAAAGTTGTAGATCTCGTCAAGATGGAAACTTTTATGAAGATCACTTCTTAATTTGATGTTTTTGTTAGTTTATTTTGAATTTCTTTTTATTTTTATTTTGTGATTTTTTGGGAATGACACGAGGAAGCTCCTTGAGTCACCACGTGTCACCCCCTTAGCTCTCTACCCCCACCCTTGATTTGGGACATTGGATGAAGGGAACTTCATACAACGATCCCATTTTAATCATTTTTCTTTTCATTTCTTATTTATTTTCTTTTTTTAATCTTTTGCCATGTGGATCATCCATGGTCGTTTATTCTCGATCGATCGAATAGCCGTGCTCTGTCTCCTTCTCCCCTCCATCTGTCGCGTTGGTGCCCCACCTTCCCTGCGTGCTCTGCTTCCTCCACTCCACCCAACGATTGACGATCTCTCCATGATCTCCTCTCTCCTCCACGATCTCCTCTATATCCCATGTACCAGCATTGTCTCTACCTCCCTCACGATGACTCCAACCGCCCATAGAACCTTCACCGCCTCGTCGTTCACAGATCACCCACCACCATCGAGAGTTCAAGGGGCCCCTCCAGCTTCATGCTACGTCCTTTTGGTGACAGATTAGAGAAACGTTTGAAGGTGAAGATGAGGAAAAGTCGACCTCTGGCAAGATCCAAGGTTGGTCCCCAACTTTGAAGCAGCAGAAGCCATTGATGTTGTAGAGCTTCCTGTGTGGACGCTCATGGTTGAAGGCGAAGACCAAGAGCACAGTTGTGCTCTGTTTCCAGTCGATACCACTCAAGGTAACATCTTTCCTCTATCCCATTCTTCTTCTTCTTCGGTTTCCTCTTCTCCTCCCTCTTGCAACTACTACTCTTTCTTTTCCATTCTTCCATCTTCATCTATGTTCATCCTCATGTCACACTTGGTTATCGGAGCCTTGGAGCTCGATCAAATCCCCAACCGACCCCGACGAAGCCACCTCGACCTTTTTCTTCCCCTACGCTTCCATTACTCCTCCAGATCCCTTCATCGCTTTGGCTCTCGTCCCTCGCGCACTGGAGAGCATCTAGCCACTGTCTCTCTTATACTACATCGCCCATCATATGCATTGACAAGATCAATCACACCACTGCTCATCCACTACCTTCTAGCACCTTCTCGATGTCCTTCTTCTTTTATACCAAGAACACATCTGTTCACCTTGTCCATTCAATGGGAGCTCAATCCTCTTTCAATCGAGCTTGCTACTCGAGTTACACACCACCTTGCAGATGGTTGAAGTGGCAGCTCCATAGCCATCATCAAAACCACAAAACTTCTTCAACTACAGATCAAAAGGCTCCTCTTCTATGAAAACTACATCCACTGAGCTACAACACTTTATCGCTTTCCTTAAACCTTTGTTCTACCATCATCAGAAGGGAAGTCGAAGAACGAGACGATGTCAACCATCACTAGAAGCATACGGAGGTGGACTAATACAATCACCTCACACCGTTGAGAGCAGTAGTTGCATTCTCCTTCTGCCTCCTTACGAGGATCTGAGGAAAACCTCAGCACCTCTAGGTACCACCCGATCCTCATCGAGTGGTCCTGGAGGCATCACACCCTCAACATGTGTCTATTCCTATCCTCCCTCTGAGCCTCGACCTGAACCTAGAGATATGGAGAAAACGAAGCTACAATAGTCCACCACGTGTAGGTTCGGATCCACGCTACCACCCAAGCCCCTTGTCTCACATTCTCGCACGAGCTCTTGGATAAATTACACTACCAACCCCCAGCTTCAAGGAATTTGCAAAAAATCCCCCACCGACCAGCTCAAGTAAAGATCACGCCTCGTGCAAGGAGATTTATAGAAAACCATGTGCAAGTTTTGGAAATTTTATTTAAGTCCATTTTCATATGCATTCCAGTAATAAAATGATTGTAATTTGCATATTAGACCATGTGTTTGCTTTGATTTGAGCCATCTTTTTGCATCATTATTTAACTTCAAAAATTTTATATTGTAGAACATTTAATTCTCTATCTTGTGGATGATTAATGTGATTTTTATGAGCATTTTTTATCTATTATATTTATTGTAGTGAAATATGTCATATTTTACTCTATCTATGAATGGAAATTCATAAAAAATCACACTTTGATCCAAAAATTCCCCAAAATTTTATTATGTATAATTTACTATGTTTTCATATGTGCCCAAAAATTAATTTTGTTGCACTCATATTTTAATTATAATAAATAAATTGGTAAAATTAATAATTTAATTTTAATTCTCAGTAGACTCAATATTTTTAGGAGTCATGTTTTTCATAGATATATTATAATTAGCCATATCTAGGTCAATTTACTTCAAGAAATTAATGAGGTTTGCTATTTATTAAAGTTGAACTAGTGAAAATTATAAATTCTGGATTGCTTAATTCATAAAAAATCATTTTGAATCTAAAATTTCCAAATAAATTGCATTAGATTAACTTCATCATATTTTAACTTATTTTCAATTTTTTGTATTTTTTCATCTCATGAATAATTGTAGAAAATCCCATAAAAATTGTTCATTTTCATGCATGCATTGTATATCATGAAAATACAAAAAATGTGTTATGGATTTGTCATTATATAAATAATTAAGGAAAATTAGCCTTCCTGAATTTTTAGCCTATTATCACATTAAATTAGATTTCACATCTTGGGCTAATTTAACCTTCATTGTGTCACTCTGCATTTGCATGTCATTATTATTTGCATAAAAAAATGCCAAAAATCCGTTTAAAACCTAGCATTTAAATAATTTGAAAATCATCTTAGGGAGATAGTGGCCTCCTTGAGTTCGACCTTGGGCTTGCCCAAGTAAAATAAATATGATCGCTTTGCATTTAATTAAATATTAATTAAGTGATCATTTTGATTAATCTGAATTTACTCGCCTGCAACAAACATAGTTGTAATTCCACATTATTTGCAGTAGCATCCACTTGGTTCTTGTCATTTCTAAGAGGTACACGGTTAGATTGATATTTGGAGAATTTAGAATTTAGGTTTTCCACCTCCCGGGTAGTCTGACCCCTAGATTTTCTTGTAGTTATCGCTTCGTTTATCTTTCTAACATTTTATTTTTTATTTATTGATTTCATTATCAGAATCATCTCTCTATGAGCATCATCTTATTTTTTGTGCAACGGACTTGACACATCTAGTATGGATTTTCAGGACAGGTTCATTGGAGTCCAGCTCTTAGGAAGCAAGCTAACTAAAAGGATGCATTTTAAGTCGTGAGAGAGTATAAAGTCCTTAAGATTTAGTTTTACATTTTATTTAATTTTTATAATAATCTGTAATAATTACGCATTTGCAGCGGTTCTTATTTAGGATCTCACATGTGTAAACGATGATCGAGATCTCGCGAGGGTCTAAAATAGTATCCTCATGGAAGCAAACATATACAGTGTCGTTGAGGTGACCACTCACAAAACCTCAAGTCAATCAACAATTAATCCACAATATATGTACTGGAAACCAAAATGTGGAGTTAAAATTTATTATAACTCTACAACAAAAGTGTATAGTGTGTAAGCATGTGTAGAGGTCGATCTCAGGAAGCAAACAGTAGATTGGCAATAATGCACAAAATTTGTCCTCTTCTTTTGTCCATTTATTATATTTTTGTGTGTGTTTTTAATTTTATATTTTCTATTGTTTTTAAATTTTATCATTTTATTATTTTTTTATTTTTTATTTTAAATTTTCTTTTTCTTTTAAATATTCAAAATATACATATATAAGGCTTTATAAATTATAGAGTAATATAATTATAAATATCGAAAAATAATTAAAATGTATGAAATAAAATGTTTTTGGATTTTATATACTTTTATAATGTTTATAAAATTTTTCTGTAATTTTTGCATATTTTTATGTATTTTTAAAACAAAAAATATCCAAAATCAGGGAATAAATAAATAGGTAGAATTAATTTAAAAATTTAAAATAGTAAGCAGTGCCAAAATTTTCCAAATTAATTTTAATAGATAAATAATAATATAAAGAAAATTATAAGATAAAAATGAATATTATTGGCATTTTGGGAATTTTTTATATTTTTATAAATGATTTTGGAGCATTTTAATTTTCATGAGTTTTTTTCTATTTTTAGTGATTTTTAATCTGATAGCTCGAAATAATAAAATAAACCAAATTTATTTTTTTGGAATTTTTCAAAACATTTTGATATTTTTTTTGTATTTTTCAAGTTAAACAAGGATAAAATGTGCTCATTTTGATTTTTAATAAATAAATAAAATGCCTAAAATGCAAATCCAAAAATGTGGCATAAAAATACATGCTTGCGAGCATATATCCCTTTTTTACATAGTTTTTGGAGCATGGATGCTATTTTAATAAATGAAATTCAAGCACCAAAAATACATGTACTGGCGAGGGCATATTTGCAATTAAAATTAAAGTCATGGGCACATGTGAAAATCGCCAAGAAATATACAATTAATATTCAAATTTATGGAACTAAACATAAATATAAAAAATCACCAAGGTATACATCCAATTTGCCTTGCTCATGTGGATGACACATGAGCTAAGCTGGACTGGACCCATTTGCAATATGAAATAAGTTCAGGGGCCTATATGCAAAATACACACATTTATTTAAACTACAAAATCCAATTATAGGACTAAATAAATAATGGGTGCATAGTTTGTAATTTACCCCAGTTGGGCTCACTTAAGTGCATCAGAAGGTGATGGCGCGCTTCATTTCGTAGCCCGATCAACGGCTAGGATTAGAACTAGGTGCGGTAGTTGATCAGACAGATTTTGTTCTTCAGGAAGAACAAGGAAGAACATCTCTTCCCACATCCTTCGATCGCCTTATTCTCCTCCATCTGAGGGTCTCTGATGAAAATCATGGGCTCTGCACCTCTGGAATGGTTGTCTGCGACGGCTGATGTGCTCAGGAAGGACCAAGACCCAGTGATGGGGTCCTGGCATCTTCGAGTGGCTCGACTTCGATCCTAGAGGGGTCCATTCAACTTGGAACCTTCACGAAGAGACTCTATATCTCGAGGCGACTCGCCTCGACTAGGAATGAAGCTGTGAAGCATGGAGGATGAGATGGGTGATGAAGCTCTGGCGAATAGTGGTGGAGGGGCTTCGATTCGCTGACCGGAGATCGATCAGGGTGGAACAACTGATGGATCGGATGGAGAAAGCATGCGGAAAGATGATGGGTGTGAACTTGTGTGGTCAGAGATAGTGGAGAACAGGGTGGAATGGTGGTCGGAGCTTTAGATATCCGGTGAGGTAACTAACTTATCCTAAGCTAAATCATTAATTAAAACACACAATAAAATGCAGAAAATGGAATACACGAACTAAATCTAACTAAAAATCATAAAGGTGTAGCTCTTATACCTAGCCGGACCAGGGAGCGGGGCAGTCGGAGGTCCGTTGTGGGTGCACGTCCCTCCTCCTTCGACTGATCCAGAGCTCCAAGGGTTCTCCAGCTGTCACCTGGTGACACGCTTACCGAAGATGGAGGCTTTAGAGCTCATAAAAATGACTAATTTTGCGGAGGAGGACGAAGATTATTATTCATACACAGTGGGCACCCTTATTGACCTAGGGTTTGGGGCAAATCAAAGCTATGTACATGAGATCCAAGGAGCAAGCGAGATTCATGGAAGATCAGGGATCATAGTTTGTGAAGGGCTCGAGGGTAATGGAGCATCATAGTGGCGGGGAAAAATTCATGAAGATGGGCCGCTCGAGACATCTGACACAGTCAGAGGTGAGGAAGGACAGTTGACATGGGTCAACGATCCCCACCTCCTGAATGGTCCATAGAGGACACTACAAGACAAAATAGTCAGTTTTATTCAAAATTAATTAATTAAAAATAGTAAATGATTTTATTATTTTGAGGATAAAATAAAGAATTATTTATTATTGTATGTAGTATTTTAATATTTTTTTATTTATTTTTATGAGCTTATTTACTATAAGTTATTTTTAAAGGGTATATTTATAGGTATATTAACTTATGTCTTTCTTATTTTATTTCTTTTTTGTATTTTTGATTTTATTATTTTTTTCACATTTTATATATTTCAACTTATTTTTAGGTACACAAATATAAATTTTATTGTTTTTTTCTAATCTATTATGTACACTTAAACAATAGGGGTATGTAGTGTATAGGTATAATTATATGTATTTCATCTATGTATTTTTATAGGTTATTTTATTTTTATATTTTCTTTATGGTTTTATTCTATTTTAAATATGTACATATATTATAAATAATATTTGCAAAATTTTAAAATATAAAATTATAAAAATAATAAAGAATAAATAAAATGAATATTTTACTAAGTATATGGTACAATAGGGGTCCAAAATCCAACTTTCACATCTTAATTCTAAATTAAATGAAACACGTTCATTAAATAGCTTATTAAAAGTTATATACAATTAAAGATAATTTTGATATGTTTTAGGTTTTTATTTAGGAGATATGGGTCTGGGAAGTTGAGATTTTGGATTCTTATTTTGATCATAAAATGTACACTGGGTATTATTTTTATGCAAATTCAATTTTGTATTTTTCTATATATTATTATTTACAATTTTCATGTACAAAGTTTATTGATTTGATGAATAAAGAATAAATAATAAAATAAGTCCCAAAAATGATTTATTAATGAATAAATAAATGGAAAATTATTGTATTATTGGATCGTCTCAATAAGCACCTTGTCGTTGCTTAAGCGAAAGGTGATCTACCTAGTACCATAGTCCACTACTGCTTTGGTTCAAAGGAACAAACGTTCAAGGATTATCAGGTGTGCAGAAGAGGAGCTGAGGTGTCCATGTCAAGAACTATGAAGTCCACAGGGAACTGCATCCCCTGAATGGTGAAAACAACATCCTCCAGAATGCCTGAGGCCGTTTGATTGAAGTGTCTGCGAATTGCAGAATTATTCAAGTGGATTTGAGCGGTCCCAACCCAAATTCTTTTAGCAGTGAAGTAGGCATCAGGTTGATTGATGATCTACTATCAAGGAGTGTCTGATCGAACGCCTGGTCGAACATATAACATCTGACTAGAGGAGCTCCCATGTCTTTCTTTTTGGTTGGGAGATTGCTGATTGCGTTCACAGTGGTTGTAGTCAGAATATGCTTCACATTTCTTTCATGAGCTCGGCGCGACTGCCTCTTCGAAGTACATGCTTCTTTCTGACCTTTTTTAATGTTAGGAATGTACTTGATGGCTTTGAGTAGGGGCATCTCAAGAACAAGATTCTGAATAATTTAGACCACATAAGAGTCGAACAAAGGCAATTTTTAAATTTCTATTTTTTTTAATTTTCTCAAAGCATATGGAAATGGAATATTTACAAAACCAAAAGTAGAAATATTATTCTTATTTACATCAAAATCAGTCCCCATATCATGTTGTATAAATGGATGACTGAAATGAGCATGGTCATCCAAGAGTGGTGGACACCCAAAATCTGCAGGCGGGGCTCCATCGGCGGGCATCAGGGTGGCTGCATGTGTGGTCTCCTCGGTGGATGGCACGTTGTTGCTTCAGTTGTTGTTGCTGTTGTTTTCTTTTTGTTGTTTTTTTTAATTTTGCAAATTTTTTCATTTTTGCTTTCTGGTGCTTCTCCTCCTTCTTCTTCCTCACCTGGCCCGGATGCTGGATCGGATGATGCAGAAGAGGATGATTCTCCAAGTGAAGCTTTATTTTTCCCCTTCATGGTAGCAGTCGGTTGCAAGGTCTTGCCGTTTCTAAGAGTGACAGCAATAGATAAAACAAATCATGCACATCTGACTCTATTAGACCAGTTGGAGTTTTTGCGACGGTGAGGCCATAGAGCTTATGGCTCATTTCAGCAAGGCTCTTCACCGACTGAGCCAAGGAATCCAATGCAAGATTCACAAGAGCGGCCTCGGATGGTTCAGTTGCTAACCACGCTGATACCAGGAATGGTGTGGAGGATACGAGTAGGAATGTTGAGAATTATACTGGGGAGAAGGATGGCACTGTTGATAAGGAACAACCGAGTATTGATGATTCTGCTGGTATGGTCGGTATTGTAGCTACTGGTACTAGTTTTGTCTCCACTTCTGCTGGTATGGAGATTGTTGTTGGTGTTGAGGCTAGTTCTAGACAAATCTCCCTCTTTGCTAGAGAGGGAATAGGCAATTGCTTGTAGACTGCCCCTACTGTTGTCCGCAATGATGGGCTAGTTGTGCATCGCTACTCCACACGCCATTCACCTCCTGAATAAGAGGTGGTAGAGAAGAGCATGGATCTGGTAAGATCTGGAGCTCGGGCTGGTAAACCACAAGCTATTGTTGCGGTTGCTGAGGCGAGGTAGGATCTAGGGCTTGCACAGTAAACATGTTGAACCGCTGGGTGAGATGGACTCTACTGAGGAGGCTAATGCGATGATGACTCCTTCATCTCAACAGGAGTCGAAGCCGATACAGACGGCATGCGCTAATGGTACTCACCAGCAGCTCCAACTGCATGGTAATCTGATCCAATTTGTCCATATGTTGGGACTTCTGTTCAATCACATAAAGCTTCTCGGAGGTCTTGTAATCGTTTCTCAATAATATCCTCATTGGACAGGTAGCTCCCTATGATGCTCAAATTGGAGCTCTCAACCTTGTCCGGATCGTGGGATGTCGCCATATGAACTGGCTTCTGGAGATGTTGTGGCTGGCACTGATATGCACAGGACAATGATAAGGCAGCCTCCCCTTCAGCCATTTCCTTGAAGATATGTCAGACAACGTCCTTGTCCTTATTGAAATGTGAGTTGCACGCAGCATCCACGAGTTTCTGGCTTTCTATCATTAGTTCCACAAAGAAATGTTGGATCGAGCCGATAAGACGAATATCGTGATGGGATCATTTCTAATGTAAATCTGTAAACCTATCCCAAGCCTCATGAATGGATTTGTGGGTGGCTTGGGTGAAGTTGGAAATGCGGGCATGCATCTGATTCAACCACCCAAGAGGGTAGAATTTATGCAAGAAGGCTGACTTTAACTCCTCCTAGGTGGTGACGAATTTCCCTAGATGATTGATTAAATGAAGCGCCTTGTCCTGAAGGTTGAATGGAAAGGCCAACATTTTGACTGCGTTGTACCACAGATGTGTGCAAATTATTACAGGTAATATAAGGTTCCTCATTCTCATTCCCGTGGAAGGTGGGTAGAAGTGCCAAGAGTCGAGGCTTCAACACGAAGTGTGCATGGACCGCAGTGATTTGGATCCACTCGGTCATCTGGCTTGCTCCATGGTTGTAGGTCTCTTTGAGCGTAGGCTTGGGCCTCTCTGCTCGGGCTTCATCTTTTAGGACTCCATGGCCTCCGTCTGCTCTCTCTCTTCCTCTCCTCCCCCTCCTAGGTTGTCTCTCCTTCTCCTCCGATCATTGAGCATATCTTGGAAGGTGACCTGGGCCAACACCTGGTCGGTGAGTTGTTGTTGTATCGCATGAATGGAGGGAGAAGCTGGGCATTCACTACGTTCTAGTCAAGCTAGCCCTGCTTTGGATGCAGAGGATGCAGCAGGTACTGGTGTCCCTTCCCTTTTCCTGTGGGAGCCATCTATGTATCTGTATGTGAATCTGAGAGGAATTCTAGCTCCAAATCAAGCTCGTAATCTGCACATGGAATGATGCCCAAATCAGTCCATATTGAAGTACCATATGTAGGGAATTATTATGTGTTAAGGTCAACACATAACTTCATTAAGGATGGCGATGTATAAGGAGAGAAATCAATTGTCATCCAAAATGGGCAAAGTTCAGGAAAAGAGTGATCCTGGATTATTGAAGAAGGCGGGGAGTCTGGAGGTTGATTTACGGAGTCCGAATTGGGTTCTCATGAATTGCCCTGAATCATTGGAGAAGGCGAACGCATGGACGATGTTGGTGTTGGCAGAGTCCTAACTAAGCCATCCATGAGTCGTCATCTCGAAGATGAAGAGGGAGATCGAGAATGGATGAAATATACATTGATATAAAAGGAATAAAGGGGGTGCAAAATAGTAGAAGGCTCAAAAGTGATCGGGGGACAAATGAGGAATGAAACAGAGGAAAGAAAAAGGCACAAATGTGCGAGATTGATCATTAAAGTTAACTAAAATCAAACAAATACCATACAAGTTTTATGTTCACCAACTCAACACAGGTAAAGTCATAAGAGTTCAGTTATTTTTATCTTAGCAATTTTATTTTTGTTATTAAGGCAAAATCTTATAGCAAGTCCTTATGAGCGTTATCCCTATAGGGGTGTGTGTACTATCATGAAAGTACCACGTACTTCTTTCACAACCTTTGTAACCTGTGATCGGTGTGCTTTGAGTTCCTTGATCTCGTGCCTGGGCAGCTACTTAGCCAAAGAAATAGAGGAGGAAATCGATGGGAGAAACTAATACTTCCCTCGCAAGTGAGGTACTCGACTGCAGGACAATGAGACAGACACTCACGTGAGGGAATGTCCTATTCTCAATACTTCGGACCAAGTAGGATGCTCTACACAAGGGGGGAACACCGTCGTATACAAGGTCCTACTCACCTACGTACCATAGAAGCGCCAATACTTTGCCAACCCATGTGATGATCAAGGCTGCCATAGATCGGGTTTTTGGCTCTAATCCTTAGGGAGTCGTGCCTCACTTGGTCAGGAAGGTACCTGAAAACAATGAGGGCTTTATGGAACCAAAACAATGATGTACATTATGATTCTTATTAAGGTCAAAATATTATTAGTAGTCCATTTGTTTTAATTCTTGGAATTTTCATTTTTTTGAGTATTTTTCAGAGCTATCCGCTTAACGATTTTTTCGTATTTTTCCTTTAATCCTAATGATATAAACACCGAGGGAGAAGGCAGAAAAGCAATGCAAGTGGATACAAGGGTGGAAATCTCACTCTCGTATCAAATGATGATGCAAAGTAAGGAGACTACAGTGCTTCCCAGCTCTCTCCATGTGGGATACAAAACAGAATATATAAACCTATACTAGATGTGTGATATGCAAAGCGAGAAAGTGTCTCAAATAGTAATTGCAATTATCAGGAAGAAACAATGGTAATTACTAAAAAAATGGATCCAAGTGTCAGGTCTTGGAGACTCCTCAGTGCCTTCCATAACGAGTCCTGCAAGCGCTTTGTGGAGTCTCTCATGGCTCGGATTTCCAAATTCAAGCAACTATCAATTAATAATTTGACTAAGTCCAAGCGTAAGAGACTGTATGTGCATGCTTCTATTAAGGATTTGAAACTAGCTACCAAGTCAAGCAAACAAAGATCTAGGGGATCAATCACAAAAAATAAAGGAAAATAATGGCGGAAAGCTCAAAACACAAGAAATAAAATAAAAGAAAGCGATAATACATAAAAAACCACGACGAGGCCCCTAGGTGAACAGACACCCTGATGCTGGACGTCGTTAAATAGAAGTGTGGAAGTATCTGAATTATTGTGAATTAATTTACAAAAATAAAATAAAAACCCTTCTTACAAAAATAAAATAAAAACCCTTCTTACAAAAATAAAATAAAATAAAAATATATGCTATTGTATGCTCCTCTCCTTCTCTCGTTGCTCTTCTCCTGCTCTCTCCTCGTTGGCTTGCAAGTAGAAGACCAACCTCTTCAAGGCCCAGATGCGCCTACCTCATAAGAAGTGGCCTTCTCCACACGGTCCCTCGCAAGAAAAGCAATAAAGAAATAAGGGTCAGAACAGTTAAAATAATTATCAAAAATAAATGTCTGAAATAAAAATGAATAATATGCAGATATGTACAATAATGTGCTATACTTGGGGGTGTAAACGAGCCAAACCTGAGTGAACTAACCCAGGATCGGCTTGGCTCGTTTAGCATACTTTCATGCTCGGGCTTGATTTGACTCGATAAAATGAAAAGTGCAATTAGGCTCGGTTCGGCCCGGGTAAGGTTCGTAAAGATTTGGTTCGACTCATTAAAGGTTCGTTAAAGAATAAATGTTGTGCAAACGTTTCTGTTCAAAGGGAATACCACAGCTGCAGGGGAGGGTTTTATGGGGTTTCAAGAATAGGAAATAGGGACTTAGGGAGTGGATGACTGGATGTGTTTGAGAAAATAAGTGAATGCCCTTATGTTAATATAGAATGTAATTTTTTCTTATATATACAATATGTATGTATATATACTTTTATGTATGTATGTGTACATATAATCGAACTTTTAACGAACCGAACCTTAGCGAACTTATATTTTTAAGGTTCAGTTCATTTATTTAATCGAGCCTAAACTCGTATTCATGTTCGGTTCATTTATTTTCGAATCGAATCTGAATCGAACTTTTAGCGAGTTGAATCTGAATGAATGTCGAACCTGAGAATTTTCTGACAGCCCTAGCTACACTCTATTGCTTCCTAGCAATGATGCCATTTGATTAACCAGAAAAAGGAACCTCGGGTACTGTCTTGTGGTCTACACAAGGCAGGACTACTAAGTTGTTGTGATGATCGCCTAAGAACCTCTCTAATTAATCCAATAATCAACCCACAATATAAGAAGCAAGCAATGCAATATGGATGTGGATCAAATTTTATTTACTCTACGATGAATGTGTATAATGGATAAGTGGGTAGAGTGTTGAACTCAGGGAACAAATCAGTGTAGCAGGGATTACTACATATAAATAAATAGTGAATAAATAATAATGTGTATTTGTACAATATCCACTCACTTAATTATCAACGTTTTGTGTGTCTTTAATTAAATAAAATAATTCTTTTTTAATTATATTATATATGTGTATATTAATTTTTTATTTTCTGATTTTTAATTTTTTTTGTTTAATAATATATAATAATGATATATATAAGAGTAAATGTATATGTGCATATAAAGTAATATAAGTATAATAGAAGTAATATATAATAGCATATATATAATAAATATCCAAAAATAAGGAAAAATAACTAGTGAATAGTCCTTTTTATTTTTTAAAGGGTATAAAAATATTTATACGGTTTTTGTAATAATTAATAATATTATTAATTATATATAGCTATATATAGGTATATACTGAAATATAGGGTATTATAATTATAAATGGAGACATATATAGTCAAAATTTACAAAATAAAGTATTTTTATATTGTTTATATTTTTACAATGTTTTTGTGATTTTTTAGTAATTTTTGCTAATTTTAAGTATTTCAAAGTCCAATATATATAAATCAGGGACTTAATAAATAGGTTGAATTGTTTTGAGATTTAAAAATAATAAGTAGGGTTAAATTTTCTCAAAACTAATTTTAATATGTAGAGAATAATGTATATAAAACTATAGAATAGAAACTATTTTTATGTATTTTTCAAAAATATTTTGCAAATTTTCAGGGTTAGCAAAGGTTTGCTGATTTTTATAGTTTCTATTGGTATTTTTGTGATTTTTGGTCTGGAGTAATAAAATACTATAATGAACACTATGTAATTTTTTAGAATTTTTAATTATGATTTTTATAATTTTCGTATTTTCTAAGTTATACAAGGACTAATTTGCTCCAAAACTAAATTTAATAAAGGGAAAAATCAATCAAATCCTAGGTCCAAATACATGACGTGAATGAACGGGATTAATAGCATTTAAATTAATTTTCCCAAGAATAAAAGAGCACAGGAGATATTTTTAATAAATGGAAAAGGAAAAATAAAATTCCAAGTAGTTACAAGGACTGAAATGTAATTAAAATAAACTTTAAACTCAAAGCATAACATTTCTAAAGAGTTTTGGGGACACATGCAATATTTACAACCAAAAACATGCCCCTGACATGGGAAGGACCAAAAAGAAAATAACATAAAACATGGGGTACATAGTGCAGAAATTCTGAATAAAATTACATTACATGCCTAATATTTAAAGAGACAAAAAACCAAAAAACAATAGGGGTTCTTTGTTATTTGCTCACTAATCGACGGAAGTGGACGGCGGAAGGTGAGTCGCATCATCTCACTTAAACTCGATCAATGGTTGATGGGGGGATCGCTTCACTTCTCCTTCAACGGCTAGGATTAGACCTGGACGCACATCTCAGATCCAACGACTCCAAGGTGCGGTGGATGAACACATAGAACAGCCCGCATGTGATGCTTCAAGCGTCGATTCCTTCTCCTTTCGGTAGCCAAACTCCGATCCGATAGGTCTTCCAGTTTGCTAGAACATATCCACACATGCATGTGGGCTTCAAATGGTTCCATATCACCTAGAATGGGACATGGGGCTCTCGATTGTTCAGGCGACCTAGGGAACACTCGTGGCTTCGATCGCTCCTCCAGGTGCTCGCTCGAACCTTAGACCTGCACCAAAAGATACAGCAGCTCGAGGTGACTCGCCTTGGTTCAAGATTAAAGTTGGATATGCAAGGGGATTGGCGGCGGAGAAACTCCGATGATGGGCGACAGAAGGAGCTCAACGCCTTGATTTCGAGCAAGAATCAAAGGGCAAAATGGATGAATCATATGGAGAAGATGAGGGGAAACAAAATTGTGGTGAAGGTGAATCAAAACAGGGGGACAACAATGATGAAATCGACCTGGAGCTTGAGCTCCAGGTAAACAATGATCTTGTAATTCATCCTAAGATAAAGACTAAAAGAAAAAACTAAATGCGAGAAATAAAATCTATGGCTATAGGTTACCTAAAAATGCAGGAAAGATGACCTTAACTGAGCTAGAGACCCAGGATGTAGAACCGCATCAAAGCTTGCTCCGACAATGGCTGGACCACCTTTCTGTGCCTCCTCCTCGCTGTAGGACCTCGCCTCCACTTCCTGTCACTAAGAGGAGCGTGATACTAATGGTCTGAGGGGCTAAGAAACACCAGAGAGGGATCAAAACTGCAAAAAGGGTAGAATGGGTTGATGAATAATTTAAAACCCCAAAATCACGTCCAAAAAAATGGAAATGGCGTCGTTGTCAGGGAGGCACGACGAGGGTAGTTAGGTTTCTCATTTGACCTACTATTCTTGATTGTAAAATTCTGTTTATATTTTTCTACATTCATTCATTGTTCCTATTCACTACGTCTAACTCATTAATTCTTGCTCATTTTTTATACATGTGTCGCTTACACATTCTTTCTTGCCTTTTTCTTGCGAGGGCCCGACGAGCTGGAGCGACTTTTTAGGAGCGTCGGTGCACTCTAGTGAAGCAGAGGCGGCTTGATTCTCCCCAAAGCTGCAGGAGAGAGTGGGAGGAGGAGCAGAAGATTTATAAGAGCAATCATTTGGAGCATAGATAGCTCAGATAGATTTTAGCATTTATTTCTTCATTCAAACTTTTGTTAAAGGACACTATATACCTTATTCGGGGTTTGTTTCTCCAAGTGCCTGAGCACTTCGACGACCTAACCGTTGTTTTCTCGTTGTTTTTATCGATTTTATTTTTATTTATTTCTCGTGGATTTGTGTTTTCTGATTTTATTTTATTTTGTATTTTGTGAGTGAAGCCCCTAACCTTAGGTTTTATTTAGTTGAGCTAGGTAGTTCTTAGGCCCAAATCCCTAGAAGAATATATGTTCCTAAAAAACGTTTGGACTTATGCAAATAATAACTTGGTTCTTTCCAAATAGAAGTTACTATTTAGGACGGTTCTTGATTACATTTGCATATAGTTTAGTTTTATTTTTATGCACAGATCATATTGCATGTAGAGTGCTGGAGTCAGGTACGCACCTCTATCTCTAGCATTTGCATCTCATATTTTCTTGTCCATCAGCTTTTTCGTTTTCCTCCCTCTGTTTTTTGGATATATGAATACAGGAAATCGAAAAATAGGTTAGATGTGTTTTTATCAAAAAAATAAAAAAAGTGAAAATTGAACAAAAAAATAAAATTTTGGACGGCTAATATCACTTGAACCCTTAAAGTTAAACGTTATTGATTCATATCATTATCTTGGGAGCAATCCCCTCATTTTATTCGCATTTTATTTGCCACATACACACTAAGGATCAGTGCCCAATCCCAAGCCTTCCTACGTATTTGTACAACTTTATGTTTGATCACCTAACTCTAAAATTGATAAGATAATTGACCGAAACACTCGCGGTCTTCGCATTGTGTTGAGTTGGTGAATTGGGGGTTTGCATTGTGTTTGTTTGTGCTTGGTGTTGAGTTAGTTATGATCATTAGCAGTCACATTCCCCTTAAACCCTCCCTCCCACCCTAATCTAATTTAATTCCTCATCATGGTGGGAGCCCCAAGATATCTTCCTTCAGAACGCGTTAGTCCTTTGCTTGCAGCTCGGATCTCTTCAATTTAGCAGAACAATGATTTCTTTGACCTTGACCTGGATTTCTATGAGCTTGCATCTCCTAATCCATTGGATGGTTTTTCTATGACTTCGAGAGAGAACCTGTTATTTGAATATGATAATTCGTTTTCTTCCTCGAATCATATTGATTTCTCACATCTCCTAGAGGATTATCTGTAGGCGGTGTGTTCTCAATACTCGATTTCACTCCCTGGTTGTGCATCCAATCTGTCAGATCACGAGACCGAGACTTATGATTATTCTAAGTTTTCTTATTCTTCCGATATTTCTGATCTTTCTATGTTTGATATTTCTTCTCTCCTTGACGACCCTTGCAAGTATGAGCTGACCCTTGAGTTATTCAATGTTATACTTGATATCTTCATTACATGCATCGGATATCTACTTTCTTATTGAGTCTCCTAATCTTGACCTTCCATACATTTTCGATACGGTGATTCACGTGGAGGATTCCATGACATATCCTTCCTTTTCCACGTTCCATTTTTTCGGATCCAACCATTCACTCCATTCTGACCATGAACCGAAGATTTCTTTTGTGCTATCGGTGCCCGATTTTATCTACATATCTATTTACCTGGTAGCAAACACCCGCCTGATTGCTTAGCTGGGCATCATCATTCACACTATTGACCATGTTGTTGTTCTCACATCGAGACAACATTGATAGTACAGTAATCGCATTACAGATGCCATCCTGTTGTCCTAGCTTTTGCGCCCAGCTAGGGGCGTAAACTCTAGCGCTTGTTGAGAGGCACCTTAACAATGTCTACCTTGTATATATGTATTTTGTCTTGATTTGCTCCTTCCTTCTTCTATGTTATCGTTAACTTCTTGTACACATATGTGTGCTATATTGAGGATGTACTCTATCCTAAGTATAGGGGGTGAACGATTCGAGTTGTTCATATTTGTCTTGTTTCATCACTCATGTTGTTGCTTATACTTAGGGATAATCTACCCTAAGTATAGGGGGTGATGTTGTTCATATCGTCTCTTTTGTGTTTTTATTTTTCTATTTCTCTGATCTCTCACATGTCCCCAACTTGTTGATATTCTGTACTTAGGGCTATCCTATCCTAAGTATAAGGGGGCAAGACGAGCTGCTGAGTCTGTACATTATTTCTCTCGGTTATTCCCTTTTGTACAGTCTTCTATACTTAGGATTACTTGATCCTAAGTATAGATGGGACCACCGACTTCTATTCTTTTCATCCTTTCTTTGAGTCATTGTTGTATAGGGTTCTTTTCACTTTTCTACACTTAGCACGAGTTGTGTCTTCCTTTGCATCTCTTTGATTACTATGAGGACATAGTTCGAGCTAAGTATAGGAGGTGCCGTACATGTTGTATATATACTTTAACCATAACCATTGCTTCTAATATTGTGATTGTTTTTGTATGTTATTTGATATGTATATAAATGCATAAAATCCACGCGTGTGTGTATATAGATTTTGGTCACCTTCCATCTTGAAAAAAATGAAAAAAAATGATGATAAAAAATTATAAATTTTTTGTATAATCCATGTATACACTTATATATATATATATTATTAACCTTTTTTCTATTAAAAATTAATTTAAAAATTCTCTCTAAAAAATTGCTTTGTAAATATTTCTTGCATTTGCATGTACTTTTTTCAGGATAATATTGATATTTAAACTAAATCTAGAATAAAATTGAAGAATGGAGCTTAGTTGGACCTTAATCCACTTAATTTCAGAGGAATTTTATAAGAAATAGAATTAAGACATTCCATGTCCTAGCGGTTTAATTCTTTAAAGACTATGTTCACATGTCATCTTGATTAGTCTAAGTAGAATATTTAACAGCACACACATGATTCTTTTAGACCATGGCTTATCTTGGACAAGCACTCTACACGTAGATCTTCATGGAGAAGGTAGTGACAAGGCATAATCTTTTAACTTGGGGTAGCACACGGGTATGTAACAACTAGTGGGAATATTCGTCTTTGTCTAGGGAGGGTAGTGCATCCCAACCTGATCTAGTAGCATTGAGGTCTAAAGACATGATGCTGTGGGGTTGCAATAATGCTTCAAAAGAGGGATAGTCTACAAGCTCAAGAAGAAAAACTTCTTATGTACACATTGTACCTTGTATATATTTGAAAAAAAATGCAGAATCTCCAAAAGTAGACAGTCCTGATTGAAAAGTAAAATGCATGCCGGAGTGTATATACAAGTATAGAAAAAGTATAAGAGCTTCAAAGTAAAATTTTTTGTAAGTTTGCAGCTGGATGACTTGGCTACACTGGTCATGCATCCAAGGATAAGTAGCTACACTGGTTACCGTCCATTCTTTTTTCCATCTCCTATTCTTGAGCTGGTTGTACTTTAACTTAGAAGGGAAGGTGACGCCCCCAACGATCCAGATACTCAGCAATACATATCCACACATACGATTCCACATTCGAAATATCATGCTGTGAAAAACTTGCAGGAGAAAAGTAAAGAAGGAAGAACTGCATTTTTTTCCATTCCATTTTCATCCATAGCATCATGTCCACAAAAATTGTATACAGTGTCGTAGAAGTATAGAAACATGGATACATCACCATGCACTTATAGCCATGTGCATACATCACCATCATGTCTCTCAAAATGTAAGTAGATATACAAAAATATAGAAGGACAGGAACTCACTGTACCACAAAAGAAGAGCTGCAACAAAGTCAACCACTTGTCGCCATCGTCGCGGCTGCTGCTCCTGCAAACCTGCCAAATTCACGCAAATAGGTTTATGAGCAAAGCGTCCAATACGGATATAAAACCACTAGAAATGTAACAGAAAAGTGTATAAAAAATGAATGTGAAAACCCACAAAGTATAAACAACTTCCATGTTCCCAACATCCACTAAGAAACGACAACTCACAAAGAACAATCATCCCACACAAAACAGCTTCTAATGACTTGACTTGTAGATCCAATCCAAATATGCATATGTATTGAACAACAATTCTAGTTATAAAGAGAGTAGGATCATAATAAAAATATATAATCCAAGCTTCGTGGATAGTATGTGGTCTTGGTCTGGGTGGGACCTCACACTATAACTCTAATGCAAGAAAAAGACTTTAGGGTTGGGGTGCCTCCGTAGACATGCGGTTAGCCATATCCTAATACAATACAATAGTAAACAAGCAAATGGAGTTGAACGGGGGATTCACCTGTACTTATATTGGGTTAAATTTAATCTTCTCTGGCTTTTTTTATGAGATTTGTAATATGTATGAACTGAATCCATATCTTTGTCATTCACTATGTAATCATTCTGGTTAGAAGTATTTATTATCTTTTCAGAATATGAATAAGTCGTTTCTTCCTTGATTTCTTATTTTAATTGAGCCAAACAGCAGGCAAGTTGTTTGAGAAGAGGACTTTTGACTTTCAACTGAATTCTTTTGAAATTTTCTAGTTTCCTCCTCAGTGAAGGAACTACAAACCACAAGCTACTTTATCATAGTCAGAAAAAGAATTACCGTAATTCAATTACATATCAAACTCAAAAACACTATTTACTCACGATCAAACACATAGCCAATGTAATAGATCAAACACAGACTAAAGAAAACTGTGATATGAACAACTTATCAGTGTGAGCTCTATAAGCCTTATCTTCCTAGTATACTCGAATAGAATGGGCTACACATATCCGTTGTGGTCTTAAGCATTATTTGTTTGGAACTCCATGATTTTTTTTGAAGATGTTTCTGAATCATGATATAACGTCAATTATCGATGGACTGAACCATGAAACTTGACAAAGGAATATACAGCCCAAACGACATCATCAAGAACACATCGAATGCTCCATTTATGTCAACTTGGTCAATGACATAGCACGAACTATAACATCTATTGATTAAGCACAAGCCGATGATTCATCCCCGATACCTCATCCGAAAACCAAGATCTCAACCATAACTACAAAGCATATGCATTCATTCAAGAAATTTACTTCATCACATATCTCAAACCTCTAAAAATACAACAATTTCGTCTCCAGCACCATGAATCCCCATTTTTATCAACTAGATGCACCCACCACCAAAATCAAATCTTTCAAATCTATCAACATTAGCTTGGGTTGTAGTTAAGATGCTTTTCAGAACCCAATCCATATTTTTTTTCTCGTGCGTGAATGCCTAAATCATTCTTCTACACCAAGCCATACAACATTGATAGTCCACTTCAGCGCCTAGAAATGTTCTCTCAGTCTGTAGGACAAAAAATGCTTTGCGTCTACATGTTATGCAATATAATTTAACTAACAATGCAGCTCTCACAAAAATAGGAATAATACTATTTGCAATCGTATATAGAATTGTATTCATAATCCTATCCAAAACTAACAACTGATATACATATGAATGGGATACTACTAGAAATTTAAACAAGTATTGTCCCGGTGATTACCATGATCCCGGAATCGAAACCAGGTCTGCATATGATTCTGGTTTCCCCCTTGTCATGCACCGACATCCCGATTACTCCCCACGATCACCAACCACCCCCACCCATGTCCAATGACCTCTAGTTCGATTCATGCAATCCGCAGCTCTCTGGCCGCATACGAGACCTCCTATCACCTTCCCCCACGCACATATGCCTCCGCGTGTACATAACCCCATAAATACGGGACGATCTGATGATGACCCGAAATCCAAATCATAGAAGAATAAAATGCGGAAAACGACAGCAAGGAGGGGAGATACATACCTCACAGATGCGATGAACTACTCCCCCACGGAGAGATCTTTGTGTCGGTACCTTTGACTTCGCGATCGGACGACTGTGACCTCGGCGACTCTCCGACATTGTGGCGAGCTCCAGGACGGAGCTCCAGCGGCCTTGGCTTGGGAAAAAGGGCTAGGTCAGCCAAATCAATGCCTAGACTCCTTGTATGCCTAAGTTGGTTAATCAGATCCGGGTTCTGATCCGGGTCCGGTTATTGATCCACGATGGTAAAATGATCATATCTCCCTCATACGATGTCGAATTTGATCGTTCTTGGTACCGTTGGAAAGGTCTCGACAAGTACTATGCAAGAGGCTATTCATATGCTCAATTTAGATAACAGGTCAGGTATGAAACTTAAAAATTAAGAGAACATAAGTATTAGCGAGTCGGACCGAAATCCGGGTCTCAAGTTGCATCGAGACCGGATTTGAATGGACATTCGGTAGTTAACTTGTATTACGGTATTTTGATATTTATCGGAGTCTCGAGGTCTTACAGGGAATATCCCCGCTCCTAGACGAAAGAGTTGCTAGACTGGGGGACTAGAGTTACCTTGTTAAGAGAGGTTGTTTCTTTGCTACTTTAGAGATGAGGAGCTACATTTCACTTACACCGTACAAGTAAAGATCCATAGTCATAAGAATTTGTGTGTGTAGACTTGTTCTGACTTGACTGTTGAGGCAACCGGAATAGGAGTCTTGTGGAACTTGAAGGCTGTTAAGTTTTAAATCCATTTCCCATTAAGGTTCCACCATACTAATAGTCCAAAGGTCTGACAGATCTCCATACTACAACTTTATGAAGATAAGTTTAATACTCAATATTGTCCTAATTTCTTTATTCTGCCTTTCCTTTTCTTTTATTCACTTATTCTTTCAAATAAAGTGTTTTCTAAGGGACTGACAAAGGTAAAGCATAGGGGGATAATGAATCTGCATTTCAACATCTTTATTCATTTATTTTAGCTTAAAATCCCTTATAAAAAACATGTATATATTACTAAATACATATTCTTACTAACCTGCATCTGTGTGTAAATATTGTACATTTATTACTATTTTAACCAAAAATAAATAAATAAAGGAAAAATAAAGAAAATAAAAGATTGTATATATGCAATAGATACTGGCTGACCCGAACCCTGAGAGAAGGTCAAGACTTGACCTGATCAATTAGGTATAAAGTAGGGGGAGATCAGGTCTTTAATCAAAAAATTCAAAAAAATATCTTTATAAATATTTTCCATTCTTTATTTTGAATTTATTTTGTGTATATTTGTAAAAAACTTACACTATTTTATTTGTCCATAAATTGACCTCAAATAAAATAATTTTCTTAATGGAAGTTGTAAATAAAAATGTTTTCTAAATAATAAAAATAATTACAAAATAAAATCATGTATAGAATAAAAGTAACCACATTCAGAAAAAGCCATAAAGTGATAATTAAAAGATTAATTCTGTCTCCATATGAACTCAAAATGAATCAAACTCACTTCCATCGTATTCTAAATTAAATCATCTTTAAAATGGCAGTAGTTTCATAATTTTGGAGTACGGTTTGAAAGACACTTTTCTGGGGTGGTTTTTTGCCATTTTACCATTTATTTATTGTATATATTTATCCATATTTATTTTTATACATAATGTATTTGTAAATAATTGTAAATATTTTTTAATAATTATCTAAAATAAAAATAAAAAAATATAAAACATAAAATAGCATAAGTTCCTTATTTAACTATGTGTATAATATACCATATTTATATATAATATGTATATAATTAATTTCCTTACAAAAATTAAATAATTAAATTTTATATGACTAAAATGATTTATTTAATTAATTATTAAATAATATACCATGTGTATATAATTTATTGATTCCTTAATTAACCCACTATTAAGATGGTCCATTATGTTTTTGCTTTTTTTACTATTTTAATAATTTCAAAAATAATTCAGTGATTTAATTAATGCAATTTCTCCATTAACACCTTTCCTTTTTTTCCTCTCCATTAATTCATTTTTTGAAATACAAATTTCTTTTTCTATTTATTTGGCTCCTCCTCCCTCATTCCAACTTGATCAATCCTTTGGTGAGAGGAGCCTAATATCTAGGAGCAATCTTGTTGTAGAAAGATGCCCAGCCTCCAAGCTGTCTAGTGACAACGAAGCAATCTTCATCAAGGCCATCACGTCTTTCATCCTCTCCCATGGTGAGATCTACTTTATTTCTCATCTTTTGTTTAGATAATTTTTTATTTAATTTTAGTTTTAATTTTACAGTTATTTTTTCTCGTAATCGTAGTTAACCATTCCTAATTATTCTTCATTGATCTGATCCGATATTATTTCACATTCACTTATTAAATTCCTACACATTCACATTCTATCTCACACGATCTCTTACCTCCGGTCTTAGATAAACCGTGGATCTAACCTTTTAATGGTATCAAATACGGATCGATCAAAAATAACCGCACAAATCGATGAATCGTCGAATGAAATTAATGTGCAGTTTTATGTTTGTTTAGCCTGGGAAAGCCCCAGGGTCGACACAAGGAGGCAAAGGAACAACTCAAGATCAGATTAGAGGGATTAAATTGTGGTTCTCCAAGTGGGATTTTTTAAGTTTTTATGCAATAAAAATACAGATGCACTGATGCGAATGAACTAGGTTATTAAGAAAATCAACAATTTAGGCAAAAATAATTATAATCTGAAATTAGTCCAAATTGGCCAAATTGTGTTTTTCCTGTAAACCTAATTCAATGATTATTGCAAAATGGATTTTTTGGAATTTTTGGATTTAAAATGCAACGATGAAAAATGTAAACTTTTTTGTTGGGGTTTTTATGCAATTTTTTGTGCAAATGATATGAAAAAAATTATGAAACATTTATCGGAAGATAAACATGATGAAATTAAGCTACATTAATTTTTTTTAGAATTTTCTGACACTTTATTATTTTTTATGAATTTTTTTACTGAAAACAGAGTGACTGTGTGTATATAATTTCTAATAAATCCATGAAACAAAATTATCCAGGGAAAGAATTATCTCAAATAGATATTTTAATAAGGAATCTAAAAGAATTGAAATTTCTTAAAAATTTCTTTGTGGATTTAATTAAAAATTGTTTACCTAAATCACTAAGGAATTTATTCTATGCAAAAGACAGCTCCAATTTTAATGAAATTTAGATAGTAATTAAAGCATACTTAGAGGCATCGTGTACAATTTTTTCACAATTTTTAGAGCAAGAAATATATTTGTGTGAATTTCAGAGCTTAAATGGGTAAAATATCACTGAATTTCAATCTCTGATTTTTAATAAATAATCTGATGCTCACAAAAATGCAAATAAATAGCAGAATGATAAAGAATTAGTTGCTCATCAAAATGCTATTTTTCATTAAAATAAATGATGCAAGATAACTGTACAAATAAATGCACAAACACGGGGTTGTTCGTGCAATTACATAATCAAAATGGAATGAACTGAAATGTGCTCAAGGTCACATTTGGAATTAAATAAATATGACGGGCTGACTGTACAATTTTCATAAAACATAAAAAAATTAAAATAAAATGACCAGAACTTCTCTCGCAAGCCAAGGCGTGGGGGCGGCTAGGGCTCGCGAGGCGCTATACCCTCACGTGGCGGAGGGAGAGGCAGCGCGCGGTGAGCAGGGCGCAGTGCAGCTGGAGGTGGCGTGCTTGTTGAGGAGTCGTACGGGCAGCGAGGTCGCATGCTTGGAGGCGCGCGCTGCCCAGTGGGGGCTAGCGTCGACGAGCCACGCAGCGTGGAGGTGGCTGAGACGGCGTGCGGCTACGCGGAGTCCTTCGGGGCGGGCGGGCGGCACTTTTGCCGCAGATGCGCGCGGGGTGTGAGGGGGCTGCAGGAGGGCGGCCCCACCGGGCGAGTCGCGCAGGCAGAGTTACGGTGGAGGCGTCGTGCGGCGGTCGGGCTGGAGAAGGAGGACGGGCGACCGTCATTGGGCGGCTCCTGGGTTGGCAGCGAGCTGCATGTGCGGAAGGAGGGGCGGGATGCAGCTGCAGGTGGACGGCTGGAGGTCGAGGCCGCTAGTGGGGACACACGTCGCGGGGGGGACACGGGCTAGAGACAGCCACTGCAGGCGTGACTGTGGGTCGCGACGGCTGGTGGAGTCTGATGCAAGCAGTGGCAGATGCAGATGGTGCGGCGGGCGGCCGAAGTGCGCCGTGAGGGAAGGCGGGGATGGCATGGCCTGTTCTTTTTTTTAATTTTTTTAATTTTTTTAGTTTTTTTATAAACAACAAATAAAATGTGAAGAATAAAAAGAAAAGGTGGTGATGTTTGTGATGGTTGTGATGGATTTGTGGTGATTAGATGTGAAATAACAACAACAAAAAAATGTTAGATAAAAATAATTTAGAAGGTAAAGATAGAGAAATCACATGGAATTTCACCAGAAGGCGGAACTACGATTCGCAGCTCCTGTCGTGGCCTCAAGAAGGGTGGTGGAGTCCTTCGAAGCTAGAGCAGCTTCCTGTGAAGGATGCTGCGACGAAGTGGTTGAGACCACCTTGGATCTCATCGTGGTCGGAGGTCGTCGCTCAACGGTGATTCTCGGTAGATGTCACCTACAGATAGCCGGAGCTCTCTCTCTTTTTTATCGAAATGGCGGATGAAGATGAATGTAGAGGGTGAGTGGAATAAATAGGAAGAGGAAGTTGGGAATTAAGTGGGGTGGAAGTTGGAGGAGTGGTGGAAGATGAGGAGAAGATGGGAAGTTGTGACTTAGAGTAGAGGGCAAGTAGAGGGAGAAGAAGTTAAGGGGAATAAAATAAATAAAATAATAATAAAAGTAGGCTACTAAAAATAAAAGTGAAAATAAAGAAAATATTAAAATAAAATAAATGTAAATAAAAAATAAATATAAATAAATAAATAATTAAAATAAATAAATAATAATAAATAAAATAAAATCCGAAAATAATAAAAAAAATGAGGTGACATGTGGCGGCTCCAGGAGCGGCCACGTGTCATTCCCAGAAAATTCAAAAATTAAATGTAAAGAAAAATCAAAAAAGAAATAATAAAAGGGGTTAAATCAAAAAGTGGTCAACACAAAAGTTGCTCGTCTCGACGAGATCTACAACTTTTATGAGGATTGAAATCAAATGAAATCATCTGTACAAAATATTTTTTTGGGTGGTACCTTATAGATATAAAATACCGCATTTTATCTTTTGTAATTTTTTGTCATTTTTAAATTAGAGAAAAATGAAAATAAAAATAGAGAAAATATAAAAAGATTATTTACAACTTAATCTAATTTTTTTAGATTTTTAATAATTAAGAAAATAAAAGGATAAAATAAAGGGCAAAAATGTCGATATGTACAATATACAATAGGGGCCCAAAACCCAAGTTTTGCATACGAGCTCCGATTTTAATGAAATTGGTATTGTTTTGAAGGTCTTTGAATGTATATTACTTTAAAAGTGAGTAAATCTAAATCATACACTGTATGAAAGAGATATACGCATTTTAAGACTCCTAGTTTCAACTTAGATTAGGGTTTTATTGGTCAATTTTACAAGTTAGTATTTTTTGATATTTTTCCTTTATTAGTGTTAGTAATATATACACTATAGAGTTGGTTTTATTGGATTTGGAGTTAGTATAAAATATATATAACTATGGTATTTACAGGTGATTTTTACAAGTGAAATTGGCTTCTTATTTAATGCAAATATGAATGCTAAAATGCAGATATTATTTATGCATGCATGAATGCTAATTACGCAATATAAGTGGAATATGCATCTAATTACTCGGGAATAAAGCTCTATTTTCAACTTTTAGAGTGATGAATCACAGATTCATCAACCCCTATAATTAACCCTTGCTCGTCCCCGAGCAACAAATGAAATGCAAGAGTGAAATGAGATTGGGTTCCATACCAAGGTCATGGACAAAAGTTGAAAATGGAGCTTGACTCGACCTTTGGATTAATTGTGTGGCGGATCCTTATTGGGATCTGAACTTAAGACCTAACAGACTTCAAGTTCCACAAGTCTTCTATTCAAGACTCCTCAATAGTCAGGTCAGAACAAATCCTCACACGCAAATTTCTGATGATTATGATTCTTACTTGTACTGTGTAAGTGTAAAATAGCTCTCCACATCAAAAATGGCTAAGAAGCAGCCTCCTCTAACAAGGTAACTCTAATTCCCCGGTCTAGTAACTCTTTCCTCGAGGAGCAGGGTATTCCCTTCTAAGTTCAAGTGCGACCAGCTCAAGAGGAGGGGTGGAGAAAGAATGGACGGTAGCCAGTGTAGCTACCCATTCGGGGATGCCTGACCAGTGTAGCCAAGTCATCCAGCTGCAGACTTCTTGCTAATATACATACTCCGACAGGTATTTTATTTTCTATCTGGCCTGTCTACTTTTTTGGAGCTCTTGCATTTTTCTTCTTCTTCTTTTTTCGTTTTTTTCTCTTTTTTTTGAACTATATACAAGGTGCGGCATGTACATCAGGAGTTTTTCCTCTTGAGCCAATAGACTATCCCTCTTTTGAAGCATTGTTTATTTTCTATCTGGCATGTCTACTTTTTTTGGAGCTCTTGCATTTTTTTTCTTCTTTTTTTCCGTTTTTTTCTCTTTTTTTTGAACTATATACAAGGTACAGCATGTACATCAGGAGTTTTTCCTCTTTAGCCAATAGACTAACCCTCTTTTGAAGCATTATTGCAACCACAGCGTCCCGTCTTTAGATGTCAACACCACCAGACTAGGTTGAGATGCACTACCCTCCCTAGAGGAGGACAGATGTTTCCACCCGTGTGCTACTCCAAGCTAAAGGATTCTACCTCATCACCACCTCATCAATGAAGAGCTATGTGCATGGTGCTTGTCCAAGTTAGGTCACTGTCTATAAGAATCATATGTGTGCACGAGATATTCTATTTAGACTAAACAAGATGACATGTGAACGTAGACTTGCAGACTCAAAGAATTAAGTCACTTGACCTGAGAAATCTTAACTCCAGTTCCTATAAGGTTCCTCTGAAATTAGGTGGATTAAGGTCAAATCAAGTCCCTCCTCAACATCTACTCATAACTTGGCTCAGAACCCACTAGCTTTTCACCTTGCATATGCAAGATATGCAAATGAGATGTAGATGACATGCTTTGTAGATGAATGAAATGCAAGACTTTTTTTGCAAGGATGATATGAAAGAGTAAATAAGAAGCCTTTTTTTGTTTTGTTTTGTTTTTGTGCTTTTTTTCAAAATTTAGTATACCTCCTATGTTACAAATAATACCAGTGTTATACAAGTATACAAAATTTTTTTCATTTTTTACACACCCATAATTATTGCATAATATATACAAAAATACGTGAAAGTATGAGCTATGGGTAAAGTATATATGTAATATATACATGCCCCCCTACACTTAGCGTGTGCTATGTCCTCAGAGCACGAAAAGTGAGGAAGAAGACATAGCTCGTGTTAAGAGTAGGAGAGCTAAAATAACACAAATGTATAGAAGTCACTCTGCCCCCCTATACTTAGGCTCTGGCAGCCTAAGTGTAGAACAAGATCAAAAAAAATGGGGCGGACGAGGTTGAGAGGGGAAGTGAGTGAATATATGTACAATATGGACATCGGTCCCCCTATACTTAGTCTCTGGTCAGCCTAAGTATAGGATATGAGTGAGTGTGAGAACCGATGAGATCTAGAGAATATACAACGAATGGTGAAGAGATTCGGGTCACTCTCCCCCTATACTTAGGATCTAGTCATCCTAAGTATAGCCATAAAATGAAATGATATGGATCAGGGGCGAGTGATTCGAATCACTGGGGAGGGAGGAAAAAACATATACAAGAAGGAGTGAGAATATACAAGGATCAAGAAGGTTTGTGATGAACCTTCTGGCAGGAGAGAGGAGGTAAGGAATATACAAGTGTGTCACTATCGGAATCGTCCTCAGATGAATAGTAGTGAGGTGTAGGGATCATCCAACGAGGGTCGACACACGGCTGCTTGCTTAGATGCGGCATAAGAACAGCCGAACTGAGCTCCCTCATATAAATCACCTTATCCGGACCAGACGAGGACTCCTCAGAAAAATCCTTCTCCGAAATGTTGAAGGAAATTTTCTTGTTCAGTTTTCTAGAAGCTGAATCATTGAGAGGGAGACGAGAGCGGCACGCCTTGAGATGTTCGGGGGAACACCTCAAGGAATAAATTCTCGACTTCCTCTCACTAGATAGCCAACTACAAGAGGGAGCAACTATGTTTTTATGTTGAGTCAATTTAGTCTTGGTTGTTTCCTTCGAAGGTCCAGGATGTGGTGCGGTGCTGACCATGGGTTCCTCATCAGACGAGTCACCATATAGATTAGAATATTCCTGAAGGGTCAACACGCGTCTCGAGAAGGTGACAGTGATCTCAGTTGGCTTGATATTATTGGGCTCGTGTGACGGATCATCAAAATGGTCAAGACAATCAGCAAAAATCATGTCGGACTCAATGGCAGCTTCTGGTCGTGGGTCCTCCTTAGAAGCTGTCACGGTGGTGGTGCAAGCAGTTGATGAAGTGGGGGTATGGGGAGCCTCTAAACCAACGGTCATCCGGACAGTCGACCTCTCAAGTGAAGCAGAGAGGTGGGACTCATTTACCTCTCGATGGTCATGACTGTCAGCGGATGTGTGGGTCACCTTGGAGTAAAGTGTATCAAAGAGTGGGTGAGGTCGAAGCGCTCCCAATGCTGAAAAATCGATCTCCCGAGTCTCGCAATCTATAGTCGCCTTAGCCAAGGCTAAGAACGGCTTCCCGAGAATAATCGGAGACTGGGTAAACTCTCCTCGGTGCTCGATGTCAATGATCGTAAAGTCCACCTGGAGTAGAGCACCTTGGAAAGTAACGATGACTGAAATGTTTCCTCTCGATCGTTTGATAGATCGATCAGACAGCTGAACGATCTCCCTCGACTTTCTGATAGGCTTGAGTTTAAGCTTGTCAAACACAGAGGTCAGAAGGATAGTTATCGGGGAGTCATCATCGTTTCTTGCATGGGTAAAGATAGTGTCTTTAATTTCACATTCAACTCGGGGCAACTGCTTCACTCTGTGGCTTTTGGTCTTTCTCCCCATCACCAACGAGGTAGCCATAGACACTATGTGTCTTTCAGTCCTTGTCCTCTTATAGCCCGACCTCTTGGGCATCAATTTACTTCTCACAAATTGTTTGAGGTCGGGAAAGTGATCTATGGTCTTTATTAAGGGAAGATTAAAAATCAATTCTTCATCGAGTGCTTCCCTTAGGGTAGGATCCAAAATTTTTAAGTCATTTTCTATTTTTATGGATTTTTTTGATTTTTCAATGTTTTTGGTCTTTTCAGGATTTTCAATTTTTTTTCTGTTTTTCGGTGGATGAATGATCAGACTCTGGATTGGAAGGCAAGGGGTTAGTAGAAGAGGGAGATAGAATGGACTCCAGCTGTACAAAAGGTGTGGGTTACCTAATGCTCGATCGGTTTTCAACATCAGATCTACTTACTTCCTTCTCCACTTTCATACCCAGGCTGGCAGAAATTGAGTGCAAGATTTCAGTGACATCTCTCAGCTTGTTACCAAATGATTCATTTTTCTCAATAAGTCTGGAAATGTCATCCTCCAAAATGTTCTCATGACAAATCATGGGAGAGTTCTGCTCAATTGGAGGATACGACTGAGATATTGGGGTCTCATACTCAACATACCTAGACTCTGGCATGTAATGTTGGGTCGAGTATGGACTATCCAAATGGCAAATATCGGTTGGAGCATTATATGATGGAGTCAATGAACGGGGGACTGGTGAGTTTAGCTCACGAGTCCACTCCTGTGAATGTATAGGCTCTCCGAATGAAGGCTGGTTAATGGAAGCTTGATCACTAAAGTCAATCAAGTCTTGAAAATCATGATGTGCAGGCCTCTCCATTCGGGTTGTTCGATCGACCATGTTATGCCCTAAGATCAAGTCGGGATGTGTATTTGTAAATTGTTGTATGGTCCCTACTTGAGGTGAGAATGAAGCATGTGGGGGCATATAATTTTGCCAATCATCTGTCTCAGCAGTGGCTTACTCTTCATTCGATTCTTTGATTCATGCAAGCTCTCAAGAATAAGGACAACAGCCCAAGGTGGAAGTAGATCCGGAGTGTTGGAATATGGAGTAGGTGAGAAATGCGAAGAAGTGGAGAAGTCAGTCGAAGTTCTAACTTCATAATCGGGTTGAGATGGAACCGACCATGGGTAAAGATCTCACGTAGATGGCGGAGGATACATGGAAGAAGGGAAAGGTAAAGATGAACGGTATATGGTCGAGGAGGGATGACCAGAGGTCTTAGGGTATGGGGACCAATATCCCAACATCTTGAAGAGGAAATGATGAATGTAAGAAGATTAAGGTAGAAAATGTGCAATTACACAGGATAACACACACGGACAGACACAAAGACAAACGCAAGAGCAAACCCTGAGTTCATACTCAATACGGTGAAGGACCCGAAATCGAGACCGATTAGTCTGGTTGATTTTAAGTGTGAATTTTCAGACAAGTAGCAAAGGTTATGCGGTCTATAGGGGAGTCGGCTCAAAGCCGGATGCGTCTCCCCTGTTTAACCTGTTGCCTAAGATACCAACGCCCTTCCTTTCTTCGCTCCTATCAGCAGCCAAAAATTCAAGGACCTACCCATATCTACCTACAGAGTAGGCGGAGGCTAACATGGTTGTAACTTCGCCCCTATCCACCTGCCGGAGCAAGTGGAGGCTACTAGCAACTTGTCGTGGTGCACCGCAATTTCGCCCTTATCTACCTACCAAGTAGGTGGAGGCTACGTGGCACTGGTCTGTTAAAGCCAAAGCACAGTCGGTGATATTTGCTCGGATTGGGGTATGCGATATGGAAGGCGGGGATTTTTGGCTCTGTCCTAGGGTGCTCACACACTCTAGTACCCTCACTCAGCCTGAAAACAAGGTCTGGGTTAATTTCCCGCAAACGAGGGTTAATTTTAGTCAATTTTTTTGGTCCAATTAAATTAGCAGTCCTGATTTTAGAGATTAGTTGTCACTGATATTAATCCACACAAGCAATCACGTCTACTGTCCAGTCCCAATTCCTTTATCCTAGGTTAGAAAACCGAGAGAGAGAGAGAGAGAGAATCAGAAAAAGCCGATGCAATCGAGAAAACGATGATGAATGCTTAAGTAAGAATACTTATATTGCCTCCAGCTCTCTACAATGCCAGATGCAATACTGAATTGAAATTTTACAATAAATGAATGCAAATGAAAAAGTCGCTCCTAGACAAACAGTTCTATTAGCGAATGAAGAACAAATTTAATTTGGCTACAGTCTTGTGGTCTAAGTGTGTCTTTTACGTGTGAAGTGTGGTCCTAGAATTTTACGAGCACAAACAGGTCCTAAAATAGCTCTAAGAGCCGCAAGTGCATGTCCTATTATACGTAAAGCAACCACACAGCACACAGGGACACGCTTTATTACGACTTACACGCGCGAGATCCCAAATGGGAACCACTGTAAATGCAGACACTTTTTTACAAGTTAACAAAAAAAGAAAATCTTTCTAGCATCTCAACAGCCAACTTGATTCACGAATCATCATCCTCCGATACATTTCGAGATGCGTTGACTTTAAGAAAGTCGCTCCAAGTCCACCGGGCCCTTGCACAAAAAGATATAAAAATGTCCGAGAGTGAGAAAAAAGAAAAACAATTGGAAAAAGGAAAAAATGGAATAATTACAAGGTGGTTCGGGGATCAGACTACTCGAGTGACCGAAAAACCTAAATCTAATTTTCTAAAGTGATCCTAAGCCGTTTGCCTCCCCAACAACGATGTCATTTGATTGACCCCGGATCTACCCTTTTAATGGTATCAAATTAACGATTTCGTTGCAGTCAGATAAATCCGGATCGATAAAAAATAATCACACAAATCGATGAATCGTCGAATGAAATTAATGTGCGGTTTTATGTTTGTTTAGCCTAGGCAAGCCCTAGGGTCGACTCAAGGAGGCAAAGGAACAACTCAGAATCATATTAGAGGAATTAAATTGTGGTTCTCCAAGTGGGATTTTTTTAATTTTTTTATGCAATAAAAATACAGATGCACTGATGCGAATGAACTAGGTTATTAAGAAAATCAACAACTTAGGCAAAAATAATTTTAATCTGAAATTAGTCCAAATTGGCCAAATTGTATTTTTCCTGTAAACCTAATTCAATGATTAATGTAAAATAGATTTTTTTGGAATTTCTGGATTTAAAATGCAACTATGAAAAATAAAAACTTTTTTGGGGTTTTTATGCAATTTTTCGTGAAAATGATATGAAAAAATTATGAAACATTTAGTGGAAGATAAACATGATGAAATTAAGCTACATTAATTTTTTTAGAATTTTCTGACTCTTTATGATTTTTTATGATTTTTTTACTGAAAACAGAGTGACTGTACGTATTTAATTTCTAATAAATCCACGAAATAAAACTATCAAGAGAAAGAATTATCTCAAATAGATATTTTAATAAGGAATCGGGGAGAATTGAAATTTATAAAAATTATCTTCGTGGATTTAATTAAAAATCATTTACCTAAATCACTAAGGAATTTATTCTATGCAAAAGACAACTCCAATTTCGATGAAATTTAGAGTAATTAAATTGTACTTAGAGGCATCATGTATAACTTTTTCACAATTTTTGGAGCAAGAAATATGTCTGTGTGAATTTCAGAGCTTAAATGGGTAAAATATCACTGAATTTCAATCTCTGATTTTAATAAATAATCTAATGCTCACAAAAATACAAATAACTAGTAGAATGATAAAGAATTAGTTGCTCACCAAAGTACTATTTTTCATTAAAATAAATGATGCAAGATAATTGTCCAAATAAATGCTCAAACACAGGGTTGTTCGTGCAATTACAGAATCAAAATGGAATGAACTGAAATGTGCTCAAGGTCACTTTTGGAATTAAATAAGTATGACGGGCTGACTGTGCAATTTTCACAAAACATTAAAAAATTAAAATAAAATGACATGAACTTCTCCCGCAAGCCAAGGCGCGGGGGCGGCTAGGGCTCGCGAGGTGCTATACCCTCACGTGGCGGAGGGAGAGGCAACGCGCGGCGAGCAGGACGTGGTGCGGCGGGAGGTGGGCGCGCTTGCCGAGGAGTCGTGTGGGCGGTGGGGTCACGTGCTTGGAGGCGTGTGCTGCCCGGTGTAGGCTAGCGTCGGCGAGCCACACAGCGTGGAGGTGGCTGAGACGGCGCGCGGCTACACAGAGGCCTTCGGGGCGGGCAGGCGGCGCTTCTGCTACAGATGCGCGTGGGGTGTGAGGGGGCTGCAGGAGGGCAGCCTCACCGGGCGTGTCGCACAGGCAGAGTCACGGTGGAGGCGGCGTGCGGAGGTCGGGATGGAGAAAGAGGACGGGCGGCCGCCGTCAGGCGACTCCTGGGTTGGTAGCGAGTTGCAGGTGCGGAAGGAGGGGCGGGCTGCAGCCGCAGGTGGATGGCTGGAGGTCGAGGCCGCTAGTGGGGACACGTGTCGCGGGGGGACACGGGCTGGAAACAGCCACTGCAGGCACGACTGTGGGTCGCGACGGCTGGTGGAGTCTGGTGCAAGCGGTGGTGGGTGCAGATGGCGCGGTGGGCGGCCGGAGTGCACCGCGAGGGAAGGCGAGGATGGCGTGGTCTGTTCTTTTTTTGTTTTTTTTTTGTTTTTTTTTATTTTTTTAGTTTTTTTTGTAAACAGCAAATAAAATATGAAGAATAAAAAGAAAAGGTGGTGATGTTTGTGATGGTTGTGATGGATTTATGGTGATTAGATGTGAAATAACAACAACAAAAAAATGTTAGATAAAAATAATTTAGAAGGTAAAGATAGAGAAATCACCTGGAATTTCACCAGAAGGTGGAACTACGATTCGCGGCTCCTGTCGTGGCCTCAAGAAGGGTGGTGGAGTCCTTCGAAGCTAGAGCAGCTTCCTGTGAAGGATGCTGCGACGAAGTGGTTGAGATCACCTCGGATCTCGTCGTGGTCGGAGGTCGTCGCTCAACGATGATTCTCGGTAGATGTCACCTATAAATAGCCGGAGCCCTTTTTCTTTTTTATCGAAATGGCAGATGAAGATGAATGTAGGGGGCGAGTGGAATAAATAGGAAGAGAAATATGGGAATTAAGTGGGGTGGAAGTTGGAGGAGTGGTGGAAGATGAGGAGAAGATGGGAAGTTGTGACTTAGAGTAGAGGGCAAGTAGAGGGAGAAGAAGTAAAGGGGAATAAAATAAATAAAATAATAATAAAAGTAGGCTACTAAAAATAAAAGAGAAAATAAAGAAAATATTAAAATAAATAAATAAATGTAAATAAATAATTAATTAAAATAAATAAATAATAATCCGAAAATAATAAAAAAATGGGGTGACACGTGGCGGTTCCAGGAGCTGCCACGTGTTGTTCCCAGAAAATTCTAAAATTAAATGTAAAGAAAATCAAAAAAGAAATAATAAAAGGGTTAAATCAAAACGTGGTCAACACAAAAGTTGCTCGTCTCGATGAGATCTACAACTTTTGTTAAGGATAGAAAATCAAATGAAATCATCTGTAAAAATGTATTTTTGGGTGGTACCTTATAAATATAAAATACCGCATTTTATCTTTTGTAACTTTTTTGTAATTTTTAAATTAAAGAAAAATCAAAATAAAAATAGAGAAAATATAAAAATAATATTTACAACTTAATCTAATTTTTTTGGATTTTTAATAATTAAGAAAATAAAAGGATAAAATAAAGGGCAAAAATGTCAATATGTACAATATACAATAGGGGCTCAAAACCCAAGTTTTGCATACGAGCTCCAATTTTAATGAAATTGGTCTTGTTTTAAAGTTCTTTGAATGTATATTACTTTAAAAGTGAGTAGACCTAAATCAGACACTGTATGAGAGAGATATGTGCATTTTAAGACTCCTAGTTTCAAACTTGGATTGGGGTTTTATTGGTCAATTTTACAAGTTAGTATTTTTTGCTATTTTTCCTTTATTAGTGTTAGTAATATATACACTATAGAGTTGGTTTTATTGGATTTGGAGTTAGTCTAAAATATATACAACTAAGGTATTTGCAGGTGATTTTTACAAGTGAAATTGGCTTCTTATTTAATGCAAATATGAATGCTAAAATGCAGATATTATTTATGCATGCATGAATGCTAATTATGCACTATAAGTGGAAATATGCATCTAATTACTCGGGAACAAATCTCTGTTTTCAACTTTTAGAGTGATGAATCATAGATTCATCCACCATGCACGGTGGCGGGAGACTCGGTTCTCTTCCATCACAACCAACGGAACCGTTTTCAATCACATTCTCTATTTTTTATTTGGGATCGAGCCATCACAAAAAGGGAAAAAAGCACTTGTTGTTCTTTTCAAAAAAAATTACAAAAAAGTTGGGACATCAGCCCCCGCCCTATCCAGCTCCGCTGCCGCCCTAGCTGCTCAACCACCATCGTCCTGTCGTCGTCAGATCGCCCCACGGTAGTCGTCGTGCCTGTGCAAGAAACCTCCTTCTTCGTTTGGAGTGTCATAACCGCCTGGACATCCACTACACCACCTTGAGAACAAAGGGGTGTCGCTGCCTTCACCGTCGATCGTTTCTCCTCCGCGCGAGGCCCACTTCCTCACTGCCATCAGATCCGCGCTAACAGGGGGCGTCAGGCACCACGTCATCACCAACACCACCGCGAGGGTGTGTATCGCCTATGCCGACCACTAGATCCATCGCCCCCTTTTGTCTGGAGCAGCATAACCATCCACAGAATCGCCATCACCATTGATGATTATCATCGCTCCAAGGGTCAGTCGCTGCCCTCCGTGAGCACCTCCACCGTCAACTTACGTAGCACCACCCAACAACATCTCCACTTCCACTCGAGGAATCGCCATCGCCCCACCATAGTCTTCAAGAGCGATGTCCCTCTCTGACTTGACAAAGAAGAAACATAAACATCATCGATGTCCACTTCCATCGTCCACCCTTCCTCAAATCGCCCACGAGATCCAACGCCATCTTCAGGAGCTTGTCGCCCCCTATTGCTTGGGAATAAAGAAAGGGGCGACCCCTTTGATTTCAACAAGGAGAGCCCTAATTTTGGGGGGTTCGATCCAAGCCCTCGATTCAAAATAGCCACATATAAGGGGCCAGAAAGCATCGCGTCACCCCCTTGATTTTTTTTTGGAAAATTGTATATCATGCCTCACGAGTTTCAAAAATTGCAAAGAGACCCCCACCTCCAGTACAAGCACGTGCAGCGCATGCCTTCATGGGGTAATTTGCAATTTTTTCGTAATTTTATTTTTGTTACGTGTTGATGCAAAAATATTAAAAAATTGTAATTCAGTCCATGTATTCCAGACACTATTTTGCTTGTTCTTATCATTAAATTAAATATTGTTTATGCTCAACGAATTCTTCAAAAATAAGATTAAGTTCATGTCACTTGTATCTTCATAGTGTGAATTTTTTATTGCATTTTATTTCCATTTGCAGTTATTAAAAATTAAAAAAACAACACATTTTTCACTTTTTCAAAATAGAAAATTAATACATATTCATAAAAATTCAAATGTTGCGTCAAAAATTCTAAAAAAATAGAATAATTTTATTTTGTATATTTATTCTCTATGCAAATTTCACGCATTAATTATTTTTAAAACCCAAAAAAAGCAAAATATCAAAAAACTTATAAAAATCATAGATAATAGTAGAAATTTTCAAAAATTGTAATTACACTATCTGTTTCTAGTTAGTTTCTTATATTTTTTAGAAAAAAATAAATCCAATGTTTTTTATTTTGTTTGATATTTTTATTAAAAAATATTCATTTATGTTCACTATTTGATTTTTCTCCAGTTTTTATTCATTTTAAAGATCTTAAAAATTATCCAAAAATCACAAAAAACAATAAAGATATATTAAAACACAAAAAAAATCTTTTTGGTATTTTTGACCATTTTTACTATATTTTGAAAATAAAAAATAGCATTTCTCTATCTTTGCTTATAACTTGTTTGAAGATTACATTTTTGAAAATTAAAAATTTATAAAACTAAAAACCAATAAAAATTAAAAATCAGAAAATACAAAAATATAAAAATATAAAAATAAAAATCTCACAAAAAACCAAGGTAGATTGCTTTTAAATTTCCTCCTTCTTTTAATTGATTTTTAAATTATTAGAATAACCCTCGGGATTTGTAGCCTCACTAAATTCGATCCTGTTGCTATATAGGTAAATTAAATAGCAAAATTCTCTTGCTAAATTTTTTATTTATTTCAGCTTGAGAATCAAAATAAATTTTTTGTTGATGCTTGATTGGGTTGCGACGACACTTGTTCATGGAACATCTAAATTTAAAACCCTTGAAAATCACGTCAAACAAAATGGAGATTTCCTAAAACTATAAGAAATTATCTACAAAAAGAAAGTGAAACCATAATTATTGGAATTTTCTACAGTTTTCTATGATTTTTATAAGATTTTTGATAGTACTTTTTTGTATTTTAAAATAATTAATGCGTGAAATTTACACAGAAAATAAAATATAGAAAAATAAAACTGTTCTAATTTTTTTAGAATTTTTGATGCAATATTTGGATTCTTACGAATTTTCTAATTTCAAATAGTGAGAATGCAATGTTTTTGAATTTTTAATAATAGCAAATGGAAACAAAATGCAATGAAAAATTTACACTAAGAAGATACAAGTGAAAGGAACTTAATTTTATTTTTGGAGAATTTATTGAGCATAAACAACGTTTATTTTAATGAGAAGAACAAAAAAATAGTTTTTTGGAATACAAGGACTGAATACCAATTTTTTAATGTTTTTGCGTCAACACATAACAAAAATAAAATTGCAAAAAATTGTAAATTACCCAATGAAAAGCTTGTGTTGCACGTGCTTGAACTAGAGGCGGGGATCTCTTTGCAATTTTGGAAACTCAAGGGGCCTGATATGCAGTTTTCCCAAAAATTTTCAAGAGGGTGATGTGGTGCTTTGTGGCTCCTTAGATATGGCTATTTTGAATCAAGGGCTTGGATTGAAGCCCCCAAAATTAGGAATCTCCTTTTTTGAAATCAAATGGGCCACCCCTTTCTTCATTCCTAAGCAATGGAGGGGTTGACAAGCTCCTGGAGATGGCGGTGGATCTTGCGGGCGATCGGCGGAAGGGTGGACGACAGAGGTGGACGTCGGTGTCGTTTGCATTTCTTCTTCGTCAAGCCAAAGAGGGGCGCCACTCTTGAAGACGGCGGTGAGGCTATTGAGATTCCTAGAGCGGAAGTGGAGATGTTGAGGGGTGTTTTTACGTAAGCGGATGGCGACGGTGCTTGTGGAGGGTTGATGAATCTCGGATTCATCACTCTAAGTCTCATTTATTAAGCTCAATTCCCTCAGCTTCATCATCATGTCTGCATTTATTCTGCATAATTAGCATTCATGCATGTTTTCATAAGAGTTGCATTTTAGCCATTATGTTTGCACAAAATAAGCAGCCAAAAATCTCAGCCAATTTGACCTGTAAATAGCCTAACTTCCCTGATTTTTAGCTCATTCATGCTAACTCCGAATGACACAAAACTACCTCCACTTTGTACATATCACTAACAAGAATAAATAAAAAAATAAAGAAATAATTAACCCAAAAAAAGTGGACCAAAAATCCAAACCTTAGTTTCAGGATTTTCGGACTAAAAGCCCCATCTCTTCCCCATCCAGTATTTGATTTGAACCCACTCACTTTTGAACTAATGTACATTCAATTACCTTCAAAACAAGACCAAGTTCAAGTGAATCGGAGCTCATATGTGAAAGTTGGGTTTTGGGCATCTTTTGTAAATTGTGTATTTTAGCGGTTTTTGACCCGATATTTTTGTACATATTTTCCTATTAATAAAAATTCCAAAAAAATAGATTAAGGTGTCTTTATTTATCTTTGATTTTTCCATATTTTGTCCGGATTTTTATCTGGTTTAAAAATGACAAAAAATTACAAAAACCAAAAATCTAGGTATTCTATGTATATGGGATACCCCAAAAATTCACTTTGTGCATTTGATCGATTTTGATTTTGATGTCCTCATGAAAGTTGTAGATCTCATCGATACGAGCATTTTTCATGAAGAAACTTTTTCGATCTGAGGTTGTTTGCTATTTATTTTACATTTTACAAAAAAATTCTTTTTCGATTTTTCTGGAGCTGACACGCGGCAGCCCCTGGGGCCGCCACATGTCAGCATTTTTTGGGCCTCTTTTTATTTGTTTTTATTAAAAAAATAAAAAAATAAATAATAAATAAATAACCGCACGTGCGTCGCACGTGCCCCGTCCTCTCCCTCACAACCACCATGTGGCGCCTCCACGGTCGTTCGATCAGCGGCCGATCGAACGGCCGCTATGCATCTTCTTCCCCAGGCGCCCCCTCGCAACCGCCGCCCTCCGAATTCTCCGATGTTGACCTCGTCTCCAACTGCCACCCCTGCCGTTCTCGCCAGCTGCCAACCGCCTCCGCAACGTCCTCCGCTCATCTCACGCCTCCCACCATCTCCTTCAGCCCTATTTAAGAACATCACTGACTCCCTCTTCAACCCATCTACCGGCTGCACCTCATATCTCCCCCTTTTGGCGGTGACAGCGCCTCGAAGACTCCCCTCCGGCGAGATCCGAGTCTCTTCGACTCGTTGTGGCCTACGGCGAGAAACCCTCCAACCGTCGCTTCCTTGCTCCGGGACACCGTCGAGCCCCGACTGACTTCTACTTCGATCACAGTACGCCTCTGCCATCTCCTCCAGAAGCTTCGAGTTCACCAACTCCGCCAACGCTTCATCGCCCACAACTTCCATCTTCTACGATGCTCTAGCAACGACGCTCCTCCTCCGACTTCACCGACTGTCGCAAAGGGTCCGCCACGCCTCTGCCGACCTCGGGCCCAGCCAGGAGACCCTCCACCGCCCTCTTGCTTACGCCACCACCTCTTCTCCGACTTAGACGGCCGGCACCTCACCACAGATCACTTCGCCCCTCCTTCATCGACGACGGCCGCAGAGGGGTGGTGTTGCGTCATCAACTCAGCCACTCCGTCGCACGGCCGGGCGCTCAGGCCTGAGGCCCTCCCCGCGTGCGAGGCACGTGACGGGAGGGATCACGTGACAAGCAACATCCCCTAAGGTCACGTGTTGCACACGTGACCCGTGGGTGAATTGTAGCAACCCCCTCGAAGGTCCTCGCTATTCGTAGAAGTAGCCCTTCATTCCAACTGGTAATTGCATAATAGATCCACCCTTGCATTATTATTCATTTTATTTATTGCAGACAGACCCCTGTGTTCTCCTTTATTTTTAGACATCTCCATACATTATTTTGTTATCAAAAAAATAGCATGATGTTTGTCTTTTAATTCTCTACATTTTGACATATTGTGGTTATTTTGTGATGAATGGTAATTAATATTTAATTATTCTATGGAAAATTGCGAATTTTACCCACTTTATGCTCTTAAATTTGCCATCAATTAAACCATTACTTTAAAAATTCCCCCAAAATCATATATTGTAGAGTTAATTGTGCTTGATATTGTGCCCAAAAAGATTTGCATTTGCATGCATGCATTGCTCTGTAAAAATCATTTTGCATATTTCAGTATTTAATTTTTAATAGGTATTAAACCTTACATTTTCAAGCTTTAGGATTTTTCTAAGATCCATCACTTAGTGATAGATCTTAGGTAATTTTATCTCCTGAAAATAAGTCGGTTTAATATTTATTATAATTAAATATTGAAAATCATTCTGTTTGCATTTAAAAATTCATAAAAAAATCATATTGCATCTAAAAATTCTAAAAAATTTACAATACATTCATTTCATCATAATTTACATTGTGGCCAAGTTTTGTATTTTTCGGACATCATTTGAATGTAATTTGCATTTTAGTCCCTAAAATAGGCCGAAATTGCATCTTGAATCCCTTATTTGCATTAAAAATTCCAAAAAAAAGATCGCCTCGAAAATCATGTACGAATCTTGATAGACATAACTCTAGGTTGTTCCTTTGCCTCCTTGTGTTTGACCTTGGGACTTGCCCAAGTAAAATAAAAATAAAACCACTCGATTAAAAATTGAATAATTATTTGTGGTTATTTTCTTGACCGATTCCGATTGCTGCCTACAGTGAACGACACTTTAATTTTTCAGCACGAACAATTAAAAACATCTTTCTACACGTGTTATTCCGGATCCGTCAGATGGCGCCGTTGCCGGGGAGGCAAACTGCTTAGTTTTGTGTTTTAAAAATTTCTTGTTCGGTTTTCCACATTCGGATGGTCTGACCCCCGAATCTTTCATTGTAAATTTCATTTTTTTTCCTGCAATTTATTTTCAGCATTTATTTTCTTAATTTATTTTTGAGTTACTCTCTTACATTTTCTCTCTTATTTTTCTTGCGAGGTATTCGACGTACGTAGAGCAGTTTTTCAAGAAACCGAAGCATCTTCACCAACATCCGAAAAAGCCGCAATTAATTTAAGATCGAGTCGAGTCGTGAGAGAGCGTAGAGTCTAGGTTTTTAATTTTTGCAAATTTAAATTTCTGCTCATTTATAGCGGTGTCCGTTCGGACTCTCGCGTGTATAAAAAGACCTTGAACTCTATCTATGGTGTGTCGTGGCCAGTTTCACTCTCCGATGAGGGTGGGGCCTGACTTGAATGGCAAATAGGATAGACCTGCACATACGGCTCTCAGAGCATTTTTTATTTTTGATTGTGCTCATAGCATTAAGCCACACTTCACTATTAATCGAGACGCACATAGATCGTTCAACTTAGTAAATTTAACTCAATTCTTCCCCGTTAATAGAACTTTCTGCTAGGTGTTGTTTTTCATCGGCTTGCATTCATTTAGAATAAATTTTCAATTTCTGTCTAGCATCCCATATGGAGATTGCGAGGATTCACTGTAATTCTAATTGAGCATACATCATTGCTTTTGCCTGCATCGGCTTTTCCCGAACTTCTCCCTCTTGTTTTATCACATAATTTTAAAGGAAATTGGGATTGGACGATAGACGTGTATTATTCTGCTCACTTAATATTTCAATGATCACCTAATTAAAATTGGGACTGCTAAATATAACCGATCTTAAGAACTTATAATAACAAGAATTTTTGCGGGAGAGCAACCCCGACCTTGGATGCTTTTATTTTTTTGAGTGAGCGAGAGTCGACACTTAAGGCTAGAGCCCAAAATCGGATTTTCATATTGACTACTGATTCTACCAAAAATGATTAGCTACTTCTCAGTGAGGATCTACGGATAGCCGGTAAACGGTCCGGATTTCCTTAGCAGAGTGGGTGGTTTAGAACCCACTGCATAAGGCTCCGACCTCAAGTAACACGGGTAGCCGTTCTACGGTCCGTACTTACACCCATACTGGCTGAAAGTAGGTGCAACTAGTCGTAAGAATTCGGGCCAATCATTACAAAAATTTTGGCACCTAACAGCTCGCTAAATTTTTGCCAAGATTGATTTGTCACCAATTAAAATTGAAAAGATAATAGCCGAACTCTTACGGCTTCATTGTGTGTGTTGGTGAACCTGGGGTTTGATTTGTGTTTGCATTGGTGTGCTGAACCGATTCCAAAGATCAATAGCCGCACATTTGATAAAATTTCTTTTGACTATCCCAAGTAATCATCATTCTCCTTTCTTGATTTAAATCTCATCATGGAACTCTTATCCAATAACTCTTGCAGACCCAACCCCTCATTCCTTTAAAAAATGACCAAATATTTATCTGAAAATCCATCAGAGCTATACTATGAAAATGAATTTTGTCTCGGTTAGGCCCAAATCAACCAAATTCTCTTCTTTCAATAATCCTCCAACATTTGCGGGAGACTTTCACCCGCGGATGAATTCGACCCCCTCATTGAATTCATACTCGAATCATCCGACCACACATGACCATCTACCATCTTGGACTGAACCGTCTTATTCATGGATTCTCGCTAATGAGCCATTTCAAGATCAAAATACCTTTGACTCTCATGACTGGCCGAGAAACCAAACCCAGATGGAAAGACCCATACTTAATGATCATCAGCGTTGGATTGACCATGACAAACCCCTCTTCGGACATGATACTCATACAGAGGACTGGACTGATCACATAGAAACACGTAAACCATGTATGCTGACTCCACAATATCAAGGTCTGACCACTCATGATCAAAGGATTGAACTCTACTCAGACCAGCTACACATGCCTGGACCATATGAGCATCCTCCTTCCATAATTTTTGAGGAGAAATTTTCAGAAAATGATAATCATATGTCGGATATTCCAAGAAACTCTCCTCTCAGCACAAACGGGAAAATGGAAGATGAAATTATCAAACACACACCGACTGCTCCCATGATTGATCATGATTAAATTTTAAGGATGATATTTCGAGGATAAATAAGAGATTCAATCCAATAGAGGATAGATTTCAAAAATTTATCGACCGATTAATTTCACTCTATAGGAGCTCGGACATAAAAATGAATGAGGAGATGATTGGATCTCATTTTGACAATTTTGAGGATGTTCAAAAACCTAGGGATGATTCTGTGAACAGCACTTCTGCATATTATTCCCCTAGAAATGACTATGCCTCTGACTCCCACTCTGAACATCTGAACCCCTGCTCATCTGAGGAACACACCACATCACCACACCACACAGAAAATACCAAAAAAATTGGAATATTCAAAAATCACGAAAAAATCAAAAATCTCGAACAATACATAAAAATTGAAACTGAAGAAGATCTGAAAAATTTGGATCTTGTGGTACGGGAAGCACTAGGAAAGAAATTGATTATTGAACTTCCCTTTCTACAGGCCATTGAACACTTCCCCGACCTTAAAAGATTTATAATGGACAAATAAACTAAGAAAAAGCTGGACAGGATTAGAATAAAGACCGAAAGACATATCTTGTCAATGGCCTCCTCCTTAGTGTTGAGGAGAAAAACCAAGAGCCGCATAGTGAAGCGGTTGCCCAGATTTGACTGTGAAATAAAAGACACGAATTTCACCCATGCTCGGATTGATAACGATTCACCGATCAATATCCTCCCGACCTCTGTATTCCATGAACTCAAACTCGGACCGATTCGGAAGATACGAGAGATTGTTCAATTGGCGGTTCGGCCGATAAAGCGGCCGAGAGGAATCATTTCTGTCATCATGAAATTCCAAGGTGATCCACTCAAAGTAGAATTCATGATCATTGATATTGAGCATCAAGGAGAATTCACCCAGTCTCCAATCATTCTCGGAAAGCCATTCTTAGCATTGGCTAAGGCAATTATTGATTGTGAGACTCGGAAAATCAATTTTAAAGCATTGGAAGCACTTAGATCTGACCCTGTCTTTGAGGAACCACGATCTTCTGAGGAAACCCACGAAGTCCCCGACAGCCACAACCATAAAGAGGTAGAAGAGCCCTACCCCGCTACGACACCTGAGATAGCGGTTGTTGATGAGACTATTGGTTTAGAGACTCTCCCCCCTGCTCCATTCCCAACCGCTCTCACCATGGAGAATCATGTATATGAATCATATGATCCGGAGACTTATGCATGGGCACACCCTGGGTCAACCTACTCTGACTACATGGATTACATCAACTCGATAAAGGGATGCTCAAACATCAAATTAATTAAGAAAGAACATGTAGAGACTCTCCCAGTATTTCAATTCTCGTGGATCTCAAAATAGATAAATCCTTCTTCTATGATCCTGAGACATATGCATGGTCATACCCTGGAGCAACATTCTCTGAATATCTTAACCAAATCATCCCAAATCGAGAGTGCTCAAATATTCGGGAAACTAAGAACAAGCACGCAGATCGAGCACCGACCAAGGGGAATTCCAATGGCTATTCATCTGGATACTCAAGTGAACCGACATCTTCACGAAGAAATAAAAAGAGAGTCAACTATGACCTTTCGGAAGAGGAATCAGCTGATGATCCCTCATCAGGTCCGGAAAAGGTAGTCTACATGAGTGAAGTCTGTTCGGCAGCCCTAAAGCCATATCTTCACAAGGATCCAAAATTCAATTCTCGTTGGACAACTCCCGTTCCGAACTACTACTCATCCAAAGCTGATGCTCCTGCCTTCTTCAAGTACACTGGAATTATTTCATATGAGCTGACTGAGACCGGTGCTTCTGAGTATTCATCTGAGCACAAACCGCTTGACCCCAAGAAGGAACGAATTCTGAGAAAACAACTGAAGAAACAAAAAGACGTGAATACTTGGAGTATGTCCACTTTAAAATACTATTCCTCTGAAGATAACTCTGATGATGGATATCTTTCATTTGACTCAAACACTTTATCTATTATCCATCAAGATTTTTCTGAGGATGACACTGATCATAGTTGGGAATCATATGCTTCATCTCCATCTCGTTATTCCGATCTCCCATCGCAGGCTCAAAAGAAGATCAGCCGAAAACCGCCTTAATCATCGGCCACCCACCCTCCCTCTCGACCACATCGGCCTCCTTGTACAGCTTCTTCCTCTACTTAGGCCAAGGCCTAAGTATAGGGGGGAGACCGATGCCATCTGTATATACCATCCTTCTCCTTCTCCCCATCACTTCACTTCCACCCTTCTTCTGTACTTAGGCTGACCAGAGCTTAAGTATAGGGGGAACCGACATCCACCTGTATATACTCTCCTCATTCACATATCTCGACCGCTTCATTTTTTCCGCTCTTCTTATATACTTAGACTGGTCACGGTCTAAGTATAGGGGGCGGTTCTGTAAATCTTGTTCTTTTTCTTTTCCTTTTTCACTCTCTTACGCTGAACCCGAGCTATGTCTTCTTTACGCTTCTTATGCTTTGAGGACACAGCACTTGCTAAGTATAGGGGGTCTGTATATACTTCGTATATATTTTACCCATATCTCGTACTTTTGTGTAAGTCTATATGTATTTACGGGGTGGGTAATCAATTTGAAAAAAACAAAAAAACAACAAAAAACAACAAAAGAAAAAAAGTTTTACTACTGACACTGACTTTGCCCAAAAATTTTGAAAAAAAAAGAATGGCTTCTTATTCCATTTTTGCATCAAAAAAAATGTGTGTCTGCATTTCACACACCTGCACTTCATCCAGCATCGCATTCATTTGCATCTGTGAAAAGTCATCGGGTTCTGAACCGAGTTGTGAGCAGAAACCGAGAGTGGTCTGTACTTGACCTTAATCCACTTAATTTTCAGAGGAACTTCATTGAGAAATAGGATTTTAAGAGCTTCAGGTCTTTTAACTTAATTCTTTAAGTTCCACATGACAATGTACAGCGTTTGACTCTTAGTGTCTAACATGGTCTCTTCATTCTGGGTACAACTCTGGAATAGGGAATTAATTGTACTCTCGCACTATGCACTTAGCTCAACTCAGACGGGATGTTGGAAGACTGTGTGGGTCTCTTTTCTGGTAGCGTGGAAATCTAAAGACCGGAGCACGGGTTGAAATAAAGCTTCGGAAAAGGGATGGATGGTTGGGCACAATTTTTTCTAAGACCCAAAAAAATGTACGGAACAAAAACATTCTATATCCGTAGGGGCACAACAAGATCCAAGCAGAACCACCAAAAATTCCAAATACAAAGAAGCAACTACCAAATAAAATCCGACCAAAAAGGTCCAAGCTTCAAGAAAACCTGCAGATCTTGGTGGGGACTCAGCTACACTGGCCATCTTCACAAGGAGAGGTGACTACACTGGCCACCCTCCAATTCTTTTCCCCTTCTTCTATCTTCTTCCCCTAATTCGATTGTGAACACAGCATGACAGACCTTAGAAGGAAATACTTGACTCCCCGTGGACGAGTTACTGGAGAGGAGAGGAGCATGGTAGTCCGGCATTCTAGATGGGAAGAACTAAAATCCTTCACACACATGAGTCGGTTGTTCAATGTTCATAGGGTATACTTTGGGAAGAGGATTGATCTAAGATGACTTATGAGCCGAAACTGTGATAATTATGTGTAGAACTTGAGGGCTGTTGATTTTAAAATTCTAAGTCTCACAGAAGTTCCGACACACTAATAATCCAAAGGTCGAGTCTAGTTTCATTTTCACCTTCAGCTCATGGTCTTGGTTTGGAACCCAATCTCATTTCACTTCATGGCATTTCTTTTTGATGCTCAAGGACGAGCATGGTTTAGACAGACCTTAGAAGGAAATACTTGACTCCCCGTGGACGAGTTACTGGAGAGGAGAGGAGCATGGTAGTCCGGCATTCTGGATGGGAAGAACTAAAATCCTTCACACACATGAGTCGGTTGTTCAATGTTCATAGGGTATACTTTGGGAAGAGGATTGATCTAAGATGACTTAGGAGCCGAAACTGTGATAATTATGTGTAGAACTTGAGGGCTGTTGATTTTAAAATTCTAAGTCTCACAGAAGTTCCGACACACTAATAATCCAAAGGTCGAGTCTAGTTTCATTTTCACCTTCAGCTCATGGTCTTGGTTTGGAACCCAATCTCATTTCACTTCATGGCATTTCTTTTTGATGCTCAGGGATGAGCATGGTTTAAGTATAGGGGGATGATGAATCTCGGATTCATCACTCTAAGTCTCATTTATTAATCTCAATTCCCTCAAAATCATCAGCATATCTGCATTTATTCTGCATAATTAGCATTCATGCATGTTTTCATAAGAGTTGCATTTTAGCCATTATGTTTGCACAAAGTAAAAAGCCAAAAATCTCAGCCAAAATTGACCTGTAAATAGCCTAACTTCCCTGATTTTTAGCTCATTCATGCTAATTTCGAATGACACAAAACCACCTCCACTGTAACAAGAATAAATAAAAAAATAAAAAATAATAATTAACCCAAAAAAGTGGACCAAAAATCCAAACCCTAGTTTCATGATTTTCGGACTAAAAGCCCCGTCTCTCCCCCATCTAGTGTCTGATTTGAACCTACTCACTTTTGAACTAATGTACATTCAATTACCTTCAAAACAAGACCAAGTTCAAGTGAATCAGAGCTTATATGTGAAAGTTGGATTTTGGGCCTCTTTTGTACATAGTGTATTTTAGCGGTTTTTGACCCAATATTTTTGTACATATTTTCCTATTAATAAAAATTCCAAAAAAAATTAGATTAAGGTGTCTTTATTTATCTTTGATTTTTCTATATTTTGTCCGGATTTTTATCTGGTTTAAAAATGATAAAAAAATTACAAAACCCAAAAATCTAGGTATTCTATGTATATGGGATACCCTAAAAATTCACTTTGGCATGAAAATTGTAGATCTCATCGAGACGAGCATTTTTCATGAAGAAACTTTTTCGATCCGAGTTTGTTTGCTATTTATTTTGTATTTTACAAAATAATTCTTTTTCGATTTTTCTGGAGCTGACACGTGGCAGCCTCTCGGCCGCCATGTGTCAGCGTTTTTGGGCCTCATTTATTCATTTTTATTAAAAAAATAAATAAATAAAAATAAATAAATAACCGCACGTGCGTTGCACGCGCCCTGTCCTCTCCCTCTCAGCCACCACGTGGCGCCTCCACGGTCGTTCGATCAGCGACCGATCGAACGACCACTGTGCATCTTCTTCCCCATGTGCCCCCTCGCAACCGCCGCCCTCCGAATTGTCCGCCGTTGACCTCGTCTCCAACCGCCGCCCCCGCCGTTCTCGCCAGGCGTCAACCGCCTCCGCAACGTCCTCCGCTCATCTCACGCCTCCCACCATCTCCTCCAGCCCTATTTAAGAACATCACCGACCCACCTCTTCAACCCATCCGCCGGCTGCACCTCATATCTCCCCCTCTTGGCGGTGACAGAGCCTCGAAGACTCCCCTCCGGCGAGATCCGAGTCTCTTCGACTCGTTGCGGCCTATGGCGAGCAACCCTCCAACCGTCGCTGCCTTGCTCCGGGACACCGTCGAGCCCCGACCGACATCTACCTCGATCACCGTACGCCTCCGCCATCTCCTCCAGAATCTTCGAGATTCACCAACTCCACCAACGCTTCATCTCCCTCAACTTCCATCTTCTACGACGCTCCAGCACCGACGCTCCTCCTCTGACATCACCGACTGCCGCAAAGGGCCCGCCACACCTCCGTCGACCTCAGGCCCAGCCAGGAGACCCTCCACCGCCCTCCTGCTTACGCTACTACCTCTTCTCCGACTTAGACGGACGGCGCCTCGCCACAGATCACTTTGCCCCTCCTTCATCGACGACGACCGCAGGGGGGCGGTGTTGCGTCATCAACTCAGCCACTCCGCCGTGCGATCGGGCGCTCAGGCCCGAGGCCCTCCCCGCATGCGAGGCACGTGACGGGAGGGATCACATGACAAGCAACATCCCCTGGGGTCACGTGCTGCGCACGTGACCCGTGGGTATATTGCAGCAACCCCCTCGAAGGTCCCCGCTATTCGTAGAAGCAGCCCATCATTCCAAGGGCACGTGTGTAGCACGTGCCCCTTGGAAAAATTGCAACGGACCCCCTTCAGTCCTGGTAATTGCATAATAGATCCCCCCCTTGCATTATTATTCATTTTATTTATTGCAGACAGACCCCTATGTTCTCCTTTATTTTTAGACATCTCCATATATTATTTTGTTATCAAAAAATAGCATGATGTTTGTCTTTTAATTCTCTACATTTTGACACATTGTGGTTATTTTTGTGATGAATGGTAATTATTATTTAATTATTATGTGGAAAATTGCGAATTCTACCCACTTTATGCTCTTAAATTTGCCATCGATTAAACCATTGCTCTAAAAATTCCCCAAAAATCATATATTGTAGAGTTAATTATGCTTGATATTGTGCCCAAAAAGATTTGCATTTGCATACATGCATTGCTCTATAAAAATCATTTTGCATATTTCAGTATTTAATTTTTAATAGGTATTAAACCTCACATTTTCAAGGTTTAGGATTTTTCTGAGATCCATCACTTAGTGATAGATATTAGGTAATTTTATCTCCTGAAAATAAGTCGGTTTATTATTTATTATAATTAAATATTGAAAATCATTCTGTTTGTATTTAAAATTCATAAAAAAATCATATTGCGTCTAAAAATTCTAAAAAATTTACGGTATATTCATTTCATCATAATTTACATTGTGGCCAAGTTTTGTATTTTTCGGACATCATTTGGACGTAATTTGCATTTTAGTCCCTAAAATAGGCCGAAATTGCATCTTGAATCCCTTATTTGCATTAAAAATTCCAAAAAAAGACCGCCTCGAAAACCGTGTACGAATCTTGATAGACATAACTCTAGGTTGTTCCTTTGCCTCCTTGTGTTCAACCTTGGGACTTGCCCAAGTAAAATAAACATAAAACCACTCGATTAAAAATTGAATAATTATTGGTGGTTATTTTCTTGACCGATTCTGATTGCTGCCTACAACGAACGACACTTTTATTTTTTAGCACGAACAATTAAAAACATCTTTCTACACATGCGATTCCGAATCCGTTAGATGGTGCCGTTGCGGGGGAGGCAAACAGCTTAGTTTTGTGTTTTGAAAAATTCTTGTTCGGTTTTCCGCATTCGGGTAGTCTGACCCCGAATCTTTCATTGTTAATTTCATTTTTTTCCTGCAATTTATTTTCAGCATTTATTTTCTTAATTTATTTTTGAGTCACTCTCTTACATTTTCTCTCTTATTTTTCTTGCGAGGTATTCGACGTATGTGGAGCGGTTTTTCAAGAAATTCATATTGCGTCTAAAAATTCTAAAAAATTTACGGTATATTCATTTCATCATAATTTACATTGTGGCCAAGTTTTGTATTTTTGGACATCATTTGGACGTAATTTGTATTTTAGTCCCTAAAATAGGCCGAAATTGCATCTTGAATCCCTTATTTGCATTAAAAATTCCAAAAAAAAGACCGTTGTACGAATCTTGATAGACATAACTCTAGGTTGTTCCTTTGCCTCCTTGTGTTCGACCTTGGGACTTGCCCAAGTAAAATAAACATAAAACCACTCGATTAAAAATTGAATAATTATTGGTGGTTATTTTCTTGATCGATTCTGATTGCTGCCTACAACGAACGACACTTTTATTTTTTAGCACGAACAATTAAAAACATCTTTCTACACATGCGATTCCGGATCCGTTAGATGGTGCCGTTGCCGGGGAGGCAAACAGCTTAGTTTTGTGTTTTAAAAAATTCGTGTTCGGTTTTCCTCATTCGGGTAGTCTGACCCCGAATCTTTCATTGTAAATTTCATTTTTTTTTCCTGCAATTTATTTTCAGCATTTATTTTCTTAATTTATTTTTGAGTCACTCTCTTACATTTTCTCTCTTATTTTTCTTGCGAGTATTCGACGTATGTGGAGCGGTTTTTCAAGAAATCGAAGCATCTTCACCAACATCCGAAAAAGCCGCAATTAATTTAAGATCGAGTCGAGTCGTTTGAGAGCGTAGAGTCTAGGTTTTTAATTTTTGCAAATTTAAATTTCTGCTCATTTATAGCGGTGTCCGTTCGGACTCTCATGTGTATAAAAAGACCTTGAACTCTATCTATGGTGTGTCGTGGCCAGTTTCACTCTCCGGTGAGGGTGGGGCCCGACTTGAGTAGCGAATAGGATAGACCTGCACATACAGCTCTCAGAGCATTTTTTATTTTTGATTGTGCTCATAGCATTAAGCCACACTTCACTATTAATCGAGACGCACATAGATCGTTCAACTTAGTAAATTTAACTCAATTCTTCCCCGTTAATAGAACTTTCTGCTAGGTGTTGTTTTTCATCGGCTTGCATTCATTTAGAATAAATTTTCAATTTCTGTCTAGCGTCCCACATGGAGATTGCGAGGATTCACTGTAATTCTAACTGAGCATACATCATTGTTTTCGCCTGCATCGGCTTTTCCCGAACTTCTCCCTCTTGTTTTATCACATAATTTTAAAGGAAATTGGGACTGGACGATAGACGTGTATTATTCTGCTCACTTAATATTTCAGTGATCACCTAACTAAAATTGGGACTGCTAAATATAACCGATCGTAAGAACCCATAATGACAAGAATTTTTGCGGGAGAGCAACCCCGACCTTGGATGCTTTTGAGAAAGAAAAAGAGAACCTTCCTCTTGTTCATTTTTTGACTCATTTTTGGAGAGAGAAATTCTCTTCTATTATGTCTTTGGTTTTCTGTATTTTTTTGCAAAGCCATTAAGCACAAAAATGAATTGACTGAAAACAGATGCATTACTATATGTCTAAGAGTGTACCCTTAGCAGACCGTTAGGTTGATGACCTAATCAAGGTCTATACACCGGTCAGATGGTGTGCATAGAGGTTCACTACTGAATCGGAAGACATGAACTCACTCATGAGGTATTGTGACCGATCAAATTTCATGCATGGTCATCTTGCTTTGGAAGCATGACAAGAATTTGTAGGTATGATATATGCTTTTGTAAAACATATGATCGATACTAACTCTCGATAAACAAATGAGAAATTTAATGATAAAACCCTGAAGAAGACAGTCTAAAAGTGATCAAAAACTTCGGGTTTATTCTAGGTATTCTAGTATGTAGGGTGTACGGGTATTAGGAATACTCGAGGGTGATGTGATCATTAATGATTGTATAACCATGGCGCTGCCATTCAAAGGGAGTGATGAAAAAGTTTTGGATTTTAATGACTCCTCTCGATAGAGAAGTAATCTAATCTTAGTCCAAATGTTGGACATTTATCTGAATACGATTCAAATGCAATGAGAAGATTAGATTTACGGCTTTGATTTAATCAAACATCTTTGAGAGGTCCCCAAAATATGGATTTGAGATATGATCTCAATATCAAAGTTGTTTATACGTGGAATATACAATCACCATGACCTTATCTCCAAGTATCCGTGAGGAAGTCAAGAACAATTCTAATATATCTGAACATTGGAAAATTAATAATTAAATGTGATTTAATTATCATGAATAATATGAATATGATCCATATTATTTAGATACATGAGAATGGAGATCCAAGATAATTAAATATGATTTAATTATCGATGATATGAATAATGTGGATACTACTATCTATATTAACATATGTGTTATAAATGTGATTTATAATATATAAGAGATAACTATATGTAAATAGTATTTACAAATTAAATGTTGATATGAATTGGATTCACATTGAATAATTAATTGAAAATAAAATTTATATTTTATTTTGGATGTATGAATATGATTCATATTTTCAATGGCATGATTAAAATTGCCACAAAATAATTTAGAATTATTTTTATGAATAAATTTGTAATAAAAGTTGTTGCAAATAATGAAGGATTATGTGAGATACAAGATCTCACATAATTGGAAGAAGGAAGACACCTTCCAATTATGAAGGGTGGACGGCCACCCTTGAGTCCTAAATCAAGGTGGTCATCCATCCCATAATTGGAAGGAGGCTTGCCTCCTTCCCAATCCTTCTATACTTATTTATTTGATTGAATAAAATTATATTGATGTTTATTGATTAGATTTAATTTAAATTAAATTAATTATTGTTGCAAATTTATGCAACAAAATCATGGTCATTGATTGAAAGCACAAAAGAATCTCAACCATTGATTTTGTGAGCATATGGATTAGGATCCATGGATATCAAATTTATTATAAAAAAGGGCAACTCTAGTTCTTCTTTTAATAATACAATTGTAAGAGTAAACTCTCTCCTCCATTCTCTCTACATGATCCCCCCCTTAAGTGTGATTGTCCACATCTTGACCTAGAGAACATCATCGTCGTCGCCAAGTCATTTTGTTGTCGGATCGACTGCATGTGGATCTCCATCTTCTTTGGTTCCCCTTGCTCGTGAAGAAGACGTCGAATTTTGTGAGATGAAATTGGGAGATTCATTGCTCGGATCTTCGACTTAGATTTCAAGAAGTATGTGTATCATCCTTGGATATTTACTAGAGATGGGTCGGATGATGATTGGATCATCAAGTCTTCTTACTTAATGTGTTTATCATTCAATGTAAATCATAAAAATTATGAATTTGACTTGATTAAATTGATGCTTAATATTTATGGAAATAATTGAAACATCAATGGCCATTGAATATATGTTTCATGACAAAACCCTAGTTAACCTACAATAGTTGTAGGTCAACTTCTACATGGAAAACATGGTTGCTTGATATGACTAGAAATTTAGGATCTCGAGATTATTTTAAGACGCTAAAGATTTCTGAGTTATTATGTAGCATAATACCGATCATCAAATGTGATCAATAAAATTGCAAGTACAATGATATTATTTTGTGTTGTTCTCAATCAGAATGGTGAAGGGGTCTAGTCCGGGTATGTTGGCTTGGTTTCTTAATTAGTACCTTGCATGTCAAGGAAATGCTGCCTCCCAGCATAACTCGAGTGTATTGGCTAGATCCATTTTTGAGAAAAGAATAATATGAGTAAGTCAAGTTATACTCTAATTATTAAAATACAAAATAAAATGTATTTGTGAGAACTTATATTGTATGGTAATATCAAGAAACCCTAGTTGTGTGTTGGTTTATTGAACTGGATTGTTGATTAATTTAATAGGATTAAATTAATTAGATGTAATTAAAATAAACACTCTATTATGAATAGAGATGTAATTCCTTTAGAAGAATTATTATGTGAATATGATTCATAATAATTAATTAAAATTTGAATGAGATATGGAGGATCATATAAATAACATCCATGGACTCCCATCAAGATGAAGGGTTCCATCACCATGGATTGTATGCAGGAGATGCATGTCCTAAGTGATAGCTCGTACATACAAGCACGCATGGATCAAGCTCTTTGCTTCTCAAAAGAGTAAGGTCGTATGCGTAGTGACCCTAATATTGGTTCCTCGTATATTAGAGCGATATTGGATTGCGCATAGCGAGTTCTATTCATTTTTATTATTGATTCAATTAACAACTGGTCAACATCATCTTAGGGGTAGTGGGCCTGGGTGTTAAAGATTGAATTTGGAAGTGCAAGTTGGACTTGAAAGGCGGAATGAGTTCCCGCTTCTTTTTGTTAGAGTTACAATTTCTCATATTATTAGTATGTAACAAAGGTAAAAAGGAGATCCCAGATCTTGTTAGATATATAGGGTAAGTATATCTCTTTGTTTGAAAGTTTAATAAGGGAATAAGCTTTCAAAGTTGAAAAGGAAAGACTAATTTGATTAAAAATCCTTAATCAAAGAATTTAAATTTGAATATATAATTATTTATATATTCTAATATAGTGTATTCTTAATTTCAGACAGAAATCCATGAACACTCTCAGCAGGCTTCTAGAGGTCAACCAGTTAACCAGACCAAATTATTTGGATTGGATCCGTAATTTGGATCTTGTTCTTTCAGCAGATCGCTTTTCTTATGTGTTCTCAAAGAACAAGCACACATATCCTCAAACACTGGAAGAAATAAAATACATTGATCAAGTGTTGTATTCTAGTTACATTATCTAATGTGCTTCAGAAGCAACATGTGGATATGGATACTTGCTAGGATATAATATTGAATCTAAAAGAGAAGTCTGGTGATGTCAATCGCACTCAGTGTTACAATGTTATGAAAGAGCTTATTCGTTGCAAGATGCAGGAAGGGACTTCCGTTAGAGAGTACATAATCAAAATGTTTGGTTATCTCTCTGAACTGGAAACTCTTAAGGCTGAGATGGATGCAGAACTGTAGACCGCCTTTGTTATATTGTCTCTGCCTAAGACTTTCAATAACTATGTGGTATCGTACTACATGAACAAGTTAAACTTGACTATTGTTTAGTTAATAACTTCATTAAAGTTTGTGGAAGACGTAATGAAGAAAGAAAATCTCACTTGCAGTGCAATGGTTGCACAGGTCAAGGGGAAGCGTGGTCAAAAGCATGGGGCTTGGAAGGGTCTGTCCCAGAAGAAAAAGAAGAAGAGTCAAGTTGCTGGCTCATCTTATAATATTTTCTACACTGATAGCATCAAAGATGTCTGTCATTGCAAGAAGCAAAGGCACTAGAAGCGTAACTGCCCAGAACTCCTTAAAACCGTAGAGAAAGATAAAGCCCTGGCAGGTATAAAATCTACTTTCATCATTGAAATCAATTTTCTCGTAGGACGAGAAGGTAGTTGGACCATGGATTCTGGTGCTTTTGTTCATGCATGCAATTTGTTGCATCTATTTTTAGGAAACTAGGAATCTTGATGAATAGGAGATAGACTCTAGATGGGATCTGATGCAACTGTTGCAGCAGTTGCCATCGAGATCTGCAGACTATCATTATCTAGTGGGAGAGTATTAGTACTTAAAGAGTGTCTTTATATTCCAGATGTTAGGAACCTTATATATGTATCTAAGAAAGTAAAGAATGGATATTCTCTCTTACTCTATAATAAACTTGTCATAAGTCAATATGATAAATATATTACGGATAGTATTCTAACTTTTGGTTGACTCTATGAATTGTGCATTAATGAATCTGTCATGAATGTTACTACCACTAATAAAAACCCTAAAAGAACCAGAGAGGATGGAAATCATTCAAACATGATCAAGAGATTGATAAAGGATGGACCCGTAGATTTTCTACAGGTACAAATTATACCTGCATGTGAACAATGTATTCGAGGTAAAATGATCCAGATGCATTTCTGTAACAAGGTTACGTGATGCAAGGTTATTCGTGACCTAATACATACCGATGTATGTGATCCCTTCAATATCGCGACCCGATATGAATATCGATGTTATTTGACATTTATTGATGACCATTTGTGATACGAGTTTATCTTCCTACTACGTCATAAATCCGGAAGCTTTGAAAAGTTTAAAGAGTTCATAACTTTGGTTGAGAATCAAACTGATAGGAATATTAATGGATTTGATCTGACCGAGATAGAGAGTACCTCTCAGATGAATTTAAGGAACACCTCAAAGAGAGAGGAATTGTCTCCAATCTTACTCCTCCTAGAACTCCCCAACTTAATGGTATTGTTGAAAGATGCAATAGGACCATCATGAACATGGTTCGTTCAATGATGAGTAAAACATGTTTGCCTTTTACTTTCTGGGGATATGAAGTAGAGATTGTAATATATATTGTAAACAACAAACCTATCAAATCTGTACCCAAAATCCCTCATGAGCTTTGGTATGGTACCAAGTCCAGTGTTAGACACTTGAGGATTTGGGGTTGCTTGGTCCATGCGAAGGACGTGGATATAAGTAAGCTAGAATCTCACACTTGAGAGTGCTACTTTATTGGGTATGTAAAGGACGATATAGGATATCAACATTATGTCCCTGAGACTCAGAAGTTCTTCGTCTCTAGAGATGTAAAATTTCGGGATGATGACTTCCTTAAGAATCAAGATAAAAATAAGTAAAGTAATTCATTGAATCCCCTGAGGATGTTGAGCTTCCTAAACCAGAAAATGAATATGTAAATAAAGATGAAACACATGTTCCTCTTCGAAGTAGTTTCAGGGTGGTTTCACCAATTAAAAGGTATGGATTCCATGTGTCAGACGAAACTGACAATGATCTAGCTTCATTTGATGAAGCACTCGTTGATCATGACATTGATAGATGGATGCTAGTAATGAAGTCTGAAAGAGACTCCATGTACAAGAACAGTGTATAAACCTTAGAGGATCCACCTACAGGGGTAAAATACATTGGGTGTAAATGGATCTACAAGAGAAAGAGAGGACATGATGGGAATGTAGAGACCTTCAAGGCATGGCTAGTAGCTAAGGGCGAGGGGACCTGATGGGAATGTAGAGACTTTCAAGGCACAACTAGTAGCCAAGGGAGAGAGGACCTGATGGGAATGTAGAGACCTTCATGGCACGGCTAGTAGCCAAGGTCTACACACAGAGAAGGTATTGACTACGATGAGACATCTCTCCTATGGCTATGCTTAAATCCATCATGGCATTGCTAGTTATAACTGCATATCTTGACGATGACATCTGGCTGATGGATGTTAAGATGACTTTTCTCAATGGATACCTCGATGAGGATATCTATATGGAGCAGCTTCATGGCTTCATTACTGAGGAAGGCAAAGTATGCAAGCTGAAGAAATCCATCTATAGGCTCAAGCAAGCTTCTCGTAGCTGGAACATCAGATTTGACGAAATCATAAAGAGTTATGATTTTGTTTAGAATCTTAATGAAGCATGTGTGTATAAGAAGCTTAGTGGGAGCGTCATTGTGTTCATCGTGCTTTGCATAGATGACATTCTTATCAATGAGAATGATACAGGGATAACGACTAGTGTTAAGATTTGGTTGTCCCATTCCTTCAAGATGAAAGATCTTGGAGAAGCCTCTTATATCTTGGGTCTAAAGATGTTTAATAACATAGAAAAGATGATTTTGAGATTGTCACAACATGGGTGCATTAAAAAGATAATGGAATGTTTCCATATGGAGAATTCCAAGAAAGGCTCCCTTTCTTTAGACATGGTATCATATCTAAAGGGATGTGCCCTCAAAGTGTTGAGGATAAGAAATATATTGCTGGATACCCCTATGCATCAGTTGTGGGGAAGCCTAATGTATGCCATGATGTGCACAAGGTCAGATATCTGCGCCAGACAGTGGGAGTGGTAAACTGTTACCAATCTTACTATGGAGAACAACATTGAAATGCAGTTAAGAACATCTTTAAGTATATAATATGGACGCAAGATTACATCTGGTTCTATGCATATGGTGATCTCCAAGTCTTAGGATACCAGATTCAGACTTCCAATCTGATATTAATGACTGTAAGTCAACATCAGGGTTTGTGTTCTTGTTGGACGGTGGTATTGTGAGCTGGAGAAGCAAAAAGCAGGACACTACAGTTGATTCAACAACAGAAGTCGAATACATTGTAGTAGGATGCTGCAAAGGAGAAGGTATGGTTGCACAAGTTCAACCTATAACTTGGCGTAGTTTTCTATGATACTCACATATCGCTACTCTTTGACAACAGGGGAGCCATAGGTCAGGCAAAAGAACTCATGTGGCATCAAAAGAGCAAAATGTGGAAAGAAAATACCACATCATTTGGGAGATTCAGAAGCATGGTGACATCGTCATTACCAAGTGGCTTCTACCGACAACGTTTTTGATCCCCTTACCAAACTTTTGACACAAAAGGTTTTACACCAGCATGTAATTGCATGGGTTTAAAGATTGTACCTGAATTGTTTTGAGGGCTAGTAGGAGACTATTAGTCATGTGAGTACGAGGAGAACCATTCCTAATATAAATGTTATTATAAATCTTTGATATCAATAAAGTTTATTGGTTTATTTCACTCCTTCTCTGAAATTAAATGAATGAATGCACTTATAAGGCCCCTAAGTACAATTAAGGTTATGTATCATGGCCATCTTAATAATTATACAGTTGTTGATTCAATGGTTGAATCATAGAGGTGGGTGCTTGGATGATATCTAAAGAGTTAGATTGAGGATTCATCAAGCACTGTTGTCACATCCTCATCCCTCTCTAGGATTCGGGTACTCAACAAACCAATTCCACACACATACATTCCACATTCGAATAATTGACATTCACAAAAGCAGGAAAAAATAACAAAATGCATTAGAATTTATTTTTTTTCTTTGCATTCAACATGTTCACAACAACCTGTATTTACATTCATTCATTCCATATACCAATTCCATTTCATTCCATTGTCCATTTCCATGTCTACAAAAGTATACATGTAAGCATAAATATAGATGTCCACAATTATACTTTACATGTCATGTCTCTCAAAAAGCAACTAAGTATAAAAAAAGTAAAAGAAATACCAACCATTGTACCACAAAAATATGAAGCTGCACAAAAGATGGTGCCTCCAACTAGTCACTGCTGCGAACCTGCGGATCCACACATAGGTACGTTATGAGCAAAGTTGCCCAATACGATATAAACAACTATACAACAATAAGCAAGATATAATTTAAATGTGTGCAAAAGAACAACTGGGTAACTGATCTCACAAAGACTTACATTTTTTGTTTGATTTGGATATGGATATGAATAACCAAGCTTCGTGGATAGTATGTGGTCTTGGTCTTGATGAGACCTCACACTATGACTCTAAGGCAAAGAGGATGCCTTAGGATTGGGGTGCCTACATAGGTATGCGATGGAGTACAATGCATCCTAACTAAGTTCCCAACACGTCCACTTAGCCTCACTTCCAAATGTTGCTTCTGATTCACAATTTAGATTCCAACCCGGGAATAATCGTGACAACCCAATCCTCCTTATGCCTAGAAAAAATATCGCTCATTCTCAACTTCATTAACCACATTTCCGGAAACTCCTCTCTTAGCGCTCCCACTCGAAATACCGACCAATGTGGGCTACATTGGTCAGTGCACGAGTGTTAACTCTAAGTGACAAGTGAAACACTAGCCGACCAATCACGACTACTTAGCCCGTGCTCGAGCATCGGGTTAAAGCACGTAAGTGACGAGGCCAACACTGTCAGATTAGCATCTCGGTCTGCCAAGCAACATGTCCCACAACCATCGCAGCTACAATAGCAGTTGGGATCGCGATCATCTAAGCTTCTACCCAGGGCCCCCAAGGGTGCATACCCCTCCCTTGTTGGCACTACTATGCTACACATAAGATATTTCTTTTTGTTTCTCACAACAGTTTCTTTTGCTTTTAGATCTAGCATTGATAACTTAGAATATATGCTTACAAGAATATACTACAATATTGGATATCTGTGGAGTTGATGAAAACTATTTATGGAACAAGATAAAAGTAAGCAAACAAAGTCCTCTGAAAGGTCTGAAGATACCTTCCACATTGGAAAGATATCAACAAGAAGGGATGGGATCTCCATGGATGTGATCTCAGTTGCTAAATTCAAATTGTAGCATATAGCGAGTCGATGATAGTACAATTCAACCTAATAGGATGGTTATTCTGTATATACTGCACAAATGAATATGGATCCCTATCTGGGTAGATTAACCCAGAGTTGTTCACTTATTATGTGCATCGCTCTGTCAATCTATATAAATAAATAGTTTGATCGAACAAAGCCAACGCATCCCTTCTCTTGTTTATTGGAGCATGGGTGCCAAAGCTGGGGTGTTCATGGGGCAGGTGCGCGACCCGTTCAATCAAAATCCGCCTCGACCCATCATTATCAGGTCATGGATCGACCCGACCCGTTACAATGGGTATCCAATTCTAATGGGTACCCGGATTATTTGAATGGGTCATGGGTACCCGTGGGTACCCGCAGAATATAGCTTATGGTTCAATTCCATTAAATAATATAAAAAACAATGCATGTTGGTAACTTGTCCCCCTTATTTCTATTTATTGGTTGCATTTTCATCCTGTAAAAAATTGATATTGTAGTTGAAGAATCGAATATACTCTCGGATAATCAGATTCCTGAAAATTGAGGTTAGCATGTTGGATATATATATATATATATATATATATATATATATCCTTAGCAACCTCGTGATAATGGCATTCATCCTCATTGTTTTGAATTTATCGAGCCAGAGGCGTTCATCGCCTTTTGGTTGTTAAATTTCAACGACCCGCTTCTCCCAAAAGCATTGCTTCACGCCTCGAGAAATTTAGATGCAGTATTTAAGCATATTATGCTAAGTTGGAATCCGTTCCAAATTCTAGTTGTTAACATTATCCATTAAAATAATCAATACGACTAGAAAAAACGATGAATAACAATGATATACTTTGTCAAATGCAAGATCATGAAAATATGAAATGGTATACAAGATGAATAACAATGATATACTTTGTCAAACGCAAGATCATGAAAATGTGAAATGGCATACAAGAGATGATGTATCGAGTTCTTTGTCCAAATTTCTTTGGATTACTTATTTTCATAACTTGTTTAACATCTCGTTCTTCATCTGACAAAGAAAGAGAGAAAGGAATGTGTTGGTTTTTGTCGTAAGGGTGAAGGGTCTGTTTGTCGTTTGATAAAAAAAGGGCAACTTTTTAAGCTACCATTTGATGAAAACCATCTGCAATAATTCTAAAAGGGTTCTGCATCTTCCCTCTTTTATATTCTCTATAAAACAATGCTATCCATTTGATGAAAATTGACTACCCATTTCTGGACACCTCCACATCGTGACAAAGCTTTTCCCGAGGATTGCCTATTGCCACTGCAGTGGTGCAGGGGCAAGAGATGGGCACGATGGAAGGAGAGGCTTGGTTCGTTGGAGGAAAGCAACAGTACGTAGGAGGCATTGGAAGCAAGCCTGAGAATAAAATAAATTGGGTTGGACAGGTTTCCAAGTGGGGTTGGTACCCGACCGGGTACCCGGCTTTTCCAAGTGGGGTTTCCACTGGGTCGGTAATGTTTAGCGGGTCACGAACTCATGGGTACCCGACCCACATATTTCTTCATGGGTACCCGTTAATTAGGGTCAAAATAGCTGGGTTGGGACGGGTGCCCATTTGACCTTAAAATTTTGAACACCCCTACCCAAGCATACTTTTAAATAGCAAGAAATTTGCACATTGGGCCCTCAAGAAGAACCCATCCTTTTCATTACGATAATATAACCAACATGCACTTCTGCTATCAAATTATACTTCCACTACAATGCATCTCAAATGTGCCAAATTACAATTGACATTTCTCGTGATTATTTTTCACTCCAAATTACATGGGTATGGAAAAATCAATTTTTAAAATAGAAATCATCTTATTCCGTTTGAATGCATTATCAAAGGAAATTCGCATCTTTATGAAACTTTAGAGGAAAAATCATGTCAGCAATGTTTATAGCTCACACGATGGAATGTATCAAACACTTTGACATGTTATCAACCCATGTTCAAATATAGAGTAATATCCATTAATGCAAGCTAACACTATAATCTTGCTGTGTGTTTCGGATTGTTGTCTTAAATCTAACTGAGGGCTTAAGCATGAGCTTAATGTTAACATAGAATGAAAGTCGACATATGGCTTTAGGTAATAAAGAGCATATTTCAATAATAGAACTAAGATGTATTAATAATAATTGCAGCAAAATGTTGGATCTGGATTTACTGCTCAAGCGGCAAGGTAGCAAGTGGTTTCGTCTCAGTAGTATGCAGCAATGAAATAAAAATCAAGACCATCTGTAAATTGTAAGACAGTCTAGCCTAGATAAAATTTTCTCCCATTGCAGGCCTCCTGCCACCTGCAACTAGAATTTTAGTTGATCATTGTTCTTGAGCCCTTTCTTTAGCCCTGAAGTTAGCAGGATGCATCCCTAAATAATGATATCTTGTAGAGGATCTACATAGGAGGTTCCTACTCCATTGAACTTGTGTTATTCTATAATTTCTCCTTTCATCACAATTCCACAAGAATGCAGAATGTACAGAAAAAAGACCGTATGCATTGAGAGGATGGTAAGCATCCTTTAGTTATGAATGTGGTTGGGTTATGCAGGTCCAACTAGGTGAAAAGTAGGGATTCTTGAGGTATTTGATTCAATGTTAGGAAACCGTTTTGGGACTATTTGTGGCATGGAACCTATTCTTGATTAAATGGGGATCAACTGTATGAACCAAGATCTTCGAGATCACATAAGTTTAGTTAAAATGCGTGAATCCGATAGCAAGAGGATGGGAAATCATCGTACCTCAAGTTAGGTGTCACCTCGTAATCTCCTCCCATGAAGAACGTCGCGGTTGGCACTCCGATCGCGAGATGAAGATGTCCCCGAGGGTGGCCTCGCTCTCCTCTACGCGTAGGTTGTCTTGGGTCGTCGATCCAAGACGTTCCGGCAATCTCTGGTGGAGCTCCGGCGAGGAAGAGGGAGGTGAAAGGGAGGAGGAAGGGTCTGGATCCGTTTTGAGCATTTTTAGGGTGAGGGGGTCTCATTTGGGAGTTTTTATGTGAAGGGATGTTTTGGTTCGAATCCGAGTTCGGGTCCGAATATGACATGTACCCCTCTTCACTAAAATAGTCGTAACTCAAGCTTCCGAACTCGGATTTTCGCTCGTTAGAAAGATCTCGACGAGCACTGCGCAATGGACTACTCAAAAAAATTGGACATTGGAATAAAAGCAGAATTGCAATTAAACCCAGATCCATTCAAATTTACAGTTAAGTCCCTGCTCGGGTTTTGGGGTCTTCACAACTGTCAAATGATTATTGAGAGATGATCTCCAGCCTGAGAAGGAGATGGCAATCCTTCTTTTATGGTTGATATATGACCAACCTCATTATGCATGTCCTCTGCATAGGAATAGAGATTCGGAGGTGTCAAATAAGTTAGGTCAAAGAGTTGACTTAACGAGATCGAGATAACCAAGAACTACGTCGTATGCTATCATGATATAGGCATACATACTCTGACCGGGGACAGATGTATTGCTATATGTCTAAGTGTGCACACTTGGTAGATCGTTAGGTTGTTGACCTAATTAGGGTCTATACACCGGTGAACTGGTGTGCACATAAGGGCATATGAGTAATATGATCTCTTAAATGGATCATGCAGGTTCATTACTGAGCCGGAAGACATGAGCTCACTCATGAGGTATTGGGACTCGATCAAATTCCATGCATGGATGTCTTGATTTGGAAGCATGACAAGAATTTGTAGATATGATATATGCTTTTGGAAAGCATATGATCGGTACCAACTCCTAATGATCTGAATGAGAAACTTAATGATAAAACCCTGAAGAAGATAGTCTAAAAGTGATCTAAAACTTCAGGTTTATTATAGGTCTTCTAGTACGTAGGATGTACGAGTATTAGGAATACTCGAGGGTGATGTGATCATAAACGATTTTATAATCGCTATGCTTCCATTCTGAGGGAGTGATGAAACATGTTTGGATTCTAGTGACTTCTCAGTATAGAAGTAATCTAATCTTTGTCCAAATGTTGGACATTTATCTGAATACGATACAAATGCAATGAGAAGATTAGATTTACGACTTTGATTTAATCAAACATCTTTGAGAGGTCCCCAAGATCTAGATTTGATATATGATCTCACTAGAGAAGTCACTATACATGGAATATACAAGTGTCATGTCCTTTTCTCCAAGCATCTGCGGAAAAAGCACATTATTCTTGAAAGAATTCAAGAATAATTGTATTATTGAATAATATATCTGAACATTGTGAAATTGATACTTAAATGTGATTTAATTATCATGAATAATATGAATCTGATTCATATTACTAAGATACATGAGAATGGAATCAAAGATAATTAAATATAATTTAATTATCAAGGATATAAATAATGTGGATATCACCATCGATATTAATCTTATATATTATAAATATGATTTATAATACATTAGAGAGAGCTAATTGTATATAGTATTTATGAATTAAATCTTGATGGGAATTGGATTCACATTGAACGATTAATTGAAAATACATTTTATATTTTATTTTGGATGTATGAATATGATTCAAATTTTCAATGGCATGATTGAAATTTTCATAAAATAATATAGGATTATTTTGTGAATAAATTTGCATTAAAAGTTGTTGCAAATAATGAAGGATTATGTGAGATACAAGATTTCACATAATTGGAAGAAGGAAGACACCTTTCAATTATGGAGGGTAAACGGCCACCTTAAGTCCTAAATCAAGGTGATCGTCCATTATATGATTGAAAGGAGGCTTGCCTCCTTCCTAATCCTTCTATGCTTATTGATTTGATTGAATTAAATTATATTGATAACTACTCGATATATTTAAATTAAATTAGCTATTGTCGTAAATTTATGCAACAAAATCATGGTCATTGATTGAAAGCATAAAACTATCTCAATCATTGATTTTGTGAGCACATGGATTAGGATCCATAGACATCCAATTTATTATAAAAGAAAGGACAAGTCTAGCTCTTCTTTTAACAACACAATTGCAAGAGTAAACTCTCTCCTCCATTCTTTCTACATACCCCCCTCTATCCCAAGTGTGGCCATCCACATCTTGACGTAGAGAATGTCATCGTCATCACCACGTTGTTGTGTTACTCGATCGACTGCTCGTGGATCTCCGTCTTCTTTGGTGCCCCTTGCTCGTGAAGAAGACGTCGGATTTCATGAGATGAAATTAGGAGATCCATTGCTCGAATCTTCGACTTGGATTGCTAGAAGCACACGTCTCATCCACGTGCTCGCAAGCGTCTCCTCTGTCGGATCGGACTTGAGACGGGAGGTCTCTTACTTTAGAGACAACGGTCGCAATCACACTTCAAGTGATATTCCTATAACTTGTTTGTGATCTTGATGAAACGATTTGACAAGTGTTCTTGAATCATGTAGTTTCATCTCTTTAAAAATATAATTTTCGCTGCCCCGAGAAACTAGTATGACTAATCGTTTTTGATCGCATATGATGCTTCACTCTTCCGTGATGCACTAAGACCTTAACCCTACCCTTCATTATGTTGTTCATGACATTCGTATTCTTGAAGTTAACTTCAGACCTGGGTTTTTGAGTTCCCGGAATCTCTAATGTGTTTTCTTCTTTGGATGCTCTAACTTATTGATATTTAATTTTGGCATTTCTGTAATCGTAATCTTCTTTTGTTACGTAATATACAAAAAAAAAACTTACCCCGACCAAACAGAAGGTTTTGATTGTAGATTTGCATGTATCATATCTTTTATTGGGTATCTCGAGATCTTGGGCGGTGACTTAGATACTACAAATATCGGTGGCTAAGTCGCAGCATATTTCATCAAAGCAATAGGAAGTAAAAAATTACACTTGTTATCCTTTCGCGTAAACTACCAGGTGACACTGAAAGTTGACTTTTCGCTAAGGAGAGACCAACAACGACCACATGGCAATACTGCTTTTAGGAGAGGCCTTGTGCACCAAAAAAACGTCCTCAATTAACCTGTAACGGTATTTTCGGAAGCTCATGCAAACGAACAAATATAGACATGGGTAGATCTTACGATATCCTGTTTTAAAATACGGATGTAGATATAGATATAAGGATATTTAAACTGTATTACGTTGCCATTTAAAAACAAATATCACTATAAAACGAATATTACCGTAGACTTGTAATATTGGAAACTCCATAAATTAACTTAAATATACATGTATTGGATCGAATAACATGATATAAACATACTATATGTGCTGCTGTCGTTAAAAGTAGACCATATATGGTGAAAGAAGGTAAAAATTATGTTATATATGATTAAAAATAAATCAATACTATAATTATAATATAAAAATAGATATAAGGATGTGGATGTTGGAGGATAACAAAGTGATTTTTATCTATATCTATTTTAAAAAGGATACAGTTTGAGGAACAGATACAAATGTATTCCTATCTATGTGATTCTAACTCATGAGTCATCGTTGGATCTCTTACGTAGCAATCAATATCGAAGTGATCTCAAGTTTTGTTTGAAGAGCACGCCAACATTGGTCGTTTAAATATCGTTTGCAGGATTTTGAACCATAATCATTCATCCTCGCATTGATATATAGAAGTGCTGAATCTCTCAGACGCATGTTCAAAAGTTTTAGGAGGGAAATACATAGACGATCACGTCACAGAGATCCTGAAAGGATGGATGAATGGATGAACGCATGAAACATTCCACAGAGAACCCTCTCATGAGCAGACACCCGTAAATCTCAATAAAATCGTCTACAAATACATTATACATGCTTACTACCCCAAATGTCGATATAGCACTCTTCAAACACAAGGTGACAATTCTACTGTACCACTTCCATTTAGGTCTGGATCAAAAAGATGATGATACGACGACGATATCACAAAGGTCGGCCAACCGATACAACTAGTAACACCCCATCCAACTTGGACCGAATACATACATGACAAGTTAATCTCGCCACTCGAAAATCTTTCACGGATGCAACGAGGGAATCACCTGAATTAAGAATAGAGAAGCCATATTCCGACTCCCACCAACCCATCTCCAATATGGTACTGTCACATGAGAGATCCCAATGTACGAATCAACAGGACTTCGAGATGTGCCATCACAACGTATTAATCGAACCCAAACATGCGAAAGCACGTCAGTCCCAACCCAATACATTGTGTTCAAGGACCAGTAGTGCTTGTTCTTTACACAATAGAATGAGATCAAAAGGGTTGTGATCCCAACGTAGCCCTGCACAATAAAGCCACTGTGCAATTAATGCAAGCACAGGTTAACAATGCAGGCAGCTACTGACACAAGTAGCAAATATAGCGTGAATACGATAAATTTAGAACATGAAAGAAAATAGTTTTTATGGCAGTGAATCATTGTACTAATATCATGTTGCACGGATCAAATGATCTACATGTTACTGGGACGTTGACCTTTATTGCATGAGTATTAGCAGGGAATACGAGTGTCCTGATAAATATAGAAATGGCAGACAATGCTATCACATACTCCAACTATCTTTGTTATCATTTACAAGGCTTCACAAACACTGGCATCCAACATTAACATACAAAGAAAATTTCAGCTATGCAGATATTGCTAAATCGTCCAGTGATATGCATTAAGGATGCGGAAGGACAAGTGTTTGTTACTCAGAAGGATATAGATACTAGATGGAAGCAGTATTTCTTAAGCTTATCATTGTGGAAGGGAATAAAGAGATCATTTTGGGAGAGACCTAGCTTGTAGTGAGAATTGCCTGAATCATGCAAGCAATAAACGAATAAAAATGAAGGAAGTAGACAAGGTTATGAAGGTTATGAAAGCTTAGAAAGGTGTAGGACCTAAAAACATCCCTATAGAAGTATGGAGAGGTATAGGTGAACGTGGTTCGACTTGGATCACAAATTTATTCAATATTATTTGACGAAGAAAATGCTTGAAGAATGGAGAAGAAGCATCGTGGTGCCTCTTAAAAAGAATAAAAGAGACTAGAAATTTTTTGAATTGCCAAGGTATCAAACTGATGAGTCATACTATAAAATTTTGGGAAACATGTCATGTAAAAAAGGTTGAGGCAAATTTCCTAAGTAATAGAAAACCAATTCAGAATCATATCAAGTTGCTCAACTATTGAAACTATCCACATGTTACATGTTGAGAACAATTGAGATTTATAGAGCTAAAGAAAGAACTCCCACAAGATTTTTATTGATTTGAAGAAGGTTTATGATTAAGTCCCACAAGAGGTCTTGTGGAGAGTTTTGGAGAAGAAACAAGTACATGTCATGTGCATTAACATTATAAAAGATATGTATGACGGGACTTCATCTTATGTAAGGATCCAGTCTGGCAAGATTGACTATTTTGACATCAGTATCGGTCTGCATCAAGGTTCAGCTTTGAATCCATTATTTTTTACTTTGATTATGAACGAGTTGACTAGTGACATTCAGGATGAGATACATTGGTGTGTGTTGTTCACCGATGATATTGTGTCAATTGATCAGACTAGAGATTGAGTAAATGAGAAGCTTCAAGTTTGAAGACATGCCTTAGAGACTAAAAGATTTCGTATGCGTAGGACTAAGAGACTGAATCTATGGTGTGCACATTTGATGGAAGCACGGGTGAAGAAATCAAGGTGAAGATCAGAGAAGATAACATTCAGAAGAAAGATTTTTTTATACTTGTAATCTATTTTGCAACATGATGGGGAAATTGATGGAGATGTTACTCATAAAATAAATACATGTTGGTTAAAATGGAGAGGATTCTCTATTGTCATATGTCATAAGAAAATTCTTTTGAAAATCAAAGAAATAGTCATGAAACATGCCATGCTCTATGGATCTGAATGTTATCATGTGAATCATAAACAGGTGCAGAGAATGACAATAGAAAAAATGAAAATCTTACGATGGATGTGTGGTTATATACGAAAAGATCGAATTCGGAACAATACGATCAAAAGGAAAGTTAATATAATTCTGATAGAAGATAAAATGAGAGAAAAATACTAAGTATAGCTCTGATAGATTATAAGATGAGAGAAAAACGCTTATGATATTTTGTCCATTTGCGAAAGAGGTCGGTTGATGCACAAGATAGAAGATGTGAGATTTGAGATGTTAATATGGCTAATAGAGGGTGAGGAAGCCTCAAGAAGTGTGGGAAGGAGACTATCTGACGGGATCTTAGTTAGCCCGAGAATAACCCAAGCTAGATCTGAAGAATCCATGTAACCGACCTTATTTAATGTGGAAAAAGTCTTCCTTGTTATTGTTTTACAAAACTTGCTAAATTGCAACAATCTCATCCTGAGAGAAAACTGCCATGTCCCTAAAAAAGCAGAAAATAAAGGTGGAACAATGCCCACTACAAGATAGGAAAATAGTTCCATAGATAGAAATCCAAAAGAGGGACGGAAGCAATGATGAAGGAATCGAGGTGAAGATTGGTGGTAACATTCAGAAGAGGGATTCTCTTAGATACATGGTATCTATTTTGCAACATGATAAGGAAATTGATGGAGATGTTTCTAATAGAATAAATGCAGGTTGGCTAAAGTGGAGAGGGCCCTCTGTTGTTCTATGTGATAAGAAAATTTCCTCAAATATCAAAGGCAAGTTCTACAAAGCAACTGTAAGACCTGCTATGCTCCATGGATCTAAATGTTGACCTGTGAACCATAGGCATGCGTAGGGAATGGCAAGAGCAGAAATGAAAATACTAAGGTGGATGTATGGACACACACACGTAAAGATCGGATTCAGAATGATGCAATCAGAATGAAAGTTGGTGTAGCTCTGGTCGAGGATAAGATGAGAGAAACTCGTATAAGGCGGTTTGGCCATTTGCAAAGGAGGTTAGTTGATGCACCGATTAGGATATGTGAGTTTTGGGATATTGAGCCGGTTAAGAGAGGGCGAGGAAGGTCCAAGAAGTGTTGGAATGAGACTATACGAAGGAATCTTAATTTTTTGGATCTAAACCCGAGAATGACCCAAGATAGATCTCAATGGAGGCAAGAAATCCGTGTATTTGACCCTACTTGATGTGAGAAGGCTTTCTTGTTGTTGTAGATAGAAATTCAAAAAGCGTTCCAATTCAAACCACGCAACCTATATATATGCATATATAAATATATAGATAGAGATAGGGATGAGAAATAGTACTAGAGCTAAAACCACAAGAAAATAGTTCCCTGCCAAGAAAACAAATGTAGTCTGATGAAGATGGGTACCATCCAAAGCGAATTCTGATGAGGATCATAAAATGGATAGGGTATCGCAATGAAGGTTTTAAAGGCCCTCTTTTCATTACTAACAACCTTTTACAACAACTCATAAAAATGCCAAACTGGATTTTGCAAGCATTTATATATCAATTTTATCACATTCAAACATCCTCAAACCTTTGAATGACTAAACATAACAGTTTGGTATAGTATATCACTACGACTTACCCCCCACTTTGGGTGGGTAACCCCCCAAAACCCCTATTTTTAACCCACTAGTGGGGCTCACTCCCTTCCCATCAAAAAAAATATTATTATACCATCATATCATCTAAAGATCATAAAATACTCAACTTCTACTCAATATTCCAAACTTCAATACAATCACATCACAACAACCACCCACTTTTTCAAATTTCAATACAATCATATCATAATAACTACCAACTTTTCCAAATTCCAATACAATCACATCACACAAACTCTCCCAACCCTTGACCCACCAACCAAACACACAAACACAAAATCGGGTTATCCACCCTACAGGTTCATGAAATACCCTTGTCATGTGCCCCATGCATAATAGGCAGCAACTAGGGTGGAGCATTGAGCCGGGCCGACCCAAACCCGACCCTGACCCGACCCGCAAAAGCCCGGACCCGGCCCGAACCCGATAAATATATGGGCCGGGCCCGGGTCTTAATTACTTCCATTTTTCAAGGATGGGCCGGGCCCAGCCCGAACCCGCGGAAGCCCGATAAAACCCAGTCCGACTCGTCATATATGATAATTGCAGATTTTGTACAGGATTTATTTCTTTGAATGGAAATTCACGAATTGAAAGCATGCAAGTTCCTCTGACATGTGGATTTCGTGATTTGCTGGGATTTGATTTATTGATATTTGATTTGCTGGGCATCATTCATATGGGTTGGTGTTTATGGATGTTAATTCTCTCGTGAAAAGGAGGGCTACACGTATGTATTTATTTCCTCTCGACGTATATATAGATACTGAGAATCATTGATGTCCCTATTCTATATCGATCGATTCTGTGCATATATTTACTGTCAGGCTGAGAATGATTAGTGTGGCTTTTATTGTCGAAGTACATATGTGATGAATGAGAATCTATATGCCTCTTTACTGTAGATGTATTAATACTGGTACATATATGGTGTCTTATTACGTGTGCTGAAATGAAATGTGGGAGACTGGATTATCCCACTTTATATAGAAAAGGAATACATCTTGATATGATATAGCTTCCCTGTAAAAATCCCAGAAAGAATATATGCGGAAAGAACAGATGCAGCTGGAGTTTCTTCCGCAGAAATAACACTTCTCCTTCCTGTATGAACTCAGTAAAACCATCAATATAAAGGAAAGACAAGCAGATGATGATACATGAAATAAATTAAATGGGATATATATTCCCTCATGAAACGCAGAATGTGCAAAAATAAATATTACGCCATGCAAAATAGGGGTAAAAATAAATTAAATGGAACATATGCGCAGAAGTAAATCTCCTCAACAACGATGCATTGTAAAACAAATAAGAGACGGGCTGGACCCGGGCCCAACCCGATGGGCTTTGGGCTGGGCTCGGGCCCTTGGTTCAAGCAAAATACCGGGCCTCAACCAGGCCCAAGACCCGAGAAAATTTATTGGGCCCTGGCCGAGTTTTTCCGGGTTGGGTCGGGTCAAGCCCAATGCTCCACCCTAGCAGCAACTAAGGCCTGACGGAGTCAGAACATGCATAGCAACAGACAAACGCACTACTAGCATATTGGAGCAACATAATCCAGCCTGTCTGCATGCATCATCAGCTAATCTGTGTACCTTGGACAGTTCATCCTAGCTTCCTATCATGTCACCGTATTCTCACCCACATATATAATAGAAGAGGGGAGGACCTAGGATGGCCACCTTTAGCTTCCATGCCATTCTTTCTTTTCAGCTCAGTTCCCCTCGTGAAATAGACCATGCACAAAGACATCATGATAAACAGGAGTAAATCATAGCACCAGACCTACTTATTATGTGGTTGGCTACATTTGTTCTCACTTGAAGAGATCTCGTTGTTAAAAGCACTCTTACGACTATGACAACATGCAGTGTTGCAGAAATCGATATTCGGTATTTAGTGGGAAGGGTCACTAAATGGAGAATAATCGGTATTCGGACGACTATTCAGAATTATTCGGTGTATTTTTTAATTATTTTAAATAGAAGATGTAACTCTAATACATATATTCTTATACATTTATACATATGTGACTATCAATTAACAAGAATCAAAGATAAAAGTACCAATTAACAAGATACATATATGAATCTTTGACATTTCTAGTAATCTTGTTATAAAAGATAAGCCTTCGGAATTAAAAAAATAAAAATAAAATAACATAAATTCAACAGTCGGTCAAATAGTAGGTCACCCGGCCAAATAGTCGAACAGACAATTCAGTATAGTCGGCCGATTATTGCAAGACAACGTGTGCCTTCAAATGTTCAGTGACCCACTCGCCCTTTCCATGTGCATCCCTTATGAGGGCTTTAGTCTTGTAAGGGGTAGTCTTCCGACAGTAACAGAAAGTAGTCTCACAACTCATGTGATACACGATCCTCATGATTGTACAAGTTGGCCACCTAGTCAATCTGACTAAACCGATCAGGGTAATCAAACAAATAGACTTGGTAAGCCAATAGTCGACCCACTACTTAGTCAACTTGATTAGTCAGTCAATTTTATCAACTGAATTGTAAGTCTCTCCTATTTTAAAAAAATACACATTTGGATGCCTAATGTTTTCATTGTTACTACTATTCCATTATGGAAATATTGAGAATGTCCAAATCTATATAAATACATAAGAATATATGTACAAAAGCTAAACTTAATTATGTTTAAAAATATAAAATCAAATAAATCCGGTGAATATGTCTGACATGTCAATCGATTGTCCGTCAGTAACCCTTCCAACTGATCACCATCTACCGATTTTTGCAACCTTGTCAGTATACATCATATCATTAGCAGGATATTTTCTCGTGAGAGTAGAAAACGATTGGACACAAGAATCCCCGCTCAAGAGGCTTCTCTCTCTAGCAACCCCTTTTCCTAGGTGTGTGCTCCATCCTAACTAGCAACCCCATGTCTATACCAAAGAGGCAACTCTCATTCCCCGCAACGAGTGGTTGGGCCAGCCAACCCTCTTGTTGTGTGTGGTCTTTGCACCCCCTTCACTGGACGTGTCCCTCACACCCAACCCAACCATACAGCAAGGGTCCCTCCTATAGTAGGATTCTTTCATCAACCCCATCGCTTAAAGCTCCTCGGATGATGTACAGAACCCCTCAAGATCGAGCTCTATACATGGATGATGTCATGAAGTAAACATGCTACGAGTATGGATAGTGGTCACGGGGAGTATCCAACGACATTAAGACTTCTTAAAAAAGAAACCATGCCCGTTGCATGCAAGATATACAACAGAATGTTATTTTAAAGGAAAAGGGGTGTGATTATATAAAGACGTGCCGAAAAAAAACTTTATACGACATAATGATGCAACGCGTTTGGGACCATTCAAGCCTTTCCGCACAAGCTCAATCGCTTCTCGGTTTGCTCACATGTCCTCTGCACCCAGCCATACCTCAAGGAATCCCAACAAAAAAGTGACAGCAACTCAGGGGTGCACACTTCCAACTACCTCGAACTTGTCTCAAATCTTTCAACCTCATCGAGTGCAGTCAAAGTTTACTGAGGTTCCCTGAACTCAATTGATCTCCAAGCTCTCTTCTGTAGCACCCCAAACATAGTACCACATCGAGTAATCACAAAGTATGGTACTAGCTTATAAGTAGTGGGGACCATTACTAGGCAACCCGGGCTAAAGCATTTTGGGATATGATCAAGAGCTTCAATTGTGCTCAAGCCTAACAAATTGTATGGGCCAGTTATCCCTGATAATGGATTGAATCTAGGGGCCGAGACATTACAGATGGTAACAGAGCAAGTCCTCTCTGATAGTAGAAAAGGCTACCTAACAGAGCAAGTTCTCTCTGATAGCAGAAAAGGTTACCCAGTAGGTGAAGTCACACCTGTAAAAGAAATAGGAAGAAACAGCTACTCAAGAGCGTGCAACCACCACTATTACTGGGAATAAGTTGCAAGCCATATGATAACGAGAATGTTGCATATATAAGTGGGGGAGATTGTAGCACCCTAAACATAGTACCACATCCAGTAATCAAATTATGGGAGTGGATTATAAGTAATGGGGGTTACTACTAGAAAACATATGCTTAAGCATTTTGGGCTATGTTCAAGGGCTTCAGTTGAACCTAAACCCAACAAGTTGTGTAGGCCTAGCAGTCCCCAACAACAGATCACGTCTAGGATCCAGGACGTTACAGATGGTATCAGAACGCAATCCCTCTAATAGTGGAAAGAATTACCCAAGAAGTGAAGTCATCATTGTTACTGGAAATAACTCATGAGCTATTGAACAACGAGGGCGTAATATAATTAGGGATAAATGTAGTACCCCAACGTAGTACCACATTTAGTCATTACAGTGTGGTAGTAGCTTATGAGTAGAGGGGGCTACTACTAGACAACTGAACTTAAGCATTTTGAGTTGTGGTCAAGGGCTCTATTTGGGCCCAAGGCCAACAAGTTGTCTAGGAAAGTAATCCCCGATAACGAACCGAGTCTAGGGCCCGGGACATTACAGATAGTAACAGAAAAAGTTCCTTCTAATAGTGGAAAATGCTATCCAAGAGGTGGAGCCACCCATGTGAAAGAGATAGGAGAATTAAAGAGCTACCAAAGAGCGACCGACCGTCACTATTACTAGGAATAAATGACGACTCCTATTGATGCAGCGTGACCCCAAATTATGGGGCCACATTTATTTAATTAGATAATTGTCAATTTTATTTACGTTTTTTGGGTCTAATTTAATAATTGAGATCGCATGTGATCTCAACGTTGATTTCGTAGAATTTAATTATAATTGTTGGTCAATTAGATAATTAGAGTCCAATTAAGTTAGTTAGAGGTCAATTAGGATTAAATTAGTTGTAATTTGATTATTTACTATTTTTGTAAACCCTCTCTCCTATATAAAGAGAGGGTAGTCCATCAATTTTAGGCAGTCAGTTATGAATTGAAATTTGAGTTGATCTCATTTTATCCCTCTCTCTCCCTTCTCCCTCCACGCGATCTCCGCGGTTCTCGTTCTTCAACCCCTCGCTACCGGCGAGTTTTCTTCTTCCCAACCTCTCTTTTCTCCACCAATTTTCCACCGCCAAATTATTTTAATTTTTTAACGTCGACGCCGGAAGCTGTTTGCATCAATTGGTATCAGAGCATGGCATTTAGATCGTCCTCACGATCTAACGATCCGCCCCGGCGTCCGCACCGACACCATCATTCATCCGAACGAAGACGGCAAGCCAATGAAGCCTACGACAAGGAAACGAAGCGCATGTTATGTGATTTGCAGAACAACTTCCTAGCCATGTCTTCAACGTTTCGAGACTTCACAGCCAACCTTGAGGCCTACCGCGACGCCCAAGCGAAGCCGCCAACCGCCGAAGCCGCCACCGCGAGCTTTAACGACGAAGAACTCGCCGTGGAAGTCGATCAAGCCGTTGTCCAGATCATTTTTGAAGAAAAAATCAACGAATCGGCCGCTGTCCAGCACCCTCCAAGTCCGATCTCGTCACCGGAACCGATGCCGTCGCCTCCTCCGGCCTTCCCGACACGGTCCCCTCTATCCCCGGTATCTCCCAGGCCTTCCCCAGCCCCCCTACGCCTACCAGCACCTTCCGCCATTCCCCCACCGCAGGCGGCTCACCCCCAGCCGCTCCTCCCTGCCGCCTTCGCATACCCCCTGCCCACGCACAACACCCAACCCCCAGCCCCCCTCTCCCTCGCTGTCACCCTCCCACGCGCCAGCCTGCGGCACCACCTCCCCGCGATGCCACCCTCGCCTCGGCCCCTTCACCATCCCCTGCAAACCCCTCCGCGGCACCCAATGAGCAAGAAGGCCACCATCCAGGGCCTCCCTCGACACCACTGGCCCACCCAGCAGTGGGTCTTCGTCCTCTGCCATAAATCCCATCGCGTGCGGGATGAATACTCCCGTGAGAAACCCCAGGCGCCGCCGCAAGAGCAGCCGCGCGCGAACGCCCCGCCAGCCTCCAGCGCTCTGCACACAGCTCGACGTTTCCCTCCGGGATCGCCCCCTGGCGCCCTCCCGCGTGCGTGGCCGACATCACCACCCAGGCTGCGCCATCGAGGATCAGCGGCGCCGCCGTTGCGGATTTACGGGTCCCGCGCGCCTAAAAAACCACAGGGGCCCCGTGCCCTAACCGATCGGCCGAAATGGAGGGGAATCAAATCCCTGGAGTTATGGGATTGGGATTTTAGTGGGAGAAATTGCAGAAGTTTTTTTCCCAAACCTTCTATTTACAAAAAGATCCAGAACCATATGGGAAGAGAAGAGGCCAAAGGGGTGCGAAATTTGCATCCCTACCCCTGGTGGCGAACTTTTTTAAAGAAGAGGGCTGAGAACCAAAATTATGGGGATCCTCCTGATCCAAATAGGACTAGGGCATTGATTTTTCCCTATATAAGGACCCCATGGCTCCAATTCTTAGACACATCTCCCCTTCTCCTCTCTCTGTGCCATTGCTTCATCATGAAGTATTCAAGGGCCATATTCTCCATGCCGCATCAATTCTTTGAGCACCATGGGAAGAAGACGATCGAGACGACGCCACCGTACGCCCCGCACATGTTTTTCAACCACGATGGCCACACCTCTCCCGCCCGCACATGGATTCCGCCGTTCACGCCCCACATGTTTTTCCAGAAGATAATTAAAGCCGCTGAACCTGCAGTTCACGCAATTCGTCAGGAGCCGAATTTTTGAAAGCGGTGGAGAGTTGATGCAGCGTGACCCCAAATTATGGGGCCACATTTATTTAATTAGATAATTGTCAATTTTATTTACGTTTTTTGGGTCTAATTTAATAATTGAGATCGCCTGTGATCTCAACGTTGATTTCGTAGAATTTAATTATAATTGTTGGTCAATTAAATAATTAGAGTCCAATTAAGTTAGTTAGAGGTCAATTAGGATTAAATTAGTTGTAATTTGATTATTTACTATTTTTGTAAACCCTCTCTCCTATATAAAGAGAGGGTAGTCCATCAATTTTAGGCAGTCAGTTATGAATTGAAATTTGAGTTGATCTCATTTTATCCCCTCTCCTTCTCTCTCTCCCTCCACGCGATCTCCGCGGTCTTCCCCTCAACCCCGCGCATTCCGGCGTGTTTTTCCTCTCAACCCCTCTACTTTCTCTCCTCAATCCCTCTCTTTCTTCCACCAAATTTCCACCATAAAAAATTATTATCAACGTTGACGCCGAATCGTGTTTGCATCACCTATGATAATGAGAATGTTGCATATATAAGTGGGGGAAATTGTAGCACCTCAAATATAGTACAACATCTAGTAATCACAAAGTGTGGTAGTGGATTAATAATGGGGGCTATTATTAGAAAACATGAGCTTAAGCATTTGAGGGTCAAGGGATTTAGTTGAACCCAAGCCCAACAAGTTGTATGGATTAATAGTCCTTGATACTGGACCGGTTCTAGGGCTCGAGGGCCAGGACATCACATCTTCAACATCCACCAAGGTCCTCTAAAGATGCGTCAACATCCACCACCTCCCTCAAGCTTGTCTGATCCGAAGACCCTCTTCCAACTTCCAAGAACTAACAAGGCCTATGGGAAGGTTTGGGACTCGTTGGCCTCCCTAAGTCCTCCAAACTGACATTGGATCGATCTATAGAATTAAAGGCCCCCTTGTTTCCATCTTAATCCAATCGCCCGTGTTGGAGATACAATCAAAGTCTTATATAACGAAAGGCAGATAGATACATTTCCATTTAAGTGATGTGAGACATAATCCTCGAGGTAATGGAAGCATAAGTATTCAAAGAATAATTTAATCAAGAAAAGATTATCCAGTACGGGCTCGGCCCATCCCAGCTTGGTTCCATTACGCTTCATGTTGGTGAAATTTGAGGAAAATTTTGATGTATTATGTCTCTTAGTTTGGTTCCATTAAGTTGTACCGTGGTGATGTGTGTGGATAAACTGTATATATTACGTTAAGAGGGGGTCACAGGGATGGGGCATCGAGGACTCGGGGAGGGTCGTCGAGCATTGGGAGAGAGGGAGGGGAGGGGTGTCCCATTTCAAAGTGTGCAGACACATGGAATTGCATATTGGATTGAGCACCGACTTTTTCTCTTCTCTGCAAACTCCATGTCATACGAGTTCTGGACAATAATAGGATAGAGAGCCTATTTTCCATTAGATTTTTGTGCCAATCACATCACATGATTTAAGTAAAACCTGGAAACCATGGGAATGTCTAAAAAGTTGTGAGATCTCAATTGCATTGACGGGTGCAGGTGTAAAGTGGAGGGTAAGCGGTGCAAGTCGGATGTTCATGTCAGTAGTTTCCAGGTGGCTCTACAATCTCATCTGGTGCATGTCTGAGTGGGGAGGCATGGGCATGCGAAGCCAACGTGGCGGGACCGGGGAGCAGGTCGGGTCGGGCCAACCCAGGTCCCCACGGGTTCAGGCTGGGCCCAGCCCAAGCTTGACATTTCGGGAATATGGGGGCCCGGCCCCGGACCATATGTACATCGGATCCGAGCCGGGTCCGGGCTTTTTTGGGTCGGATCAGGGTCGGATTCGGGCCGGCCCGACCCAATGCCCCCCTGTAAGTACGGCAGTGGCAAGATTTCTACAGTGTAAAGTCACCAATGATGGAACTCATAGTTTTTCTCAAAAAATAATGATAGAACTTATAGTTACTCAATTTCTGTCATGAAGAGGGAAGATTGTGCAACCGTTGTAAATCGCAATCCACATAATTGTCCCAGTGTCCGACAACTTTTTCCCTCGGTCAGAGCTCATCCAAGGTGATCCCTTGCTCTCTGTAGAGATAATTATGTAGTATGTGTACCGCTTAGTCTATTTTTATTTTCTTGATAACCTCTTATGTAATTTACCCATAGGTCCTCTCTATATAAGAGAGCATAAAGTTCTATGGAATAAACAGATAACTCTTTTCCACAAACATGGTATCAGAACTAAAACCCTAACCCTAACCCTTTCCACCGCCACCCCCCCTTCCCTCCTCGACACCGCCGCCTCCCTCCTCGATGTTGCCGCCCCCGTCGCCCCTCTTCCTCGACGTCGCCCTTCCCCGCCGCCGCTCCTCCTCGACGTCGGCCTTCCCCGTCGCCGCTCCTCCCCGGCCGGGCCCTCTCCATCGCCGGGGCCTACTCTTCCGTCAGGCTTTCCCTCCATAGACTTGGATACGTAAAGTCTACATATGCACTCAAATCCTATACAGTTTATGTAGACACTTCTCTGTTGGTCTACGGATCCTAATTCTTCGTCTCCGACGCCATGTCAGAAAACAAAGTCGATATGCCCTCTATAGGTGTATTCAAAGTGTTAGCAATGTGAGCACGAGGCGAACCATTCCTGCAATAAATGTTATTGTAATAAATGATTTATCAATAAAAGTTATTGATTATTTTTCACTCCCTTTCTGAGATTGAATGAATGAATGCATTGTAAGATCCCTCTGTACAATAAGGGTTATGTACCATGGCCAACTTGATAATCATATAGCTGTTGATTCATTGATTGAATCATAGAGGTTGATGCTTGGATGAATATCTGAGTTAGATAGAGGACTCATCAAGCATCATCAAATGATTGTTAAGTGATGATCTCCAGCCTGAGTAGAAGATGGCAATCTTTTCTCATTTGTCTGATATCTGACCGACCTCTTGATGCAGGTCCTCTGCATGGGAATAATGATTCGGAGGTGTCAGATTAGTTGACTCAATGGGTTGACTTAATGAGATCAAGATAACCAAAGACCTATGTTGAATACTGTCACAGCATAGGCATGCATCCTCTGACCAGAGACAGATGTGTTATTATATGTCTGAGTATGTACATTTGGCAGACCAATAGGTTGATGACCTAACCAAGGTCTATACACCAGCGAGCTGGTGTGCATGTAAGGACATATGAGTAATACGATCTCTCAAAGGGATCATACAGGTTCACTTGTAAACCGGGAGACATGAGCTCACTCATGAGGTATTGGGACTGATCAAATTCCATGCATGGTCGTCATGCTTTGTAAGCATGACATGAATTTGAAGGTAAGATATATGCTTTGTGAAAGCATATGACCTATACCAAATCCCAAAGACCAAGATTGAGAAACTTAGTGATCAAACCCTGAAGATGACGGTGTAAAAGTGATCTATATCTACAAGATGATCATAGGTCTTCCAGTATGCAGGATGTGCAGGTGTTGGGAATACCTGAGGGTGATGTGATCATAAATGATTGTATAACCATGACGCTTCCATTCCGAGGGAGTGATGAAACAGGTTTGGATTTTAGTGAGGAGCCTCTCAGTAGAGAAGTGACCTAATCTTAGTCCAAGTATTGGACATTGATCTGAATGAGATTCAGATGCAATGAGAAGATTAGGTTTACGGCCTTGATTTAATCAAGCATCTATGGGAGGTCCCTGAGATCTGGATTTGAGATGTAATCTCAATATCCAAGTCACTATACGTAGAACAATACAATCGCCATGTCCTTATCTCCAAGTATCTGTGGAGAAATCGCATTATTCTTGAAAGGGTTCAAGAATAATTCCATAGTTGAATTATATCTAAGCATTAAGAGAATGATAATTAAATGTGATTTAAATATCCTGATGCATATAGAAATTATCCAATATAATTAAATGAGATTTAATTATTGTAGATAAGAATAATGTGGATAGCAATATCCAATTATTCATAATATATTATAAATGTGATTTATAATGTATTAGAGAGAGCTAATTATAATTTATATTTGTTAATTAATTATTGATGTGTATTGGATACACAATGTGTAATTAATTTAAAATGTAAATTATATTTTATTTTGGGTTGTGAATGTGATACACAAATTTCCAATAGTAAGATTGCAATATTCTCAAAATTAATTATGAATTATTTTTGAATAATAAATCACAACAAAAGTTGTTGGATTAAATAATGGAGATTTCCATGGAAATTTGCAATCTCATAAGATTTCATGAGATTGCTCCCCACTTGGAAACAAGTGGACGGCTACCAAATCCAATATGGAATTGGTGGCTGTCCACCATATTCCATAGGAGATGCAATCTCCATGTTGATTATCTCCTTTATTTGATTGATTTAATTTAGGATTGAATTGTAATTGACGTATTAAATATATTTGATCTAAATTAAGTTATTAGTTGTTGGCTTTTACCAACAACAATCTTTTTTTTTGACGCTCTACCAACAACAATCTTGACCATTGGATTAAACATAAATCAATCTCATCCATTGATTTTATGTATCCCATGGATTGAGATCCATGGATCCCAAAACCCTATAAATAGAGAGGCATACCATGCTCTCTAGGGTTATGCTTTTGAAGCACATCTCTCGCTCTTATTCTACACGTCAACCTCTATCTCCTCTCCATTGGTGGCCGTCCACCAAACCCTAGAGGAGAAAGCCGTCGTCGCTTCGCTACAGCACCGTCGCCTCGACGTTCTTCGGTTCTCCGTCTTCTTTGGAGTGCTACGCTCGCGAAGAAGGCGTTCGATCTCGTACGACGAGATCAAGAGTTTATCGTGCTTGGATCAACTTGTTGGATTGCGAGGATCACGCGACTCATCCCCGCGCTCGCAAGCGTCTTCTCTGACGATCGTTGAGACAAGAGGTCTCTTTTCGTAGAGACTCGATCAACCACGCTTCAAGAGGTATTCCTTTGTACTTGTTGTGGTTCTAGATGAAACGATCCGAGAATCGTTCTTGGATCATGTGGTTTCATCGCATGAAATTTTTTAAATTCCGCTGCATAGAACAACTAGTACGACTAGTCATTCTTCGTCGTATTCAAGATAACGCGCATGCTTCCGTGATGCGCTTGAGGATTATTCCATATCCTTCAAGTGGTATCAGAGCCTTAGATCGAAGGTTTTGGATACGATCCGTAAGCTTAGGACGACTTGGGTTCGTTAAGGTTGCAAAAGTTTTTGTCGCATTTAATTTTCGCGTATCTGTTTAGTGAATAAATTCGACCCTGTTTAAAACATTGAAACATGAATTAATCACTTGGATTTTGTTCCCCATTAAATAAGAAAATCATAGGATCTAAGTTTACGTAATTTAGATTCTGTTTGCTCGAGATATGGTTGTTTATGAACATGTATTCACTGTTGCGGAAACTGTGAATCTTAACATGATTAATGAGTTAATTATTGTTTTGATCTGCCTCCAAATGCGTGAAATATCACTTAGGTTCTGTCCTAAATCAAATTAGCAATCTTTGAAAATTGATTTTGCCTAATTTGGATTTAAATTGATTGAGATGTGTTAATTTTATTAAGTAGGGGTCACTGCTGAAATTACATTCATAATCAAGAACCATGTGATTGTTAATTAGTGAAATTAATTGTTAATTTCATGAAATAATTATGGAAAATATTTGAGAAATATTGAATGATGATTATTTCCTTAATTGACTTGGCCTCAACCAATAAATTGATTAGATTTGATCTAGATCATAATTGGAATCACAATCATCAACCTCCATGCTTGAATAGGATTGGGAATTTGTCTAACGAATTTCTTTATAATAAAAAATGTTTTGATTATTACTATATGGTATAATTTCGGTTGAAGAACCAATGATCATCTCAAGTACATATTGATCTATTTGGCATTATCCTTTCCTGAGGTGGATATGGTGTCTAGTCGGGAAGCATTGGGGTAGTGGGTCGCACCGGTTGCGGTCCGTCCCACTTTCGTCGATACTGGCGATGATAGCGGGTAGGGACTCGATAATGCCGGAGAAATCAAGATGTATTTTTCTAATTATTAAAATTCGAATTAATACATACTTTGAGATAATACCATATATATATTCAAGTAAAAACAATCAAGTTTGTTGACTGAATTGAATTGATAATTAATTTAATATGATTGAATTAATTATGTCCAATTGAAACAATATATTATGAATAGAGTTATTATTTCCCTTGGAAGAATTAATTATATGAATATGATTCATGATAATTGATTAAAATTTGAATAAGAGGTGGAGGATCACATAAGTGGCATCCATGGTCTCCCGTCAAGGCGAAGGGTTTCTGTCGCCAGGGATTGCATATAGGAGACAAACGCATGTACAAAGTGACAACTCCTATATGCAAGCGCATCCGGATCGGATTCTTTGCTTCTCGAAAGAGTAAGGCCGTATGCGTAGTGGCCCCAATATCGGATCCTCATATTATTGGGGTGATATTGGATTGCGCATAGCAAGTACTATTCATGTTGACGGTTGATTCAATTAACGACGGGTCAACATCACCTTAGGGGTGGCGGGCACGGGTGTTAAAGACCGAATTGGGAAATGCAAGTTGGACTTGCAAGGCGGAATGTGTTCCCGCTTATCTTTATTGGAGTCCCAGATTCTCATATTATTGGGATGTGACAAAGATAAAGAGGAGATCCCAGTTCTTGCTAGAGATATAGTGATAAGTATATCTCTTACTTTGAAAGTGATTAAGGGAATGAACTTTCAAAGTTGACAATGCAAGAATAATTTGATTTAAAATGCCTTAATCAAATATCATAAATTTGAATATATGATTATATGGTCTAACATAGTGCATTCTTAATTTCAGAAAATGAAGTCCATGAACCCACTAAGCAGGCTTCTGGAGGTCAACCAGTTGACTGGACCGAATTACTCGGATTGGATCCGTAATTTGGAGCTTGTTCTCTCGGCTGAGCGCATAAGCTATGTGCTCACAAAAGACAAGCATGAAAGCCCTAAATCGAAGGAAGAAAAGCAATACAATGACAAGTATGATGAAGATCATGTCTTGGCAAGATACCATATCCTGGATTCTCTCTCCAATGTTCTTCAGAAGCAACATGTGGAGTTGAGCACGTGCCAGGAAATAATGCAGAATCTGAAAGATATGTTTATTGACATTAATTGCACCCAGCGTTACAATATTATGAAAGAACTCGTTCGCTGCAAGATGCAGGAAGGAACTTCAGTCCGAGAACATGTACTTAAAATGTTTGGGTACTTGTCTGAGCTGGAGACTCTTGGGGCAAATATGGATACAGAAATGCAAGTTGACTTAATTCTGCTGTCTTTGCCCAAGTCTTTCAATAATTTTGTGGTTTCATTCCACATGAACAAGTTGGACTTGAATAATGCTAGACTTCTTGCTGCATTAAAGTCTGCAGAAGACATAATAAAGAAAGATGGTCTTGTTGGCAGTGCAATGGTTGCACAAGTCAGAGGGAAGCGCGGTCGGAAGCAAGGTTCTTGGAAGGACCCGTCCCAGAAGAGAAAGAATAAGAGTCAAGGCGTTGGCTCATCTTCCAATGCATCCACACTGATAGCGTCGAAGAAAACCGACGTATGTCACCACTGCAAGAAGCCGGGGCACTGGAGGCATAACTGCCCGGAATACCTGAAGTCGGTCGACAAAGGTAAAGCCCCAGCAGGTATGAGATCTACTTTCATCATTGAAAATAGTTTTCTCATCGGACGAGAAAGAAGTTGGGTTGTTGATTCTGGTCCTTCTGTTCATATATGCAATGTGTTGCATTTGTTTCGGGAAACTAGAAATCTGGAAGAAGGGGAGATAGTCATCCAGATGGGATCCGATGCAACTGTTGCAGCAGTCGCCGTCGGGACATGTCGACTATCATTATCTAGTGGTAGAGTTCTAGTACTTAAAGAGTGTCTTGATGTACATGAAGTCAGAAGGAATTTGATATATGTATCTAAATTAGTTGGAAGTGGATATTCATTCCGATTCTGTAATAAATTAGTCATAAATCGTTATGATTAATATATTGTTGATGGTATTTTGACTTCTGGTGGACTCTATGAATTGTGCATTGATAAATGTATCATGAATGTTACAGTCACTAAAAAACCCTAAAAGATTCAGGGAGGATGAAAATCTTTCGAATGAGATTTGACATCAAAGGCTTGGTCATTTATCTGTTGATAAGATCAATATATTGATAAAGGATGGACCTTTGAATTTCTACAGGTTCAACCTTTGCCTACCTGCAAACATTGCATTCAAGGTAAAATGACTAGGATGCCTTTCCGTAACAAGGTTACAAGATGCGAAGGTATTATTGACCTAATACATACTAATGTATGTGGTCCCTTCAGTACCGCGACTCGAAATGGATATCAATATTATTTGACGTTTATTGATGATCATTCGTGATACGGATTTGTCTTCCTATTACGTCATAAATCTGAAACCTTTGAAAAGTTCAAAGAATTCAAGGCTTTGGTTGAGAACCAAACCGATAAGAAGATTAAACAGATTCGATCTGATCGAGGTGGTGAGTACCTCTCAGATGAATTCAAGGAATATCTTAAAGAGAATGGAATTGTCTCCAATCTCACTCCTCCTGGAACTCCCCAACTTAATGGTGTTGCTGAAAGATGCAACAGGACTATCATGGATATGGTCCGTTCAATGATGAGCAAAGCACATTTACCACTTAGTTTCTGGGGATATGCGGTAGAGACTGCAATATATATCCTGCATAAGATTCCTAGCAAATCTGTACCTAACACTCCTCATGAGCTCTGGTATGGAACCAAACCTAGTGTTAATCACTTGAGGGTTTAGGGTTGCTTGGTCCATGCGAAGAACGTGGACGCAAGTAAGCTAGAATCTCGCTCTCGTGAGTGTTACTTCATTGGGTATGTTAGAGATGGTATTGGATACCAACTCTATGACCCTGAGACCCAAAGAATTTGTTTCTAGAGATGTGAATTTCTGGAGAATGATTTCCGTAAAGGTCAAGACAAAAATGAAGTAAAGGAACTCATTGAATCCTCCGAGGATTCTGAGCTTCCTGAGCCGGAAACTGAAGAGATAAATAAAGATGAAACACCTATACCTCTTCGAAGGAGTTCGAGGGTGGTCGCACCACCTGAAAGGTATGGATTTCATGTGTCAGGTGAAACTGACAATGATCCTTCTTCATTTGATGAAGCACTCGCGAATCATGACATGGATAGATGGATTCTAGAAATGAAGTCAGAAATTGATTCCATGCATAAGAATGGTGTATGGACCCTAGAGGATCCACCTAAAGGGGTAAAATCCATTGGGTGTAAATGGATCTTCAAGAGAAAGAGGGGACCTGATGGGAAAGTAGAGACTTTCAAGGCACGGCTCGTAACCAAGGGCTACACACAGAGAGAAGGCATCGATTACGATGAGACATTCTCTCATGTGGCTATGCTTAAATCCATCAGGACACTGCTAGCTATAGCTGCATATCTTGACTACGACATCTGGCAGATGGACGTCAAGACGACTTTCCTCAATGGATACCTCGAGGAGGATATCTATATGGAGCAGCCCCAGGGCTTCGTAACTGAGGATGGCAAAGTATGCAAGCTGAAGAAATCCATTTATGGGATCAAGCAAGCTTCTCATAGCTGGAACATCAGATTTAACGAAACCATGAAGAGTTATGATTTTGTGCAGAATCCTGATGAACCTTGTGTGTACAAGAAGCTTAGTGGGAGCGCCATTGTGTTCATCGTGTTTTACGTAGATGACATCCTTATCATTGGGAATAATACAGGGATGATGACCAGTATAAAGATTTGGCTATCTCATACCTTTGAAATGAAAGATCTTAGAGAAGCCTCTTACATCTTAGGTCTGAAGTTGTTCAGAAATCGAGAGAAGAGGATATTGGGATTGTCACAGCATGGGTACATTAAGAAGATTCTTGAACGATTCCGTATGGATAGTTCTAAGAAAGGTTTCCTCCCCTTAAGACATGGTATCCACCTGTCTAAAGGGATGGCTTCTCAAACGGTTGAGGAAAAGAAAGACATGGCTGGATGGCCTTATGCATCAGCTGTAGGAAGCTTAATGTATGCCATGATGTGTACTAGGCCAGATATCTGCCATGCAGTGGGAGTGGTAAGTCGTTACCAATACTGCTATGGAGAACAACACTGGAATGCAGTAAAGAACATATTCAAATATCTAAGATGGACGCAAGATTACATCTTGGTCTATGGAGATGGTGATCTCCAAGTCTTGGGATATACAGATTCTAACTTTCAATCGGATATTGATGATCGAAAATCGACATCAGGGTTTGTATTCCTATTGAACGGTGGTGCTGTGAGCTGGAGAAGCAAGAAGCAGGACACTACAACAGATTCAACAACAGAAGCCGAGTACATTGCCGCATCATATGCTGCAAAGGAGGCGGTGTGGTTGCGCAAGTTCATCTTGGAGCTTGGCGTAGTTTCCTCTGATACTCCCATCCCGTTACTCTGCGATAATATAGGAGCCATTGCCCAGGCGAAGGAACCCAGATGGCATCAAAAGAGCAAGCACGTGGAAAGGAAATACCACATCATTCGGGGGATTCAAAAGCGTGGTGATATCATCATCACAAAGGTAGCCTCCGCCGACAACGTTGTTGATCCTCTTACAAACCTCTGACACAAAATATTTTCGACCAGCATGTAATGAGTATGGGTTTAAAGATTGTTCCTGAATGGTTCTGAGGTCTAGTGGGAGATTGTTAGCAATGTGAACCCGAGGCAAACCATTCCTGCAATAAATGTTATTGTAATAAATGATTTATCAATAAAAGTTAATGATTGTTTTTCACTCCCTTTCTGAGATTGAATGAATGAATGCACTGTAAGGTCCCTCTGTACAATAAGGGCTATGTACCATGGCCAACTTGATAATTATATAGCTGTTGATTCATTGATTGAATCATAGAGGTTGATGCTTGGATGAATATCTATGGAGTTAGATAGAGGACTCATCAAACATCATCAAATGATTGTTAAGTGATGATGTCCAGCCTGAGTAGGAGATGGCAATCCTTTCTCATTTGGCTGATATCTGACCAACCTCTTGATGCAGGTCCTCTGCATGGGAATAATGATTCGGAGGTGTCAGATTAGTTGAGTCAATGGGTTGACTTAACGAGATCGAGATAACCAAAGATCTATGTTGAATACTGTTACAGCATAAGCATGCATCTTCTGACCAGAGACAGATGTGATACTATATGTCTGAGTATGTACATTTGGCAGACCAATAGGTTGATGACCTAACCAAGGTCTATACACTAGCGAGCTGGTGTGCATATAAGGACATATGCGTAATACGATCTCTCAAAGGGATCATACAGGTTCACTTGTGAACCGGGAGACATGAGCTCACTCATGAGGTATTGGGATTGATCAAATTCCATGCATGGTCATCATGCTTTGGAAGCATGACATGAATTTGAAGGTAAGATCTATGCTTTGTGAAAGCATATGATCTATACAAAATCCCAAAGACCAAGATTGAGAAACTTAGTGATCAAACCCTGAAGATGACAGTGTAAAAGTGATCTATATCTTCAGGATGATCATAGGTCTTCCAGTATGCAGGATGTACAGGTGTTGGGAATACCTGAGAGTGATGTGATCATAATGATTGTATAACCATGACGCTTCTATTCCAAGGGAGTGATGAAACAAGTTTGGATTTTAGTGACTCCTCTCAGTAGAGAAGTGACCTAATCTTAGTCCAAGTATCGGACATTGATCTGAATGATATTCAGATGCAATGAAAAGATTAGGTTTACGGCCTTGATTTAATCAAGCATCTATGAGAGGTCCCTGAGATCTGGGTTTGAGATGTGATCTCAATATCCAAGTCACTATGCATGGAACAATACAATCGCCATGTCCTTATCTCCAAGTATCTGTGGAGAAATCGCATTATTCTTGAAAGGGTTCAAGAATAATTCCATAGTTGAATTATATCTGAGCATTAAGAGAATGATAATTAAATGTGATTTAATTATACTGATGCATGTAGAAATTATCTAATATAATTAAATGAGATTTAATTATTGTGGATAAGAATAATGTGGATAGCAATATCCAATTATTCATAATATATTATAAATGTGATTTATAATGTATGAGAGAGAGCTAATTATAATTTATATTTGTTAATTAATTATTGATGTGTATTGGATACACATTGCGTAATAAATTGAATATGTAAATTATATTTTGTTTTGGGTTGTGAATGTGATTCACAAATTTCCAATGGTAAGATTGCAATATTCTTAAAATTAATTATGAATTGTTTTTTAAGAATAAATCACAACAAAAGTTGGATTAAATAATGGAGATTTCCATGGAGATTTGCAATCTCATGAGATTTCATGAGATTGCTCCCCACTTGGAAACAAATGGAGGGCTACCAAGTCCAATATGGAATTGGTGGCCGTCCACCATATTCTATGGGAGATGCAGTCTCCATGTTGATTATCTCCAGTGTTGTAAAAGTCACCCGACTGACCCGACTATTAGGTCCGACTAGTCTAGTCACTGGGGTGGCCGACCGAGTACCGACTAATTCCGTCTAGGCACACTAGTCGACCAATTTTTGCTTAGAGATACCATATTTTCTTGTTTTTCATAAGCAAACTTATTACAATATGCTTAATGTTTTATTTAGATTCAATTACTTCTTTTATTTTATTATGATAGTATAAAAATGTACAAAACCTATGTAAATATATGTATAAAAATGAGTTATATGTTTAAAATAATCATAAAATTTAGAGCCGATTAAAGTCCGACTAAATCCGATTAGATGTCCGGCTGCCGATTAATCATTAGTCAGTGACCCGACCGACCAAATACCGACTACCGACTTTTGCAACCTTGATTATCTCCTTTATTTGATTGTTTTAATTTAGGATTAAATTGTATTTTATTTATCAAATATATTTGATCTAAATTAAGTTATTAATTGTTGGCTTTTACCAACAACAATCTTGACCATTGGATTAAACATAAATCAATCTCATCCATTGATTTTATGTGTCCCATGGATTGAGATCCATGGATCCCAAAATCCTATAAATAGAGAGGCATACCATGCTTTCTAGGGTTATGCTTTTGAAGCACATCTCTCTCTCTTGTTCTATACGTCAACCTCTCTCTCCTCTCCATTGGTGGTCGTCCACCAAATTCTAAAGGAGAAAGCCGCCGTTGCTTCGCCACCGCGCCGCCGCCTCGACGTTCTTCGGTTCTCCGTCTTCTTTGGAGTGCTACGCTCGCGAAGAAGGCGTTCGATCTCGTACGACGAGATCAGGAGTTTACCGTGCTTGGATCAACTTATTGGATTGCGAGGATCACGCGACTCATCCCTGCGCTCGCAAGCGTCTTCTCCGACAATCGGACTTGAGACAGGAGGTCTCTTTTCGTAGAGACTCGATCAATCACGCTTCAAGAGGTATTCCTTTATACTTGTTGTGGTTCTTGATGAAACGATCCGAGAATCGTTCTTGGATCATGCGGTTTCATCGCATGAAATTTTTTAAATTCCGCTGCATAGAACAACTGGTACGACTAGTCGTTCTTCGTCGTATTCGATACGACGCTCACGCTTCCGTGATGCGCTTGAGGATTATTACATATCCTTCACAAAGGTCCCGCACCAATAGTCAAGATGGATGAGACGAATTATGAGCTCTGGGCGATGCAGTTCATGAGCCTCATGAAGTCGAACGGTAAGAAGCACATTCTTCCTGAGGAAGAACCGGCAGCGAAGACTGGGATCTATGCCTCCTAGGAGGTTGATGATTCATATGCCAAGGTATGCCTCTCAGGCGCGTTGTCGATGGAGATTGCCAATGATGTTCTCCATCAGCCCACCGCTAAGGCGATGTGGGACATACTGGCAGCCTCCAGCATGGCATATTCACCATTAAGCAGAATGGACGGCCACTACATTCCTTGTATACATCCCTACGGGGGATGTTTGAGAAACTCTATAGTACTATACCTCTCACGGACACTCCCGAGCAGCAGAAGACCTTTCGAAATGCTACCATGGTAAGGGTACTGCTTGCGGCTCTTGATCCTGAATATGAGGTTGCCCGATCACAGATACTTGTCGATGCTACCATTCCTCCTATGGAGGAAGTCTACCGAAGGCTTAGCCGCATCTCTGTCTCCTTCAGTACTTCTACTCCACCCCCTTTGACGATGGTTGCATCGCGAGGGAGAGGTGGTCAGTCTTCATTCCATGATCGTGGACCTCGTGGTCGAGGTGGTCGTTTTCGCCAGCCATGCACTTTTTGCCATCGCACAGGTCACTCTGAGTATACATGCTATTCTAAGCATGGGTTTCCAGCATCGGCGCGAGTAGTCGAGCATGTTGCATCCTCGTCGGTATCCACGTTAGATCACAGGTTCGAGGAGCTCGTGGAGAGATTGCGCGATATTATGTCTGCCACATCTACAGATTTTCCATAAGGTTTTTCAGATATTGTTGCTTCAGCATCTGTCGGTACTTCTGCCTCTACTAGCATCTCAGGTAGTGCCTCTGCTTTTACATCATGTCATAATTCAAATGTCTTAGATTGGATTATGGACTCTGACGCAACACATCATCTTTGTCGCGACCGAGATAGACTCGAGTCATACAGAGAGATTCAACCAGGACGGTCCGTGATAATAGCCGATGGGACTCATTCCCCCATCGTTGGACAGGGGAAGATTACCTTGTCACCTTCCATGCATTTACAGAATGTTCTACATGCCCCTGAATTTTCGATGAATCTACTGTCTATTAGTCATATTACAAAGGCTTTGCATTGTCGCGTTATATTTGACCCATCTTCTCTTATATTTCAGGATATACTAACGGGCAGAGTGATTGGTTGTGGCTCTGAGCAGGATGGTCTCTATCGTCTGGTCTGGAATTCATATGCTAGTGTCTCCTCCTTTTCAGCCGGATCAGTCTCTCCGTATACTTGGCATCTACAATTTGGTCACCTCCCGCTTCAGAAGATATGTCATCTCTTGCCTTAGATTTCTCCAAGTTCTTCCTTTCGGCGTGAAGCCTGTCAGTTGGGAAAGCACCATCGAGCTAGCTTCCCTAGTCGTCAGTGTCGGAGCACTACATCTCCGTTTGAATTATTTTATGTTGATATTTAGGGTCCGAGTCTTGTTCTTAATCACCGGGGACACAAGTTTTATCTTGTAGTAGTTGAAGACTTCTCTCGTGTGTCGTGGGTATTTTTATTAAAGAACAAATCTGAAGCAGGGGATGTTATTAGAAATCTTATCATTGAAACGCAGAATGTTTTTCTCCCATGTCAAATATGTTCGTACAGACAACGCTTTAGAATTTTGCACCTGCTCTCTCTCTCATTTCTTTTCGTCAAGAGGTATTATTCATCAAACCACGTGTGCTTACATATCTCAACAAAATGGAGTTGCAGAGAGGAAACATCGTCATCTTCTTGATAATATTAGAACCCTGCTTATCCAGAGTTGTGCGCCTATCTCTTTCTGGGGAGATGTTGTTCTTACAGCCTGTTACCTCGTGAATCGTATGCTGTCCTCGGTACTTTGTGAGAAAAGTCCTCTTTCTGTTATTTTTCTAGATAAGGAATTATTCTCTCTAACCCTCGTGTCTTTGGTGTTGTTGCTTTTGTTCACCAGTTGTCTCCTGGACTTGACAAACTCTCACCTAGAGTTGTCAAGTGTGTCTTTGTGGGTTACTCTCGGACTCAGAAGGGATACCGTTGTTATGATCCTGTAAACAGGAAATACTTTGTCAGTGCTGATGTTACATTTTTTGAGTCAGTTATGTACTTCTCACCTGCAGGTGACAGGTTAGCATCATCCACATCCAATGATGACGTCTATGTTCCTCCTATTCTGAGTTCACCTCCGTCCATTCATGTTCCGGTTGTCACGCCAACGTCATCCCCATCTCCACCACCGCCATCACCACTACCACCAAAGCCACATGTCTTGCCGTTACCTAAATATTATACACGTCGGTCAGGTCCTGCTCATGTTGCACGTCAATCATCCAGCACACCTCAGGTATGTTTAGATGTTATTACTAATGATGGGTCGGATAGAGTGCATATGCAGGATTCATCTCTGCAGAAGGAATGTGAACCGGCGAATTCAGTTGATGATGATCTTGATGTCCCTATTGCTATTCGGAAGCAGAAACATACTTGCGCATCATATCCCCTTGCTTCTCAGGTGTTATTTCACCGTCTTACAGGTAACTTTCAGAGATTTGTTGCGGCTTTGTCTTCCATGGAGATACCACGGAATTATCAGGTTGCATTGAAGAGTGGATGTTGTTGTTCTGCTATGGAAGAGGAAATGGCTGCTTGACAGTCGCGGGGTACATGGAGCTCGGTTCCCGCTCCCTCAGGCGCATATGTTGTTAACTGCAAATGGGCATTCACGGTAAAGTACCGCGCAGATGGTAGCCTTGACCGTTACAATGCAAGGCTAGTGGCGAGAGGCTTCACTCAGACATATGGTGTGAATTATATGCATGGTTGCAGAAGTCGGCAGTCGGTACTCGGTCGGCAGGGTCACTGACTAAGGATTAATCGACAGTCGGGAGAGTAATCGGATTTAGTCGGGCATTAGTCGGTTTTGATTTTTTTAATTATTTTTAATATATAAATGAAATTTTAATATATATACTATCATTTATCTTCATAATTTTAGCAAATTTAATATTTACAAGAGCTTAAGAAATTATAGCAAGAGAAGGAAAAATGAAGGAAGTTAAGATCAAACATTCAAAATGTTCGGTACATAACACTAGCAAATGTTCAAAAACACATACAACATGTCCAAAAAAATAATACAAGTAAGAAGGAAGACAAGTCAATCGAATCAATCCTCAATGTCATTATCCAAGTCCATCTCTTCTTCTTCTTCGTCGTCGTCATCATCATCATCATCTTCTTCTTCTTCTATATCATCAAGATGTAACTCCTCGTTCTCATTCATCGGCGTAGCATTGGAGCTCGAAGATGAAGCTCCCTTGCTACGGTCAACTCGCTGACTCGGTTCCAAATTCTCTTCAGCACCACTAACATGTGCTACAGCACCCCATGTCAATCCGGAACCTGGAAAAACCTCCCCATCATGAGCATCGACAACACCAGTCCATTCAGCCATGTATGCATGATAACGAGATGAGAGAGGATCTTTTTCTTTTTCAACTCGACGCTCCCGCAGGTTTGAATTGAAATGAACATACACAAGATCATTCAGCTTCTTCGTCTCCAATTTGTTCCTCTTCTTGCTATGGATCTGAACATTAAAATTCAAATTTTAAATTTATATCAATTACTACGTTATAGTTTACTATTAGTAATCAAATTTAGTGGGTAGAATGGAGTCATTACCGAGTCAAATGTACTCCAGTTACGCTCACATCCGGAGGATGAAGACGTCAAGCTCAAGATCTTGATGGCCATGGCTTTCAAATGAGGCGTGGCATCTCCATGATTATGCCACCTATTAGCTATTTAAGTAGAGAATTTGTCAATATAATTATAATATAATATTGCCAAAGAGAGAATTGTCCAGCATGAAATACCTGGGTCATAATTGTTGTCATTTGTCATCCTCTGTCTCACAGCTAAATGCTTGCCAAAATCACCGCGACCAAGTCTGTATGCTGGAAGCTCATCCCTGGTAATTGCATCTTGTACAACCAAATCTGGATAAAATCTTTACATGCACTCCTTAAACCCTCTCCTCACCACAACATCCGGATCACCACGAGACTCGGTGTAGAAGAAAAATGGGTTCAAGTAATAAGCCGCAAGATGCAATGGAGTATCGAGCCTCCCTTTGGTCTTGGAGGTAACAGCATCCACAAAAACATTGTAAGATGACTCCACGCCATTGAATGATGCAATTATCTCCCGTTTGGCCTCTTCAAGCCCTCCGTACACAAAACCCATAGATGGACGTCGATCTGCGTCAACAACACGTAAAACGAACCAACGGAGTGAAAACTCGGACGGCGTGTGTAATGTGGTTCCAAAATGTAAGGCTGAATACAATAGAACTCGCTGCTTCTCCTTTCTTGGTCTTGTACCATTTGCAGTTTCTCCACTCTTCTAAGGAAAACAGCAATCTAAGCTTGTCTTTCTTCTCATTCAGGCTCTCAAGAGTAAGAAAAGTGGTTGCAAATCTTGCTTGGCCAGGCCTTGCAATGTCTCCTTTGTTGGTGAACTTGCGCATCAAGCTTAGAGTTTTGGTGTGAGAGTATATAAACACCGTAAGCTTCTTTGCCTTTGTGATTACACTACTCACCTTCGTCTCTTTGCTTATCTCCTCGAAAGCAAGATCAAGGGAGTGCGCGGCACATGGAGTCCACCAAATCCGTGGATATTTGGTGAGCAGCAATCTTCCTGCTGCTACATTGGCAGATGCATTATCCGCCACAATCTGAACCACATTATCTACGCCCACTTCATTAAGACACTCATCCACTAGCTTGAAGATGTAATCCGCAGTGTGGGCCTCATTTGAGGCATCTATGGACTTCAAAAATGAAGTCCCCAAGGTGCAATTAACACAAAAATTGATGAAGCTTCTTCCACGCATGTCCGTCCATGATCGGTCATCAAAGAATCCTGTCGACTTCCACGTATCACGATGACATTGCAAGTCATCGTGCATTTTCTTCACCGCATCCTTCAGAAGTGGACCACTAAGCTCATACCTCGTGGGGTCTTTAGTCCAGGCCCATACTTCCCAATCGCCTCCACCATCTGCATGAAGGGCTTTGTCGTCAGTGCATTAAAAGGAATCGTCGATGTATATGCCCAGTTTA